>SSNS01000088.1:1030807-1224922 GCA_006937985.1 Aphyosemion australe
AAAATCAGGTTCATGACAAATGGCTTACAGCCAAGCACTATGCATCAGAAAACAGAGATATTTTAGCCTCTGTGTCAAAATTAGAAACTGACAGGAAACTTCATGCAGACAGTCAATCAAACTGCCATGTGCTCAGTGTGTGTGTGTGTGCGCGCCACTGAGGCTCTGCTGTGTCATCTTATAGCCTGTCGCTGACTGTCGCCTCCACCATGCCACTTCCTCTGCCCCCCTTCAGCCCGGTGCCACAATCAATAATGGATTAACTTGTGTGAACTGCTACGTTCTCTTCCTTAAACGTGGGCCCAGTTCTGCTCAGACGACTGTTTGGTTGATGTGCAGGGGAGAGCATTAATAACGACTCCTTACACAGACTCACCAGGCAACTCCCAATTAAGGTCACCTAATACACAGAAGCCCCCAGAATGAGGATGCACGAATCCAGACACACACACACACACACACACACACACACACACACACACACACACACACACTCTGTGCAGACATTCAACCTGGAGAGGAAGGTCGGGGGCGGATGAGGAGACGTCACGCTGTGAACATTTATTAAAGGAGACATCTGGGGTCAAGACATAAAGAAAGGGAAGAGGTAGAGATATTCAGGGAAGACGTGCAGAGAGAGGACAATTTCTCTGTTTGGTGACATGGAATACAGCCGCACCAAGCATCCATTAGCAGCAGATTGGCATGCTTTTACATCCTAAACCGCCGCTCTCCTGAACATCACACAGCCAAAAATTAATCACAAAAACACGCACATGTGCACGCAAGTATGCATGAGTTAACCAGAGAGCCAAACGCCACTTCTCAGCTCAATGGACAATCCCAGTTTTAGGAAGCGGTTTCCGATCCAAGCGGCTTACCTAATCAGTTATCAGATTAATACTTTTCATGAGAATAAACCTCAGAGTCATAGAGAGAGACGGGGCAAATGTGGTAAACCGTGCTCATCTGAAAAGCAAAGAAATATTGCGTAACCAAAAGGTTATCCTGTGTGAATGCAAGCAAGTTGTGTTAAATGTTGAATCTGACTGAAAACACTGAGACGTCCCGAACATCTGAAACGTTTAGAAAATGTCCAAAAATGTTTAGCTATATACAATTCTCAACTTGTTATGTTAGTTTAGAAAATATTTTGTTGAAGGTATAATATTTGAACATGAACAAAAAAAATTTTTTTTTTAAATTAAGACAGTTTGAGGGATTTATCTTTTCAAATATGAAAGTTTCCATCATTTTCTTTGACACAGTAACAACATTATCAGGTGTCAACTAAATGAATTAATAAGAAAACATGAAAGCAGAAATCGGAAGATTTTTCTCAGAGGGCACCATCTAGAGGCAAAAAAATGGAAATGTCAACCCTAATTCCATCAGTCTACTTGTGCTAATGCACGCCATACGTGAGCTGATGTCTAACCCTACTTCACAATTGAAGCATCAGCTTCGCGGAATGGTTTACTCGCGAGTTTTGCTGCATGCCAGTAGACATCAGGAGAATCTCAGCAGCGAAGCGGCTTCTCTGCCATTCTCCTCGCTGAACTCGCAAGATCACAAACTCCCTCAAAGGTCACGGTTTGTTTATGCCATCCGCCATTAAACCAAAAAAAGGAAATCCCGTTTGACATCACTGTTTGATGTCATATATAATGTTGTTCCTCTCCACTGCCAGGATTAAAGGCATGAAAAACACACCGCTGCACTTCTCGAACAATGCAAGGAGTAAATAAGCCGTGAGGTCACACGTATAGATGTAATCTACATAGATATGAAATTGCGTCGCTGCAACAGACTTTTATTTTGAAAATTACCGGACGTGTGATTTCCTGTCTAGGTCTATGTTAATTGCAAAAACTGACGTGTCCCAGAAGTGGCTTGTGGTAAAAATAGAACCCGATCCTGTCTTAAGGGACACGGCGCGGCGTGCCGCTTCTGGGACACGTCTGAAAATTTCCACGTCGTGGCCGGTTTGAATCACCCCCACAGACTATAGGTGCGTTTCCTTTATCGGAACTTCTGGGTAAATTTACAGGAAGTTGTCGACGTGCACATGCCTCTACTTGACCGGGCCGGCCGAACGGCCGTTTTCCAGGCCATTTTGCGGGACCTACTGAGTACCTGATCAAGGGTAGGCACTTGGAATGGTCCGATGAAGATGCTGGGCGGGAACGCTGCCGATTGGTTGTAACTCAGTCAGTCAGGAGGAAATAGGAAATGCATATATGTGGCGGGAACCATTATTTAGGAAAACACGTGCGATGGAAGCCATCACTGCATATAACAACATAGCAAACATAAACGTGCTGACTATTGCTGCTTCCTCCATTGTGTCGATCTTTGTTTACTGCTTTTTGCGCATTTTGCGCTGATTGATGACGTAACTCACTGCGCAGCTGTCTCGATGTGCTGACGTTTCATAAAATTGCTTACGGGGCCAAATATACAGGACCGGGGCTTCGGATCTCCCAGTCAATTTCACGCTCACAGATTTACCCGGACGTTCCGATAAAGGAAACGCACCTTGTAATGGATTCAATTTCAAGCAGCGACGTTCTGCTTCCGTTCCACGCCGCTGATGCTTCCAGTGTGAAGTAGGGGTAATGCTATAGGCGGCGCAGCGCTCAATTCAAATTGCATGGGGCTCTATGAGACGGGGGACGGGCTTAGCAAAAAATAAATTGAAATATTTCTTACATTATATTACATTACAAGGTCAGACTATCACTTTTACAGAGTTCTAAAACAATCGTGCATTATTCCTGAAGGGGGGAAAACTCAGGATTGCTTCTTCACAGAGGTAACTGAACCACAAAAAAGTCACACTGATGTTTATGAAATAACTCTTCATGTATTAACAGTGAAAATATCAAGATTAGTCTGAAAAATGACCCAGTTGTTGCCGTTTTCTTTTTCAAATTTGATCACTTTTGTGAAACCGTATCTGAGGCTTACGTTGGATTCAAGCAGGTCAAGGCTGTCCAGGCTCTTGCTGCGATGAATGCGGCCCTTGATGCGGCGCAGAGAAGGTCTACCTTGGCTTGTAGGCAACGGGAGGGTGGATGTGGCAGGCAAAGCTGTAGCACCAGCGCCACCAGTAGCACCAGCAGGTCCATCAGAAGACCCGGGAGCATCTGAGGGAGAGGTTTCTCCATCTGCTGGAGTCACCCTGCAACACACAGTAAAATAGAAATGACTTCAATAAAATATCATGCTGTTTCATTCACTCTAAAAAAAACCACACAACCACCTCCATTACTGCGTAAAAAAACGATTTATACTACATTCATCTCCTGAAGGCACGGCTGCCTGTCTGAGGAAAATCATGAGGATGCCTGAAGGATTAAAGTAACATGAGTTTTTTTTTTTTGCTGTCTTTACTTTTTAAAGGGCATCTTTTCCTGTTGGCTGTAACAGCATCCAAGAAAGTGTGAATAATTGGGCTGAATGTCAGCGGGTGGCCTGCAGATGGAGGCGAGGTATGGAGCAAACATTAAAGCTGATTTGCTTCTGCAAGCATGATTTACCTGAAGTAACCATTAAATAAGTCACTTATGTTTCAGTTTGTCATCTCTCGGCCTTCATTTAGTAAAGAAAAACATTTACTGACAAGAAAAAAGAATGTAATGGATCAAAACTGAGTTGGGGAATGAGAGGGAGCTAATTGGACATCAAACCAGTTATGTTGCTGCGTTTAAATCTGCGTCCTACATTTGATATTTGTTGGATTAAATTAGGAAGATAAGATGCAGATTAATGATCAATAATCAGCTGGTTTGAGCTCATAGCTGTCTCAACCTTTGAATGTAATGATACTTTATGGCTCTTGCTGGAGAACATGTGATAGCTATAATGACAAGTCATCAATCAAGAGCTGCAGTGAAGAATCAGACAATGTTAGATTTGACAGCACATGACAGCTTTAAGTAAAAAAAAGTAACTGACAGCTCAACAGCACCTCTGTGCATGAAGCAGTTTTCAGTCCTGTATATTTTTAGAAAGGTTTGTTTTATTCACCATGAAAACTGGACGATGAGTGATACGTTTTTTAGTATTTTTATTTTACAATACAAAAAACTCTTTGATCCTGCTTTTTATCCCAATGCGTGCCTTAAAGTGACTGTGTGTGTTTTCCCTGGCAATAGGGGGCAGTACATACCAAATATCATTGCAAGCAAGCAGTATTTTTGTGTTCGAGTAAGACCTTACCAACGGATGGCCATTAGGGTCAAAAATCCCTGGGAGCGCAATTTTTGAAAGAATACTTTGTCAGATTGTTCAACTTCCAGCAAAATGACAAGAACATCAGACTCCCTTTCATCACTGGCAACGAGTGAAGCGGTAAAGGTGTAAAACAACAGTAGCTATGTTTACATGCGCCAAATTTCCCCTATCCGATTCAAACCTTGGTTGATCTAAAATCTCAAATCTCTGTTTACATGGACACTAACTGAAATGATCCAATCATGCCATGATGCATGCACCATAGGTTGAGCATGCGCAGAGTCGTCTTTCCCGGAAAAAAAAATTGTAAACAAACGCCATCTTGTCAGCACGTCTTTTCCCTTGTATTTTATTTGCTTATTCTCTAGCTTTGGCGAATTCCTGCTTCCTGCATCTTTAGATGCACTTGAGTGTATAACTCTGCATTTCTAGTCTTTCGACCATCGAGACGTTCAGTAATATTGAGCTCCCGTTGTGTTTCCAGTAAAAAAATAGTGTCGGCAACAGACCACTTCTGTTTACCTCCCGCCATGTTTTCGACTTGTCCTGAGCGTCTGCAAAGGTGGAAAGACGTCACGCTGAAGCTGCACACATGCGCAGTGGGCATTATTTTACTCCAACAATCCGAATGGGTGTACATGGACGTCAATCAGATTGATGATCGGAGAAAACCACCTCTCTCACTCGGAGCGGGCCGTATCGGATCAGAATATTCCGACTGACATGTTTACATGACATATTTTTGATCTGATAGGGCGTTCATTCTGATTACTTGTGCCCATGTAAACGTAGCTAAAGTTTATGAATGGCAAAAGTTTGTAACCGCTTGTTACAAATCAGTAAATGCGTTTTGTCCTCACGGCCTCACGTAGAAGAAAACATGACGTCTAATATGGCGTCGCCCAGAGACTTAGACGCGTGCCGATGTATTTTAGACCCGACTTTTATGGTTATATGTTACAAAGCTGCCAATATTTTTCAACAACAGGGCATCATTTAATTCATTTTCAACGACATTTCGATGGATATTTCTAGAGATTAATGGTAAAAACTACACATTGTCACGTTAAGCACTTCCCACTTTGGTCGATACGTGCTGCCTTCAAGGCTTTTGTGTCCAGTCAGGGGTGTGGATTTCAAAATGTGTCTATTGATAGAATGTTTCATAAATAATAATAAAAAAACCTGTTTGCAACATCACATTCAGTCAGCAGCACAAGGGTCCCCTTACAGCTTATTTAAAGAATCTACTATATAATCGTTTACTGCTGTTTTGAAGGTCCACTAAAGCAGTTTTATTCTCAGTAGTGGTGTTTTGTGATACAAATACACGTGCAGGCTCAGGGGCGGATTTTCTGTTAAAGAAGTTCTGGGGCTTAGCCCAGAGGAGAGATAGGTTTTATTAGTTTGTGCAAAACAATTTTTATTTGTAAATGTTTAGAGGAGACGTGCATCAGCCAGCATGTCCGACGAGTTTAAGTTTTTTGTCAGACAATATTAAAATACGTCTGTAGTTTTCCAACTGTCCAACATGTTTTCACAAACACTGTCTATAGTTCTTCCCCATTGTTCTGTAATAAAGTCTGTATAAAAAACACTGAATCATTGCAAACCCAAGTACGTCTACCTAAGTAATCACAGAAACAACACATACATTCAGCTTCAACTATAAACTGCTTCTTTTGGACGTTTGTCTGGTTGTGCAGCTATTTTATTTTTTCATCCATCCATCCATTGTCTGTACCCGCTTATCCACGCAGGGTCACGGGGGGCTGGTGCCTAGCTCCAACACAGAGACACACTGGACAAACAACCAAGCACACACACACACTCACACCTAAGGACAATTTAGAGAGACCAATCAACCTGACAGTCATATTTTTGGACTATGCGAGGAAGCCAGAGTACCGGGAGAGAACCCACACGTGCACAGGGAGAACATGCAAACTCCATGCAGATACTCCAGGCTGGGATGCGAACCCAGGACCTCCTTGCTGCAAGGCAACAGCGCTAACCACTGCAGCACTGTGCAGCCCTATTTTATTTTTTACAAACCAAATATTAAACCACTAAGTACATCTGACTATTCTGAAAAACATTAGAAACTTTCCTGCCTTGAGCTGAAATTCTCAACAGTAAAATGATAATATTTAAATTTTTTTCTATGCACTGAACAGTTGAGAGTAGCATCGTTACTGTGGGCTGTCCTCTTTCAAAACTGATACTCAGAGGTTGCAGAATGATCAAAAGCTTTTAAAAGCAGTTATTTAGCATGATTGGTTATGCAAAGACGATCATTGTTTGGTGTGTATTTGCATTTAAAAGAAAACGTCACACATTGAGTTAAATGCAGATTGATATTATTAAAACAATGTTCTGGGCTTGAAACTCTGACCCATTAAAATGACTTCTGGTCCATCAAGGTAAATGTTGATGGTGACACTAAAACTGCCTGAACTGGTCACACATTACTGCTGCTCTCTTGTGTGGACCTGCTGGTGACGTTTCAGGCTCCCTGAGGTGGTAAAGCGTTTCCCACACTGCTCACAGGTAAATGGCTTCTCTCCGGTGTGGATCCGATGGTGTTTTTCCAGACTCCCTGACTGACTAAAGCTTTTCCCACACTGGTCACACAGAAATGGCTTCTCTCCAGTGTGGATCCGCTGGTGTTTTTTCAGATTCCCTGACTGACTAAAGCTTTTCCCACACTGGTCACACAGAAATGGCTTCTCTCCAGTGTGGATCCGCTGGTGTTTTTTCAGACTCCCTGAGGTGGTAAAGCGTTTCTCACACTGGTCACACAGAAATGGCTTCTCTCCAGTGTGGATCCGCTGGTGTTCTTTCAGACTCCCTGAGGTGGTAAAGCGTTTCTCACACTGGTCACAGGGAAATGGCTTCTCTCCAGTGTGGATCCACTGGTGAGTTTTCAGACTCCCTGAGGTGGTAAAGCGTTTCTCACACTGGTCACAGGGAAATTGCTTCTCTCCGGTGTGGATCCGATGGTGTTCTTTCAGATGCCCTGAATGACGAAAGCTTTTCCCACACTGGTCACAGGGAAATGGCTTCTCTCCAGTGTGGATCCGCAGGTGTTCTTTCAGACTCCATGAGGTGGTAAAGCTTTTCCCACACTGGTAACAGGGAAATGGCTTCTCTCCGGTGTGGACACGTTGGTGACGCTTTAACTTTGATGGTAAATCAAAGCTCTTGTCACAATGGTCACAGCAGTAACGCTTCTTGGTCTTGTCGGTAGGCTAAAATAAAGAAAAAGTAAACAAAAAACTTTTAATACAAGTGCTTCCATAAATGTTCTCTCACAAACTGATGTTTACTTTTGGAAAACTATAAGCAGATAAACAAAGTTCTATCATTATACATTTACACAATAGTTGTGTACCAGACACCACATTTATAAGTACAACTTTCTATAACAGATTACACTTTTGTCAAATGCTTCAGATGTTTCCTAGCATCAGAGTTCATGTTTATGTTTATGCATTTGGCAAATGTGTTTATCTAAAGCAACACTTTTGACCAAAATCTCAGCTCTACAAGTGAAATCAACCCACCTCTTCCAGTGACGACATTTTCCTATCGGTGACGCTTCACTCCTCTCCTCGATCCAGGAATCCCCTCTGAAATATTCAAAAGAACACAACATATCTGAGGAAATGCTGTGGAAATTAGCTATTAAAAGATGCAGCTATGTTTAACTAATTCTGGTGAAGATATGACGGGCAGCTATGCAAACAGTACTTTTATAATAATTAAAATGTATTGATTTTTAAAGATCTCCCTGGCAGCCCAAATAACCTTTATTATTAATATGATTCTGCTGCATTCATGCACTAATAGCAAAGAGTTTGACGACAAAACTGCTCAAATCCAAAGTTTCCAAAAATCAAAGTTTCAAAAAGCTACTGAAGAGGGACAGAGGGAGCATAAAACCTTCCAAAAAGTGACAAAAGCTTTATTTTTCTTACCGTTTCTGTGAAGATGCTGAGCTATCCTCTGGAGGTTGAAAATGTCCTCTAACAAGTCACAGAATCAGAAGGGATTTAAAAAGTGCAGCATTGTTTTCATGGTAACCAATGGAGACGCCAGCTGAAAAATTCCAGAATCGATATTAAAATTAAACAAATCAATAATTCCATCAGAGCCTTTCAGAACCTTTCAACTTTGGCTTTGTTTCAGTAAAAAAGAAAAAACAATGACAAGGTGGAATTTGTTGTGTTTTTGTACCTCAAACAGACTTGAACAAACACAGAATGATTTGTTTTAAATCCTGAAGTGTTAAAACATACAACTGGACGTGTGTGTGTGTGTGCGTGTGTGTGTGTGTGTGCATACAAGCATTTTTTTACACTTGTAACAGTAACATTTAGATTCGGGGCTTTTTGGAAAACATCCAGGGCTTTTGGTTACTTTGCAGGAATGCACAGTAACATGTATTTATTGCCGTTTCATTCCCCGTCCTCTATGGTGACCTGCAGTTGCTGCATTTGTGTAAACACTAACAGCCAGGATGTGCATTAGGACTTTGGAGGAGTCTGGTTTCTCTCCCACGCTGCTTTCTTAGTGTTGTTTTTTGTAAGGAGGCTTCATTCAGAATCTAAAACTGGATGTAAGCATTTAGAAAACTCTCTGTTTTAGGGTGAATCCTGTCTGACTTTAGACCAGAAGTGTTTTTTTCTCAGCTGTGCACGAGCTCCAGGCTGCAAGAGCAGCATGTAGGGAGTCAGATTCCAGCTTTCATGAACTCATGGATTGTTTGTGCTCCTGAGCAGAGTGATTCGAGTAACAATGTTTTATTCTGTTCTGTAGGTGTCATGGTGTTAGGTTTTGCTCAGCTTTGTCACTTTTAGTGGTTATATTTTCTGTTTGGGATCTTTTCTTGTATTTAGTTTACTTTTCTTTAACCTCTTGAATTTGACTTTCCTTTATTTTTCAAGTTTATTAGCTCCCTGATTCGTTTGTCTCTTTTCCTCCTTAGCTCCCCTAGTTTGTTCCCACACTCAACTCAACTTTTATTCACAAAGCACTTTCCAGACAAGTTTATGTCACCAAAGAGCTGGACATCTATAAAAAATACAGCATATAGGATCCTGTATAAACAATAAAAACAAATAAAGGAACATCAAATACAGCAATAATGTAATCAGTCTTCCCACAGGATTAAACAACAGGGAATAACAATAGGTTTTTAGCCTAGACTTAAAAACCATCACTGAGGAGGACTGTCTAATATGTAATGGTAGCTCATTCTAAAGCCTCGGACACGCCACTGAAAAAGCTTTATGCCCTGTTCTTCAGCCAAGACTTGGGGGCTGAGAGCAGCATCACAGCTAAGAGAATGCAAGGGAACATGCAATCTGCAACCAATCGGATAGATATGCTGGATATAGACCATTCAAGGATTTAAAAAACATTTTAAGAATTAAAAAAGAAAAATCTAAAAGAAACGGGCAGCCAGTGAAGCACAGCTAATATTAGGATAGCATGTTCAAATTTCCGCTTGCCTTCCCAAAACCTCCTTGCAGAATTTTGTACCAGCCAGAGACAAGACAATGCACTCTAACGACACAAAAGACGAAGTTGCAGTAGTCTAGGCGTGATGTTATGAATGCACTGACAACAGTTTCAAGGTCACGTCTGGAGAGTAATGGCTTCACCTTGGGCAAATGTCTTAGATGATAAAAAGAAGTACCCACAACCCCATTTATATAAGCATTAAAACAAAAAACATTGTCAATACTGACCTCAAGGTTGAGAACCAAAGTACTCAAGTGTGAGTTAAGCTCACCACAATACTACAGGCATTGATAACAAGGTTAGGACCAAACAGTCCTGCCTCCGTCTTATTGTCATTTATAGTCATCCATAACTTAACTTCTGCTAAACAAACCAACAACCTTTTACTTGGGAGACCGACTTGTAAATACAGCTGCATGGCAATCATTGGCATAGAAATGGAAGGAGATACCATAAATGTGTAGGATGACCCCTAAAGACAGAATCTACACAGAGAACAATAAGGGTCCCAAAATTGAACCTTGTGGAACCCCCCATGGCAGATGTTCATATTTGGATGAGAATGAACCCATTCTTACACTCACCATCTTGCTAGAAAGGTGCTCTAGACGAGATAACATCACTTGGTGTCCACAGTGTCAGTGAGTTCCAGCAAAACAAGCAGCACGTGTCTGCAGCGGCCTGTTGCTAGGAGAACATCACTCATAACTAGGGATGCTCGATATTGGCTTTTTTTTACTGATATACCGATATTGTCTGACTCTTAATTTCCAATACCAATATAAACTGATACTGATATGTGATATGTCCCTAACATCACATATCTCCTATCATGCATGCCTAAATTTTAAACATATTGTGTGCAAAATGACTCAATTTAAGTTAGTAAAAGGAAAAGTGCCATGTTTATGTTGTCTCCAACAGCAGCTGAATCTCATTCTCCCTAAGCGTGATACTAAGATGTGTGTATTAGTTATTAATGTATAAAAAAAACTAAAATAACTCAAAAACCTTACCTCAGATCTAATATATTTAGACATTTTGAGAGAAAGGAGAAGTAGCTGAAGAGTTTGATGTATAATTTGTGTATGGTATGTAAAAGTTGTGTTATTAAAAGACTGAAAACTGATACAGATATTTTCCAACATTAAATTTTAGTGTCGATATTGGCCGAAATTAATGGTAGAATGATAATATTGGACATCTCTATTCATAACCGTCAACAATGCTGTCTCTGTGCTACAAAGTGTTTTAAAACTAGACTGAAAAATTTCTCAAAATGTTCTCACCTGCTTTTACTTCAGCGCTCACCTGCCACGTTCCTCTCACTCATCGTTTGATCACACTGTTTACCATCTCAGATGGTTCTGGTTGCCCTTAGTTTTGTATCTTTAGTTCCTGCCCTGAAAGCTTATTTCCTTGATTAAAGTTTAGTTTATTCCCTTGTGCCTGCTATTTTTGGGTCCTTTTCATCACCTTCACAGTCAGATTTACAGTCGGAATGCTAAAATTAGAAACATTCGAACCCAAAGTGATGCAGAAAATCTGATCCATGCATTTATTACTTATAGAACTGATTGTTGCAATTCTTTATATCCAGAATTTTAAAGGTGTGGTTCACTGACAAAACATATTTGAGTTATTATTTCTGATTCTAATCGGTCACTTTCATGCAGGCTGAACATGAAAATAGTCTCCTACACCTATCTCCTGCATTAGATTCTGATAGAAAATAGAAGGTGAAACTCTAGGATTAGAAAATCCTGACAGATCTACATCACACTGTCACTTATCATTCATGGACTCACCCATCTTGACTCACGACGGGGAAGGTTGTTGTTGGTTTAGCGTCCAGGAAACAACAGAGAACGTCTGGACTAGTAGAAGCTAACAATTAGCATTAGCAACTCCACCACATGGCAAAACACCTTCAGGCTTGTGTTATTTGTGGAGAGAAAACATCAGCTGTGCAGAGCAAACAGAGTCCGTGGTAGAGTCGCATTGCTGTTAGCCAATCAGAGGTGAGATGTCCAAATATCAGGAAATAAGACTCCAAATCCTGTCGTCTGAATCTCTCCTCTGATCTGGCAATCTTCTAGATCCGGAAACAGGCACACCGGAGCTTTTTGTATCCAGAATACAACTTAAAAAGCATTAATTCCTATGGAGACCACTGCAAATGAATTAAATAAGAGATTGCCACAATTTATAGAAATGTACCATTTTACAGGTAGACTGGGCTTTTTGTTTTGCAATAATTTTATTTTAGTCAATCAAAAACTCATGATGAAGAAAAATAAGCAGAATTCACACTCCGAACAGACTATTCATACGATTACTGGCCTTCTTTCTAATATTACCTCACAGTGGGGGAATATGAATAGAAAAGGCTCTGAATTTGAATTTTCTGCTACAGACAAGCAGCAAAAAATAAAGGAACAAATATTCCCACTCTTCAGCACGAGTACGACTTCTCACTCGCCGCCGGCCTATGAATGATTTATCATCAGCGCAGCAGGATTTCAGGAGGATATATTGAGCCACGAGAGTCTGTGGATTAGCCACAGTCTGACTCTCTGAGCAGATACAAGTTAGTTTCACTTTTCACTGCCTCTGGAGAAATAATAAGAAACTCCCACACAAGCTAGAGTGCACTCACAAAGAAGCACTCAAAGTGACCCTTTTTGATACAAGCAGCAGACAATTTATGGAAAAAAACACAAAAAGAAATAAGACACATTAGGAAAAACTGCAGTACGTCACAGGTGAAGCTCATGAATAATACAAAAGGCAACCAAAAATAGAGAATCCCACCCTATCGTGCAATAAGAGCTCACGAGTGAAGCTTTATTTATTACCACATCTCCACCTCCCAGCAGAATATCCTAAAAAAAGCCTTATTGTAAGTTATTGACTCGTAGGTGTCAGATGCTGAATGGATTTTTCAGCCGACAATAAATCCGAATCAAATTTCAATGAATAAACATGTTTTAGTACGTCTGGTCTAACACACCATAAAACACCAGCCAGTGAGTCTTACTGTGAAAGAGCGATATGTTTGAGCTTTAGGAAAATAACAATGCGACAGAAAATTAAGCATTTTAAATGTCCTAAATGTTTACGTTCTCATAAAAACATAAAAAAAGAGAGTTGCAATTTAAATGGGGTTACTTTTCTGGAATCTCTTTTTTTTTATCACCAGTAGAAAGATCATAGATGGGAAAAATTGGGAAGCCAATGTTGCTTAATCAAAATTTACTATACAATGCAAGCAATTTTTCCTAATTTAGCAACGTGATGAGCTCACATTACATTTTTTTAACCAGAAAATCCCATTGAGAATAAAATTTTCTTTTTTTTTTTAACCTGTCCTGTCCTGGCAGTTGTAGCAAGCAGAATGGTTGGGGGTTAGGGTTAGACAAAAGATCTCAAGACAGGCAGCAGCAAGCATCTCACACAGTTGCAACAATTTCACAATTAAAAAATACATGTAAACAACACTAAATATAGTAAAATAGTTAAAGTTCAATTAAAAATGGTATGAAACAGTTACATATCATGGAGTTGGCCTCAAGATTTCTTAATTTAGATTTAAATAGTAATTTCCCACTCAGCCTGCAGTTCGTTCCATGCCAAGGGTGCTAAGTGGACAAAAGCTCTTTTGCCAAGTTCAGTGCGTGGAAATGGGACAGAAAGCAACAAGTAATCTTGCAAACGAAGAGAATAGTGACCAGTAGGGCTGGGCAATATGGCCTAAAATCAACATCACGATATATTGAGGAGTTCACCTTGATAACGATAAATGCACGATAACTACATGTATGTGCAAAAACAAAAGTTGTCCACTAGATGGAGCTGTCACGTGTAGTACGTTGAGTCACGTTGTCACGTGACTCGAGGTGCTACAGCTTCTTAAAGGGACATGACTGTCACCAACCTCCACACATCTTTTTATTTTTTTATTATCAAATTTACTGACGTGGAAAAAATATCAGTTAGAGGCAGACATTTTGATAACAATAAACTTTCAACAATAAATTTTCAATTTATTGCCCAGCCCTAGTGAGCAGCATTTTTCATTTCATGAAGGGAACATATGCAGGAAGGCAACAGTACGAGTATTGCCTTGTATTTAAATCTGTATGAGTGAGTCCTCCTCCTCACATGAATGGACCACAACAGTTAAGCCCACTGCACACTGGAAACATCAGCGGCGCGGAACAGCAGTAGAACATCGCTGCTTCAAATAGAATCCATTATAGTCTATGGGGGAGACACAAACCGGCCACGATGCGGCTATTTCCAGACGCGTCCCAGAAGCGGCACACCGTGCTGCGCCGCTAAGGATCGGGTTTTATTTTTGCCGCGTGCCGCTTCTGGGATGCGTCAATTTCTGCAGTTAACATAGGGCTAGACAGGAAATCACACTCAGTTTCAGTGTAAAATGCCCGGTAATTGTCAAAATAAAAGTCTATTGCAGCGATGCGATTTCATATCTATGTAGATTACGTCTATACGTGTGACCTCACGGCTTATTTACTTACCGCATGGTTCGAGAAGTGCAGCGGTGTGTTTTTCATGGCTCTAATCCTGGCAATAGAGAGGAACAACATTATATATAACATCAAACAGCGATGTCACACGTGAGTTCCTTATTTTTGGTTTAATGGCGGACGGCATAAACAAACTGTGACCTTTGAAGTCTCGAGGGATTTTGTGATCTCACGAGTCCAGCGAGGAGCACAGCAGTGAAGCCGCTCCGCTCCGATGTGCACTGGCAAGCAGCGAAAATCGCAAGTAAACTGTTCTGCTGCCGTTCTGCAACGCTGATGCTTCCAGTGTGCAGCAGGGGTTAGGATTTACTCTGAGGCATAAAAAAAACTCAAAGAAGCAGCAAAAACACTGTAGTACCACCTTAAGAGCAAAACACTACGTAGTTTAACAGTTCTGTGACTGTATAGGAGACCTGTATAGAATCCATTATAGGCTGTGGGGGTGATTCAAACCAGCCGCGATGCAGCAATTTCCAGGCGTGTCCCAGAAGCAGCACGCCATGTTGCTAAAGTTAGAATTGGGTTCTATTTTTGCCGTGAGCCACTTATGGGACACGTCAATTTTAGCACTGGGCTAGACAGGAAATCGCACGTGGTTTCAGTGTAAAGCGTTCGGTAATTTTCAAAACAAAAGTCTATTGCAGAGATGCGATTTCATATCTATGTAGATTACATCTATATGTGTGACATCACGGCTTATTTACTCCTTGCATCGTTCGAGAAGTGCAGCGGTGTGTTTTTCATGGGTTTATATATGACATGAAACAGCAATATCAAACGTGATTTCCTTCTCTTTGGTTTAATGGCGGATGGCATATACAAACCGTGACCTTTAGAGTCTCGAGGGATCTAGTGATCTCTGAAGTCCAGCAAGGAGCAAGGTGGAGAAGCCGCTTTGCAGCTGAGATTCTCCCAGTGTGCACTGGCACACAACGAATCTCGCGAGTAAACCGTTCTGCTGCCGCTCCGTGATGCTGATGCTCCCAGTGTGCAGTAGGGGTTAGGGCTTTGTTGTTGTTTTTTTCTTCCAATCTTTTAAAACAGCCTTCCTGGGTTTGTCTTTGTTCTTATTTTTAACTCATTAAGCATTTATATTCATTTATATTCACTGACCTTTTCAAAAACTGCTCTAAACCTTTCAGTATTTCCTTTACTTTCCACATAAATACAAACTTACCATAAGACGGACGGGATATTTAAGGTTAGATCAGAAACACTTAAATCACAGACTAAAAACACGAGGAAGCATACAGAGAACTGCACCGAGAGGCAGGGGAGGGTTATAAAGAGTAGAAAAGTAGAAGAGGACCTATATGCAAAGGGACAAAGGACAGAGAGACATTGTCAGTGCGTGTCTCAGAGGTCACCAAGGCTGCTTCGTAATGCCTGACTGTTCAGCTGGAAGAGCTGGCTGAGGTCTCGTCCTACTCCAGGGGACAAGTGGTGACAAGCTTTATACACACGACACATCAGACTTTAGCTAGATAACCCTGCTGACCGTCCCTAACAGGAGAATGAAACAAATGACTAATACGCTGCATGGATAGAAACATCCTTGGAGAGGTTTGAGAAGAAAAGAAACAAAAGCTCAAGTTATTTGGTGCTTTGAAAAGCCACCTGTTAATCTGAGGGTGGAATGGAAAATCCGGTTTGTTATCTGATTTGGCCAGACAGACGTGACAGATGGACAGACGAGATTAGGCATATAGACGTTCATCAAACAAGGCTGGACAACGGTCACGTCCCGAGTGTCTGACTCCTGCTGAGAGAAGGGCAACAGGCAGGTCAGCTAGAAACGAGCTCAAACAAACACTTGGTCCACCAGCGTAAGAGTGTGCAAAAAGAAACGATCTGCTATGAATATGAGTCACACAAGAAGCACAAGGTAGTGAGTTATAGTTTAGCCCATACATCTATTCCACTGTTTTCACATTATTGTGTCATGATTTAAGCCCTGGGACGCTTTCATGCCTCTCTGCACTCAACCATGTTCACCGGAGACTTGATTACCTCTACCTGTGCTCACCATGACTTAAGCTTCCTGCAGCCACAGCACCAGTGCCAGATCATTCTGTAATTATCAGAGGAAATGGACCCAAGGATTCAGCAAACACAAAAAAAGTTTATTGTAGGAAAATTAGTATTGCCGTGGTGTGCCGTGGCGTGCCGTGGCGTGCTGTAGCGTGGCGTTGCATCAGACTGATTTGACTGAGCTTGAATGACATTAACGGATCTAAAAAGGCAGATATGACTTGATTTGACAAAGTGGACTTGACTAAAAATGACTTGGACTTCCTTGTCTTGGTTTGGTTTGACTTGACTGGATATGAATTTGAACAGGCTTGCGAGCTGCATGAAGGATTTTGGCCCAATTTCAATCCTCGCACTGCGCCCTACGCCCTTCTGTGAAGTGCACTTAGAGGAGGAGCGCCGTAAGGCTTCAAGTGCGTAGTACACAAGTGTGCAAATAATTGCCGAATTGGGACAGTGAGCATTGCGTCATCGACCACGATGCATGCTGGGATGCATGTCACTGTTTGTGCTTTTTAAAAAATCTTTATTAAAAGGTTTCAAACAAACAAACAATTATTTGATTGAATTTAAATTAATTGCTGTACACATTTATATCCTAGTCTAAAACATTCACAGCATGAATAAATATCATTAATCATCTTAAAATGAACTTATTTCACTTGAAAATACAAGTTTTCAGAAAAGGCACTTGACCCATTGCTCCACCTTCTTCTCAAAATTCCCACGCAGCAATGGATTGTGGGTAATACCCTTGCCCGAAGTCCGCATCGCTGCGGACTCGGACGAAGTGCGGATTAAGAGTGCAAAATGGGCATTGTCAACTTCCGCACTTGGGAATTGGGACACCCTACGCACTCGCACCCCTGGCCGGGAACGCGCAATTGAAGGGCGCAAGTGTGCAAGTGCGAGTGTTGGGATTGGGCCATGGATATTTAAGTTGTTTCCCTGCTTCAACACACCTGATTTTTATCAGCAGGTGATAAACAGGCTTCTTCAGAGCCTGACGAGCTGCTGAACAGGTGAATCAACCACTGAATCAAGTGTGTTGGAGCAGAGGAACAACAAAAACATGCTGGATACCTGCCCCCCAGGACCAGGATTGAGACCCCTGATAAAGCTTATCTGGCACTGGAGCTGTGGCTGCAGGGAGCTTAAATCATGGTGAACACAGGTGGAGATAATCAAGTCCCAGGTGAAGACGGTTGGTTGATTGAGAGAAGAGAGGTGTGAAAACAGTCTAGGGGCCTCAGTTATGATGGGGAAAACAGGGTCTTGAAGTTGGATATCAGTCATATCAGTCACTCTACACAAACTTGTAATTTATAGAAAATAACATGATGGGGAAATGTGCGCAAATGCTGACCCTTGTGCACGAGCAATTTGGAGACGGAGAAACTGGCAGTGCAACTGATGAGAATGCAAAATGATGAACTGGAGCCACATTTTCACACACACACACACACACACACACACACACACACACACACACACACACACACACACACACACACACACACACACACACACACACACACACACACACACACACGTGCACAACCATAAACACACAGAGAACCAAAAGTCTTCCTCCACACTCATCTCTAAACAAAAAAGAATAAAAAGAAAATCTGAATTAACATAAATAGCATTTTAGAGTTCTCCTGTTGTATGCTCATACGTAAGTCTTGAAGTTATACAGCAATTGCACTTATTAGTGAATTAATTGTGATTAGGTGTGTATTAAAAAGTGTGTTTCCTGAGTTGACATATAAATACTGCAGGAACACTCATGCATGATGCTTCACAATACTGCTCCTGCATGTTTATCGGCTCTGCTACAAAGGCATGTCCCCACCCGTGCTCTTCGCTCAGTCGACCAGGAATTACTGGTGGTCCCTCCTTCTAGATGCAAATCAAGGGGAGATCGTGCATTCGGGGTCCTGGCTCCGACTTTGTGGAACGCTCTTCCTTTGAATGTTAGGCTGGCACCTTCCCTCCAGATTTTTAAGTCCCGTCTGAAGGCCCATTATTATGTCCAGGCGTTTTTTCCATTGGGGTGTGCAACTTTGACTTGATTTTAATTGTTTAATTGTTGTTTTTTATCTGTTTTATGCAGTTTTTATCTTAATCTCTTATTGTATTATATTGCAATTGTCTTTTATTGTTGTGTTCAGCACCTTGGGCTTCTGCTAAAAGTTATGGAAGGTGCTATATAAATGAATAAATGAAATGAAATGGATGCGCTGGCACTCTTTGAAGATCTCCAGAATCTGGATGTGGAGAGTTTCTTGAGATGAGGAAGATTGGATTTTAGATATGCCAGGGGCCCCACACAGGCTGGCGATGGCACCTTCCTCTTAATTCTTATAAGGTGCTTTGCACAGACCATTTATGGCAGAATGTGGGTGTAGGAGGTGAAATATGATCCAAAAACAGCTGAACACATTTCTAGTTAGGGTGTGATTTTTTAATTATGGATCAACAAATGTATGTGCAAACTTTTGCTGAGTTTAAGCTGACGTTTAGTTTCTATGAAGTTTTATAAAAGAGGAACTTAAATCCTGACAACTTGCTTTCTTGTTAAAATTAACCCTAATTCTGAGGATTGTTCAATAAGAATTACTTTATATCTTGTTTACTTGCCAGAATATTCTTGACACATCAAATAAAAAAAGCAATTCTTGGTTTTACAACGCTGCAAAAAGTGACACTTGACCGACAGATGAAAAAGTGCCAAATAGAGGAAAAGAAAAGCTAAAACTGGGACTTCTGCCTGATAAATGTGGACCCCCAGAGTGTCCTTCTCTATTTATGGGACAGCTGTGATGGACTTTATGCTGTCAGCCTTCTTTGAGCCGTCCTGACAGTCAGGAGCCACCAGAGGCTGAGAATGTGTGAGTCACAGATTTTAGGAGTCAGTGTTGCTTGGAGTCCAAGTCTGGATCAGAACACGAGAGGCTGAGAGGCTTCTGTTAACAACACTGCTGCTCAGAGCTATGGATGATTTACATTATGGGATTTAGCTGGAGATGCACATGAAATTATATCACAGATTGCATTTAATCAGTTGTCGGTCCTTGCGTTTCTTGATGATTATGAATTCAACTAAATTGCAACAGTTTAATTATTAAAACAAATTTAAAGCTGCTATAGCAAATCTACAGAATGAGCGAGGTTTTGAACGCAAACACGGGAACGGAACATTCACCCCTCCCCTCGGATATCTTCCCTGAGACGCTTCTGCCGGAACTGGAAATACGCGATGTTGAAGGAAACGAGATAGCGTTAAACACCAGTCGCTGTTTTTTTTAGGTCCAAACGTCTTTTGTTGTCCGTGACTTCAAATGGTGTTTTTCTTTTTGGGACTCTGGTAGTTTGTCCTAAAGTTGACGTGGTAGCAGCCGGCTGTTTCTCCTTCTCTGATATAATTGAGCAGAGAACCTCTCACACCAGTGGTGTTCTGTTGGTAAAGACGTGAGTGCGTCATGAATGGAGGACCCAGGGGAGAGCGGTGGTTCAGTGAGACAGACTACTGGATGTCAGTGGTGGCTTTTGGTCCGAAAGGTGCTATTGGTGGAGGTTTTTAGACAAATGCGAGACAATATATTTATAGCTATACTATGTTAGAACATTATTAAGAGGCATGAAAAAAATGTTTTAAGCTAATTTGTTTCCCAAATTTGCCATTGTAGCTTTAAACTGAACAAAAATATTTTAAAAACCACTATGGTTCACTTATAAGCATATGTGGTTTCTACTTTTCTGCTCAAAAACAAAATAAAATTAACTTAGCATCATTTATTACTAATGAAGTTTTGCACAGTTAAAAAAATGGTTTTCTGAATGGCTACACACACACACACACACACACACACACACACACACACACACACACACACACACACACACAAACCCATAGGATTCTCCAGAGTGGGAGCGTATAAGGGGGTGAGTCACAAGTCAATAAACCCTGTGTAATCTGTTCTCTTAGTGGCATAAACCATCTGAGAGGAGATTACAGTCGTTCTGCCAAACTAACAACATGTGAGTTCCTGACAGACAGAAACACACACACACACACACACACGCACGAACGCACGCACGCACACACGCACGCACGAACGCACGCACGCACGCACGCACACACACACACACACACACACACAGACTCTACAAGCCCTGACAAGACTCGTGAGAGCAGTTTTTCATAATGAATTTAACTGATTTCTGTTTGCGTTTCAGAAAGATATTGATTATTGTTCCAGAACAAGTTCCAGTAACCAAAGCAACACATGAGTGAGATTACACATCACAGACTTCAGGAGTAGGACTGGAGGAGCAGAAAGGATGGCAAAGGAGTGTCTGAGTGTGTGTGCTTCTAAAGAGCAGAGAGGGAGGACATTTTGTGTGTGTGTGTGTGTGTGTGTGTGTGTGTGTGTGTGTGTGTGTGTGTGTGTGTGTGTGTGTGTGTGTGTGTGTGTTGAGTTTGTTGGAGGGAAGAAGGAAGAGACGCTGACTTAATGCATCATTAAGCAGGTGGACTAAGAACACCAGGCAGAGCTGTCGTTGTAGACATCTGGTCCACAGAACAAAACACCCACGCTTTAGGAAGAACCACAACCAATTTCAGCATTAAGGCCAATTACTAATTATTTATAGATGATCTTCAACAAATTACAGAGCAGATGATGATGCAATATAATGTTCTTAAAAAATGGGCCTTTCTCAGTGGTGTTTGTGTCATTTTTGCATTTTAAGGGCAAGAAAATGCTTTTTAAACATGATGAATGGATGGATGAAGACTTTTAATCAAAGAAAATGAAGGTTTTGGGAGATTAAAAACCCATCTGGCGAACAATCACCTCCTAATTTACTCTTAATTATCTATCTGAGTGTCATTGTTCCCTTATGGATCTATACTCATTTGTGATATCTAAATATAACTGGGCACCTTTTGAATCTCTGTATACAGCTAGACTTTACTTCTGCATCGTATCCTTAAACACAACGTGAACACTCCACCTCATGATGAAAACCTTCAAATAGGAGCACCACAGAAAAGCATTGCCTGTATCTGCTGCCATGATTTTAGTTGCTGTATTCACACAAACACAATTTAGATTCAGAATCTTTGCAAAAAGGACCTGCAAAACAAAACAAGCATATATATATAAAAAAATCATTCTTCAATTGTGTAAAATTCACAACAGCATGACACCCCCCTTCCCCCTTCAGTGTTATTTACACCAGGCCCACGAGTAAGTGTGTGCATGTACGTTCACTGATCCTACACCCTGGCGTCACTCTGAATAAATACAAGGAACGGCATGTGAGTGAGTGCAAGGGGCGATTCCTCGAAGCACACACTGCTGATAAACACTGGCTCAGCTTCCCACCGTTAAAGTGGCTGTCAGAGGCAATACAGTAATCCTGTTTTAATGGCCATGTCCCTTCCCCCACCGTGATGTGATGGCCCTAGACATAACCTCCTCTTGAAGAGAGAAGTGTCAAAACCAGAGTACCACCGTGACACGTGCAACGTATCTGACAGTGTTCGCGTGAGCTAAGATGATGCAAGCGATCTTACTGCTGTGTGAGTTCATTTCTTGTAAATGTACAGTCATTTGTCCCAAAACTATACGGCAAACCTCCAAAGCACCTTCTGGACCTAAGCTGCAAAAATAAGACAGAAAAAAGTGTTTGTCCCCACATGATTGTCAAGAGTTTATATTGTGCTTCATGATGTTCTCCTTAAACTTAGTTTATTCGACCAAACATGTTTGCAAATTAAAATGTATGGTCCTCAAGGAAAATCCTGTTTGTTTTTTTTCATTTAAAACAAAATGTATGTTCAACTGCAATTAGAAAAGTCTTGTTGATTTTTTTTAGTTGAGTTTTTGATCGTTCCATTAATTTGTGCCTCCATAGATTGCTTCTTCTCAGTTCTCTTGCCTGTCACGTGAAAATCAAGCACAACATGTTGAATCTCATCCGCACCTTTAAAAGGCACCATGAGAAGAAAGAAAAGAGGAAGCTTTTTGGAATACTTTCTGGTTGGATGAACATGTAAGAAAAAAGAAACAGGCACATTGGTGTCTTATAGTTCTTTCTTAGCGAGGGAATACCCCAGGGATCCAGACTGAGACCACCACAGTTTTCCTGTTTATCTGAATCAAAATTTTTGAAACACAAACTTAAAAAAATCTCAGTGGCCCTATTTTATGGTGTGAGACAATGCTCCTCACCCGGACCTAATCAGGCTCTTTAGCAGCTCCAGTTTGCTTCCATGTTGAGTGACGCATCTTGAAAATCTTTGAACTTGCTTTAAATAATGACAAAACAAACAAAAAGAAAACCTTATTGTCCGCACAGCAAACAAGTTTTTCTTCTATCAGAACTTGTATTTCAGTAACATAGATTGTAATCAAATCCGAGACCATGGTCTTGAGTCGAAAAAGAGTAGAATGCTCTCTCCAGGTCAGGGATGAGGTCCTGCCTCAAGTGGAGGAGTTTAAGTATCTCGGGGTGTTGTTCATGAGAGAGGGAAAGATGGATCAGGAGAGCCATAGGCGGATTGGTGCTGCATCTGCAGTGATACAGGCGTTGTACCAGTCTGTCGTGGTGAAGAGAGAGCTGAGCTAGAAGGCAAAGCTCTCGATTTACCGGTCGATCTACGTTCCTACCCTCACCTATGGTCACGAGCTTTGGGTAGTGACCGAAAGAATGAGATCGCAGATACAAGCAACCGGAATTTATTTTCTCTGCAGGGTGTCTGGGCTCTCCCTTAGAAATAGGGTGAGAAGCTCAGCCATCCGGGAGGGGTTCGGAGTAGACCCGCTGCTCCTCCACATCGAGAGGAGCCAGATGAGGTGGCTCGGGCATCTTATTAGGATGCCTCCTGACGCCTCCCTGGTGAGGTTTTCTGGGCACGTCCAACTGGGAGGAGACCCAAAGGGAGACCCAGGACACGCTGGAGGGATTATGTTTCTCAGCTGACCAGGGAACGTCTTGGGATTCCCCCGGAGGAGCTGGCCCAAGTGGCTGATGAGAAGGAAGTCTGGGCCTCTCTGCTTAGGCTGCTGCCCCTACGACCCGACCTCGGATAAGCAAAGGAAAATGGATGGATGGATGGATAGATATTGTAATCAATGCATTTTTAAAGTCTCATATTTTCTGATAATTGCCAAACTTTTGGGAAAAGATGAGAAAAACTGTTCATGTGTCATAATGGGTGAACTGAAAAGTGCATCTAAAGGTGGAACATTTACAAAAATATTTAGTAACAACAAGAGTAAAAAAGGACACGGGAGGGAGACTGACAAGAATCAAGTTACAAAACCTGAAGAGTCTAAAATCACAGAACACCAAAGACAAAGCTGGTGAGGAGAGGAAATGGAGAACTCTATATAAAGGGGGAGTATGAGAAACCGCTGGATGAATATCAGACTGACAGCTGAGGAAATAGCTGTTAATAAAAGAAGCAATAGATAAAAGAAAGAAACGGGAGGAAACTAGCTCAGCTGATGTGTTTTGTGGATATATTTAGAAAGCAGGATGAAAGGTGTGCACAGATAAATGAAACGATGACAACAGAGCCACGGAAAAAGCAGCAGTCAAGCAGAATTAGTGAACCAAATCCGCTGAAAGTGGAGACTTAATAGTGAAGAGAAAAATAAAACATATCATCTAAAACGAGAGCTTCTGAATCCACCTGTGAACTCTCCCGTGGAACCAAAACAACATCAGATCAGCTGTAAAGTCTGATGTTCCGTCAACAGCAGCTCTGGCTTCACACAACAGATAACAGCTGAGAGCATTTGACACCCAAAAAACCACGTTTAAGGTCTATTTTACAGCTACCTCCTCAACATGAAGCCACCTTTTCCGCTGTTTTCGCGAACGCACCACGCGCTCCCATCCAGACGCGCTCCTCTTCCTCCTCCTCTTTTCCTTTACTCACCACAGCTGTCTCTTCGTGGGGAGGCAGTCTTTGTTGGACGCTGTCACCCCCATGGCCATCTGCATCACAGTTATGTATTTCTGGTACTTCATGTTGTCCTGCTGCTGCTGCTTTTTCTTCTACTTCTAGGAGTCGGCGCGCCACAGGAGCGGCACAGGTGAGCCCGCATTCAGACCTCCCTTAATTCTCCACGGGCATCTCCGGGCATCGCAAACGCCATTTCCACGCTGGGAGGTCCGCTGACTGGGGAAAAAATCAAAATCAAAACGTCCCCGGAGGAGCTGAAGGAAAGGTAGCGCGCCGCCGCCGCGACCATGTCGGCGCTGACTCTCTAATCTCATTAGAGCTCAGAATAGATTGGCTAATCCATTCAGTTTTAGTCCGGACCGGGTCATTGTTGTGGGTCGCCTCTCAGCGGCCACTTTTCTCTGTTTTCCTCCTGTTGTTAAACTCCTGCTTGTGTGGAAGAGTCACGAGAGAGAGAGAGAGAGAGAGAGAGAGAGAGAGAGAGAGAGAGAGAGAGAGAGAGAGAGAGAGAGGATGCTGAAGCGACAGCATCCAAACGTCTGAGGAAGAGGGTGTTCAGCGGGAGGAGGAGGAGAGAGGAAGATGTGTGACGGCTCAACAAGGGGAACCCTCACTGTTGCTGCTCATTAAAAATAATAAAGTGTTTTTTCCCCTTTGAGATTTATTCTGCTTTTGCTTCATGTTGCTTTTTAAAGGCGTGGAACTCTGAAAAAAAAACATTTTTATTTATTATTTCTGATTATTATTGGTCACTGAGTTTTCTCATGCAGGCTGAACATGAAAATAGTCTCCTCCACCTATCTCCTGCATTAGCTTCTGATAGAACATAGACGGTGAATCTATAGGATTAGAAAGGCCTGACAGATCTACGTCACACTGACACTTAAAGCTGCAATATGGAGTTTTCCCCTTTCGGGAATTATGTATGATTTTTTAGAACTCCGTAAAAGTGATTGTCTTCTTACTGTAACCAATAGCGTTAGACTACATCTTACGTACAGACGTCAATCACAGCACATGCTCGAGCGTTTAAGGATGTTCCTCGGCTGATGCAGAGTTGGTGATCTTTCTCATGGACAAGAAAGTCTTTAAAATATATATATGAATACACAACATAACGTGAGCATATTAATTGTAAAACAAACTGTTCGTCAGCTAGAGGAGCGCATTCATAAACGAGAGGTGTTGCGTTCGGTTGTAATATGGAAGTGAAAACAATGTCTTCAGGTATGATACATTAGTCAGCCACTAGATGGTGACGTCAGAATACTTCAGTTGCTTTAACATTTAACATGGACTCACCCATCTTGATTCACGACGGGGAAGGCTGTTGTTGGTTTAGCGTCCAGGAAACAGCAGAGAACGTCTCGACTAGTAGAAGCTAACCGTTAGCATTAGCAACTCCACCACACAGCAGAACTCCTTCAGGCTTGTGTTATTTGTGGAGATAAAACATCCACGTTGGTAGAGTTGCGTTGCTGCTATCCAATCGTGATCCAATCATGTCCATGTTTCACCATCCTCACCCTGACCTGATTACTACCAGACCTGTAGAATTAGAGAATCACTCCAGCAGAGCTTGTCTGACAACATGAAGCAGGCTAAAATATCTCAAAAAGCACATCATGCCTCGTTCTAAAGTAAACCAAAACAAGGTTTACAGCGCTGCAGGGCTTGGTTGTTTAACGTTAGGGTAAAAGGTCATGAGTAAACGATGAGAAAAATTTGATCCATGAGAGGATTTCCAAGAAGAAATTCTCTGCTAGCTAAAAAGAACACAAAGGCCGTCTCACATTTCCCAAATGAAATCCTAATGATCTCCAGGACTCTGGGGAAAATGAGAGCTGATGAGAACTGTTTGGACGGCGTGTGTCTCGTTGCATCTGGTGTAAAACTAACACTGCACTTCAGATAAACAACAATCCTACCATGTCTGGGACTGCTTTGCTGCTTTAGGATGTGGCTGACTTGCTATAATTGATAGAACAATTAATTCTGCTTCCTACCAAAAAACCCTGAGGGACAGAATGTGACCTTTGACCTTAAAGCTGTTATAGCAAATCTACAGAACAAGCTAGGTTTTGAACGCAAACACGATCACGGAACACTCGCCCCTCCCCTCAGGTATCTTCCCTGAGATACATATGCCAGAACTAGAAAAATGTAATACCAGAGGAAACGAGATAGTTCTAAACACCAGTCGCTGTTTTCTACATCCAAACGTCTTTTGTTGTCCATGACTTCAAATGGTGTTTTTCTTTTTGGGACTCTGGTAGTTTGTCCTAAAGTTGAAGTGGTATAGCAGCCGGCTGTTTCTCCTTCTCTGATATTATTGAGCGGAGAACCTCTCACACCAGTGGTGTTCTGCTGCTAAATACGTGAGTGTGTGATGAATGGAGGACCCAGGTAAATGTGGAAGTGCAGTGATTCGGTGAGACCGACAACTGGATGGTCCAGTAGTTGCTTTCGAAAGTGTTATTGGTGAAGGTTTTTAGACAAATGCGAGAGAACCACTTTATTAATTTTTTTCATTTTTTTAATCTCCACAATATATTTATAGCTATAGTATGTGAGAATGTTGTTAAGAGGCATGAACATTTTTTAAGCTCATTTGTTTTCCAAATTTGCCATTTCAGCTTTAAACAGCCTTACTGGTCCAAAGTCAGTGTGTCACTACTGTCCACTCTAACTTTTTCTGTATTGTTTTGTATCACTTGTTGCATTTTTTTCATATTTTTCTGACTATTGTCATCAGAGAAACACAGTTTCATTCATCTGTGAACATAGACAAGAAGTGTTGTTGAACTTTGAGTGAAAACTTTGGGGATAATTAAAGTAGATCTGAATCTAAACTTTATGCATTGCTAATACTTAGCCTTATGCTCCAACCCGAGCCCTCAGGTCCACAAACCAGAACCTCTAGAAGTTCCAATGACCAGATGTAAAAGTCGAGGTGATCGCTCTTTCCAGGCTGTTGCACCCCGACTCGGGAATGAACTTCCTTTATCCCTACATGTTATTGACAGTCTGGACACCTTTAGAAAGCAGCTGAAGACCCTTTTGTTTAAAACTGCTTTTACTTAAATCTTTTATGTTTTATTAGTTTTTTTTCTAACTTGTATTTATAATCATCTTTCATTTTTATAATTTTATGACTTTCTGATTTTTAATGATTTTATGATATTCTGTTGTTTTGTTTTAAGATCATAATAGGATGACTATATCTTTTGTTTTGTTGATCTTTGTGAAGCACTTTGTGATTCTTTTTCTGTGATAAGTGCTATACAAATAAAATTTAATTACTTACTAATTTTTGAACATAAATCACTGAGATTTAAATTCAAATCAGTTTCTTGATGCATTGTATTTATGTATTTATTTATTTATACGTTTTATATTTTCTTTACATCTGTTTGAGAGCCCTGAATAAACTAGAGATTCGGGTTACTTAATGTCACCCTTCAGAGGCTGACAGGTCAAATCTTTACACAGCTGCTAATCAATTCAGTGATTGATTCTAGGTCACATTTCAATGCCTGGTAAAGTCTTCAGTGACTCCTCAAGGACATGAGGACAAAAAGTCCTCTCTGAGTGAAGCGAAGTCTCTGTGATCCTATAATCATGACTTAATAGCTCAGAAAATGGGCATTTGATTAACTTCACGTGGAAGACCATTAACTACTGAACAATCTGTTCGTGGAGTCAGAGATGTTTTTACAACGAGACAAGAACAACACGTCACCGTCGCTGTATTTACATATTTGCTCCGGCTCATAAACAGCATGACGGAAGGAAGAAGGACAGCCCATAAACCGTGCCACTCTTGAAACGATCCATGCACCGGAAAAAAAGCAAACCTAAATATGAACTCCATCAGGAACGAATAGCACTACAATAAAGTGGCTGAGGAGAGAAGTCCTCCTGGCGTGCAGAGGCAGGTAGAACTCATCCTGGATAGGGCGAGCTGGTAAGCAGCTGGTGGGGAAGGTCAGAGAGAGGCTGCTGTAATCAGCACTGCTTGATGCTGGCAGTGAAGAAAAAAAACAACTTTTATCTAAAAAATCTCACATCATGACCTGCTGAGTCTGTCCTCCAGTTCTTCTGATGTTTATTTGCAGCTCTTTGGATTTGGAGAAGGATTAAATAAACACTCATGGACACCTCAGAGGCCTGAAGGAGGTCGAAGAGGGTGATAGTGACGCACAGTCCTTAATATTCTCTTTAATCTCTGGTAATAAACTATTCACTGACTTCATTAGCCTAAATATCCCACGTCCTTGCATCCTGATGTTCATTTGGATCCTAATGTGTAAGCGGTCACAGTTATCCAAACTTTTGCTTGGTGGCCATGAGCTCCAAACCGTTTTAATGAAACCGCACCAGAAGTAATTATTTCTATGGTTTCCAACAGCAACCGTTGTGAAAAGCCATCAGTCAGAGCTGTGATATAGGTAAGAGAAGAATGGCGTGACGGTTTAAGAGAGAGATTTCCCTCAGGAGCAGCAACCATCCAAACGTGTTGATCCCTCTCACCATAAATTACACCATCCCCTGACTCTCGGCCACAATTAATCACATGACCACAGCAGCCAGATTAAATCTGTAGCCTTGGACTGTTCTCCTGTCCCACTCCTGCTCTGCCTCTCTGTCGTACACGATGATCACAGTGGGAGTAAACATACGGTCAACATTAGAGGGGCATATAGCAGCACACACATTATTATATGTCTGAGTCGGCTGAGAAATTAGTCACAGGGAGGCTGACGTGTGTCAGCATCCATGTGTTGTGTCATCAGTGGTGCAAGTGGAGGCTGCCTGAAGGTTTCGCTCACCTGGACACTAAAATAAAGCCACAGCATGGATCCTGTCCTTCACCTGTCAACAAACAAGCATGCATACACTTCTTGGTTTTGGTTCAGCGTTACTTTGTTTTAAATTTAGGATTTTTAGCATTCTGATCAAGGGGCAAACTCTGCCTGCCAAAAGTGGAGCTAACGCGGAAGTGACAAAAATCACAATGACTGAAACTAAAGAAGCTAACCTAACTTGGTGACGGTAACTGAAGAATGAGAACTCCAGTAGCTAGACATTACCGTGTCAGTAGAGATGACCATTACCACACATCTGTCTTTCTTAAAAGCATCATTTCCCAAATCGGATCAAATCCCAGACACGCCTCTGCAGCGGGTCGTTCGTGTACCAGCACATGAATTCAGTCAGTGGATGCTGCATGTATGTAACTCAACACTCCTCTGCAAAGCTTTAATTTCTCAGTGCCAGACCTTCATCTCCACGGTAACACACGCTCTGGTTTTGACCACCTTGGCCCTGACACCCAACACACTTTCATACGCTATGCAAACTGAAGTAAGACGGTGAAAAAGCTTCACACACATTGTAATTCAACAAAGGATCCAAGATAAATTCATTTGTGATTATTTTAATGTTTTTTAAGAATACATTTGCTAGTAGTAAGTATTCCTGCTAAAACCCTTTATTATTTGACTCAACGATGACAAACTCAATGCAGGTCCATCTTCTGAGGAGAGACAATAACGGAATCAGCACTGGTGCCCATTGGGATGACTTCTGCAATCACTGTTATATAAAACAAATATATGACTAAGATCTGGACTCAATTAAGAACAGAAATCAATAAAAATGCTTTCTTTTTTTATTTAGTTTAGAAGTGATCTTGTGAAATAACCTTAGAAAAATTCAATTTCAGACGTATTTAGAGTGCTGGGATTGCTCACAATTCATCCATATTTATTTTATTTCTTTGTAGAAAAACAGTTATTCTGAACTTTGATATCCACAAGACGTTTATTGGGATTTAAAACGGACTTTTTGCTGAAACATATAACTAGAGGAGAATGACACTGCACTAGGTATACTGTTTTTTTCAACCTGAATTTGATTTAAAATGATTTTCCCAAGAAAAGTCTGACTTTAAATACATAGAAAAAGTGGTGGGTTTTAAGTGGTGCAGCTTTTACAGCCTTTACAGTAGTCCCAGTACATCGTTCATGCAGAACATGTCTTGATCAACTGCTGCTGCTGAAAAAGCACAAATTAAGAATGACTTTATGACTTAAAAAAAGTAAAAATAACCATATCTGCATAATAAAACCTCGCCAGTGATGCATGTGAGAATAGCCAGAAAGCAGCGATGCTATCAGAAGGCACACGCAGACCGCCAAATAGGGAGGCAGCAGAAAAATATGTAAATGAAACATTTGTTGGAAGAGAACGGGCCTTCTGTTGATTCTCTGCATGTGCACGCAACAAGAGATTTTTCTTTTTTTTCCTGATTACTTCTGAGTATGTGCAATTTAGGTATTCTCTCTGGTCAAAAGTGCAAACCTTCAGTTTCAGCAACAAGTGCTGGTTTAGATTTAGGCTAAAAGTCAAAGGAGGTGGATTGTTGCAGGCAGAGGGGGAGGCGAACACAGAGGTCGAGCATAAATGCTCCTCGGATGGTGATTTATGGTCCAGCTTCAGGGGAGCAGGAAAGAAAAAATAATAAAACAAGAATCTTTCCACATAAAGATTCACTGATATGAAGATAATAAAAAGTCACAGAGAATTTTTCTCTGTGACTGTGAGTCTGTAGAGGGGCAGGTGTGTATTACCTGACAGTGAAGTGGAGCTTTGTGCTCCTGTGCCATCCTGTCAGCAGGGTTTGACACCAGACGCTTCCTTCTCTCCTGCCCCCCCACTGTCACCTTTATTAACAGTCTGCCAGGTGGAGACTTTCTCTCCTGTAGGCTCGGATTTGCTGATGTAAGTGATGAAGTGAGGCACAAAGAGCTGTGGGAGGGAGGGAGCAGGTCTCTCCTGATCAAAAGTTCTGTTTAGAGGAAAGACACAACAGCTGTTTACCACAAATCATCTGATCGTCAGTGGCTTTTAATCTACCAATCTCTCCTCTTGTCCTTTCCTAGAGCATATCACATAAGAATTTAAACTCGTGGTTTAAAATGCTCTCTAGTGAGAACTTAACATTTTATGACTCTTGGGACCAGCTGGATTCGTTACTGATGGATGGATTGATGTTTGCAGGTGATGAATGAAAATAGACAGATGGTTTAACAGTCACCCCTAAAACACGGTTACAGAGGACCCTCACTGACAAACCACTTTTTAGTTATTATTTTTTTAAATGATCGGTCGCTTGATGCTATGATGTTAGCATCATAGACATGAATACGTACGTAGACGTGCTATTAGGCGCTGGAGAGCGTAACAGCGTTGCCTCCATATTGGATGGGTTCCTTACTCTCCAAACCTCACTGGAGTCAATGCAGAGTGAGTAACTATGTCCGTTTTTTTGTGCAGCCTATTTTAATTTATTTTTACTCATTTTATTTAATTATATTTTTATTTTAACTATCATGCCATATGTCTGATTTTGTGAAAAAGCATGATATAATTTGTTTTTTAGTTGGGTAAGCACCTTCCTCAGTAGAAATAAATGCACTGGGGGAAAATGGAGACCCATCCAAGATGGCCGATCCAATAGGCAGCGCCAGTCCACATTGCGTCTACGTACATGATGTCTGTGGTTAGCATGTGAGCTGCTAGCTTACATATTCCGTGCTTGTTTAGCCCTACCTGCACAATTTATGCAGTCAAAATCCAATTTATGTTTTCTATATGGTCTGAAATGTAGAACAAGGCTAAAAGTAAAGGGCTAGCTAATGCAAACATCCAAAACAGTCTTGTGACAAAAACTCACATGCGCTTTACTCAAATACACTGCAAAAACAGATTTTTAGGAAAGTCAAAAAGCCTCATATCTTTTACCTAATTTTTAGTCTAAGAAAATAAATTATTCTATAGAAAAAAGCATTGCTTAAAATAAGGTAAATATTCTTAAATATGATCCAAATGTTCTTGTTTTGAGTTAAAAAAAATCACTAATTGGGTAAGCAAAATTGCTTGGCTAGAAAACTAGCAAATAAATCAAAATTTTGATTTTTTTTCTAGTTTTATAAATTCTAGCCAAACAACTCTTGCTTACCCCAGATTTGTTTTACTCAAAACAAGAAAATGTGGATCATGTTTAAGAATATTTATCTGATTTTAAGTAATGCTATTTTTCTAAAGAATGTATTTTCTTTTTAGACTAAAAATGAGATAAAATATCTAAAAATGAGGCTTTTTTGCTTTCTTATAAATCAGTTTTTGCAGTGTAAAAATACTTTTTACTTACAACCACAATATCGTACAGAAAAAAGTGTTAAATTTGACATAAATAATGTTAAATTAAACACTCGAATTCTGATAAAACACACAGTGTCTGTTGATTTGATAATTTTCTTTAATAATTTCACCACGTCACGATTAGAGACAAACTGGACTTAAAATTTAGGTGACATATTCAACCAATAGGAAAAGATAGTTTTAGTTATAGTACTTTGTGATTAAGTATTTCAAGATTCACTTTGGTGTCTAATATATAATATAAATTAGGCTTTAAAGAAGGAAATCTCTGAAGTCTTCAGTCTAAACCTGTTGGCTCAACCTTCAAAAGCAATGAAAGAGACGCTAAAATCTACTGTATGAACTTTAGTTACTGAGTCAAGTTTGGCAGAGAGAAAACACACACACGCACACACACACACACAAACCTTTTCTTGTCTGTAGTGTACCAATCTGGGTGACGTTATAGTTTTATCACGATGCACGACATTTTTCATGCTGGCTGTGTGTTTGCATACAGTACAGCGCTGTAGGTGTTGCAGAGTTTTGTGTGTGCTGTGTCGGCTGTCGTCGTGCATCACATCACAACAATCTCAGTGAAGAGTGGAAATGAGTATTTTGCCATCTGTGTATTCTTACGTTCATATTATCAAGATCTTTGAAAAACCCTACACAGCTGTGATGCGGTTGAAAGCGCCGGACTAGAGGCCTTAGACGTTTGTTTAAAATATACACGATTCTCCTTTTGAAATACCGGAACCATAGGCTCATGGTTGAGCAGATAATCCACATTTAAAACTAGTACGGAATAACCCAGAACAAAGAGAGTCTAAGCTTGAATAAAAGGACATTATTTGTGTAGACCTCTGCTGAGGGTCTCCTTCGAAAAGCACATTGTTTTTCATTTTTCTTGTGAAATAGTGGTAAGTTTAACTACAACTAGTGTTTATTATTTTCACACAGTGAAAATCTGTGATTTGTGAGCTAATTCACAAACGTGATCTAGCAGACAGTGATGTGTTTGGGGAGAGCAAGTCTCCACGGTGTGCAGGCTGTGCAAGACTTTTCTATCTTTAATCATTTTGGCTGCACTGGGAGATTGTATTTGTAAAAATTACATTTATAAAACCCTAATAATATAATCAAAACTCTGTGTAAGAGTTATAATTCTCTGTCTGCTTAAAGTGTGTAATTAATCACTTTTAAATGTGTGTATATGCGGGTAGGAGTCAGGGTCGGGGGGCCCTGGCTTGTCTTGGACAGGAAAGGAGGTCCTCATGAAAAAGGTTGGGAACCACTGTGCTACTCTTTGTAACTTTGCAGCTTGAACATCTGTAAATCTTGAATCCATTTAGTCAGAAAATATCATGATCATGTTCAATCAATTCAAAATCTCATCCTTATAGTTTCTGGTTTAGTGACGCTCCTGGCTTCAGGTTTCCAGAATGCAATGTGCTGAGCAACATCACCCCGTTTCCTCTGCTGATCTGGTAGTTTAGCCACTAAGTCTAATTTTACTGATATTCATGCTGATGTATGAATATTTATTCAAATAGTAAAGCAACACCTGAGCAAAAGAAACCAGAAAAACACATTATGTTAGTGGAAATGACCTGTTGAAGAGTTCAGCATCTCACCAGCAATCGCCACAATCATTCCTGGGTTAAATCAACGTTCTGCAAAGAGTTTCTTGAACATTTTTACAGGTTATTCTTTAGTTGTGTTTGGATGCACATGATTTGATATGAGACAGAGATGCAAACTTTCAATTTAGTCGATGAAAAGAGACAACACATGAAGTTAGGCAAGGCAAGGCAGCTTTATTTGTATAGCACATTTCATAGACAGAGGCAATTCACTGTGCTTTCCAGGAGCAAGAACAGCAAAATCAATGTGACAGCATAATTAAAATACACAAATACTTTTAGATCATAAATACTAACATTAATTTAGGAGTCAGATAAAAGGCAAAGATGAAGGGTGAGCAGTTACAGTGCAGAAGGTGCAGCAAAAGAAACATTCATTCATAGGCTGATGAATAAATGAAAGTTTTCTATTTTGATTTAAAAGTTACTAGAGTTGGGGCACATTTGAGTCAGTCAATCAATCAATCAATCAATCAATCAATCAATCAATCAATCAATCAATCAATCAATCAATCAATCAATCAATCAATCAATCAATCAATCAATCAATCAACCTTTATTTATAAAGCACCTTACAGGCATGAACCATACCACCAAAGTGCTATACAATAAATGGTAAATGGCCTGTATTTGTATAGCGCCTTCTTAGGGTTCTACAACCCCCCAAGGCGCTTCACAACACAATCAGTCATCCACCCATTCACACACACACTCACACACTGGTGGGAATGAGCTACAATGTAGCCACAGCTGCCCTGGGGCGCACTGACAGAGGCGAGGCCTGCCGTACACTGGCGCCACCGGTCCTTCTGACCACCACCAGCAGGCAAGGCGGGTTACGTGTCTTGCCCAAGGACACAACAAATAAAACAGATAAAACCAGCAGGGACAATTAAAACCAACAAAATAAAAATTACAGTGTAAGAACATGTAAAAAATATCAGCAAAAGCTAACCCACAGAGTTATAAAAGTAGGTCTCCAACCTTATTTTAAAAATCTCTACTGAAGAAGAGAGCCTAACAGATAGGGGAAGGGCGTTCCATAGTTTCAGTCCTGCTACCGAGAACGCCCTATCCCCTCTTGTCTTCAGCCGAGCTCTGGGAACCGAGAGCAGCAATTGGTTCAGAGTGCCCGACCAGGAATGTGTGGCTGCAACAAATCTGACAAATAGGCAGGGGCCAACCCATTCATTGCCTTAAACACCATTAAAATAAGTTTAAAACGAATTCTAAAACTGACAGGTAGCCAGTGCAGAGCAGCCAGAATTGGAGTTATGTGTTCATACTTTCTCTTGCCTTCCAAAAATCTCGCTGCAGCATTCTGAACAAGCTGAAAAAGAGCGACAGAACCCCGAATTACACCAAATAAGACAGAGTTACAGTAGTCAAAGCGTGAGGTAATGAAGGCATGAACAACAATCTCAAGATCACGTCTAGTTAAAAAACACTTAAATTTAGCCAAACGTCTCAAATGATATAAAGAAGAAGATACCACGGCACTGACGTGAGCGTCAAAGCAAAAAGCATTGTTGATCTTCACACCAAGATTGACTGCAAAAGCACTCAGGTAGGACTTAAATTCAGCACAGTCTACCTTGGAAGAGTCAAAGTGACTATTTGGTCCAAACAACACCGCCTCTGTTTTATTTTCATTAAGATACAAGAAGTTCTCGGCCATCCATACCTTGACTTCAGCCAAACAATCCACGAAATGTTTGATTGTGCGGCCTCCAGTACCATCCAAAGGTAGGTATAATTGGCAGTCGTCAGCATAAAGGTGGAAGCCAATTCCATACTTCCGCAGAATGTCACCCAATGGAAGAATGTAAATTGAGAACAACAGGGGCCCCAGTATCGAACCCTGCGGTACCCCCCAAGGCAGATGTGAGAAGGCAGAAGAAAAACCACCCATCCTCACACAAACCATTTGAGGTCATGAGGAAGCTGATTCCATTTGTGTGCAGCATAGCTAAAAGCAGCTTCACCCTGTTTGGTTCTGACCCGGGGTTCTACCAGCTGACTGCTTCCTAAGGATCTCAGAGCCCTGCTGGGTGTGTATTCCATAGATATCATATATATCACTAGATGCCTTACCCGCGCTCTTCGTCGATTGGACGAACGTCCCTATGCGGCGGCCATCTTACCTCGGACAGCTGCCCCCTTTCGTAACATTGGTGTCAATGGTGCATGTACTATTTCAATAACCCTAACTTGCTCAATTTTCAACTGAATTTCAAACGGTTTGGTTTGTTATAAACGCCAGAGATGTGGCTGTGAAATATGACGGATTTGGCCCATTAATTTAAAAATGTTAAAGTATGTCCTATCAAGTCTATGTGCTATAAGGTTTGTAATAATGCAACCCGCTTGTAAATCCGTTAATATTTAATCGAGTTAAGAGTGTTTTTGTTTAAGTTGTTCACTCACCTTCCATCTGCTACCATTGAGAACGGAACGTAAGCTGTCCGAGGTAAGATGGCCGCCGTGCAGGGACGCTGTCGACTCCCAGTTAAGGCATCTAGTGATATATATATGATTTCTATGGTGTATACTGTAAGGAGATCCAACATGTATTTAGGCCCCATGCCATTGAGTGATTTATAAACTAGAAGTACTTTGAAATCTATTCTGTAATTTACTGGTAACAGTGTAGAGATTTAAGAACAGGATTGATGTGCTCTGTTCTCTTAAGACTCTAGCAGCACGTTAGAGACATCTTAACCTTTGATTGAAATATTCAATCAATCAATCAATCAGGTAAAAAGAGTGGGATCATTGATTACATTAATACTCCACATTTAATTCATTTCTCTTGTATAATGAGAGTGGTGTACTTCAAAGAAACAAAGCAAAACTTGCCCGGGGTGAGTGTGAGTGTATGAGGAAGGTGAGTAACAGAGAGACAAAGAGATTCTGCTGCTCTAAACAGATCTGCATGGCCAAGGTGAAGGTCACAGCAGGCTTCGCGCCAGAGGCAGAGGTAACCTGAACCAACAACTGCAAGACAAGAGAACAACCACAAACTCCTGCCAGGAGCTGAAATAGAAAATGCTTGCACTTGTACTGGATCTGAGAAAACATGCATGTTCAGTCATATAAGCAAAAGGAACACTGTGTTTTACATAAGCTAAAGTTTGTAGGAGAAAAGGCTTTTGTTGTTTTTATTCAAATAGGCTTTTTAACGTTTCACTTTAAATCTTGGGTTTAACATTGTTAAAGCCACTTCAAAAATGCTTAAATTTGACTTTCTGAGCCTGCTCTATGATATAAAGTAGGTAATCTTTCATCATTTATATTTATAAGTTCCTCCACTGGCCTCTACAGCAAAATGAATAATTTATGCGGATCTAGAGCGTTAACCAATATTGTGTATCCACAAGAGGGAGTGGTTATTCAATGAGGATGTGCTCCAGTTCCCAGCATGCACTGCGGGGTGATGCGCTGACACCACAGGGAGTGTCCAAATTCAGGGGCTGCATCCTTCAAGGACAAGGTCTACCTGGTCGACATAGGTCGGGTCCTTCTACTGGGTAGACCTCAAGCAAGCGGGTGTTAATTTGGACGGTCTAGCCTTCAGATGTATTCCCGCCCCTATCTCGACGAATGTCCTGTCACCTAACAACCGAGACGACTCTGAACAGAAGCTACAGAGATTGGAGCTCAAAATTTTGGACGGACCGTCCTTCAAATCGGGGGGAAAAAGGGCCAGATTGTGGCATTTGAAGGAGTCATGGAACTTGGACAGCTTTTGTCGTGGTGGCGCTGTGACGTTATTGGCCTTAAAATCCCACCGACGAAGAATGCAGCTGCTTAATTTAGGGGAGTGTACAGAGGGGAATACTGTCAAACATTTTTAAAAAAACCTCCATCAATAACACGTCCGACCAAAAAGCCATAAGCAACTAACCTCCAGTAAGCACCGGGTGAACTCCAAAAACTCTCAGCCATGTCACAGCTTCGCTGACGGCTATGATAACCGGAAATAGGAGTGCGGTCTTATCTGGAATGCGGAAGTTAGAGCGTGCATAGAGCCCACTAAACTTAAATTACACTTATGAATGAATATAATACATATATTGTTAGCTTCTATGCAGTACTGTAGAAACTCAAAAAATAACACATAGAAAATATTTAAATTATAATTAGGCAGAATAATGGTGGTGATGGGCTCCACCGTAATTCGAATCCTGCCTGTGAGAAAATTAGCTGCCTTGAGCAGCAACCTGACAATCTTAAAAAAGTTAATAGCACTAAGAGGACAATAAAATTTTGGAGGAGAACATCCTGCAGCCAAAAAAAACAAAAAAAACAGGTCTTAAATCAAGTCCTTCAGGAAAAAGTCATGGACCCTCATTCATCAAACGTTTGTTGAAATATTCCTATATTCGTTCCTATGAACGAAATTTAGAATGTTCGTACAACTAGTCAAAATCCTGATTTATGAAACATGCGGTGGCCTCTCGTACGCACGTTCCTCCGCAGTCATCTGATGATAAATCCCACCTGTGCGTACCCAGGTGCTCGTGTCCGTTCACCGTCATTTACTTACAGAAACGCCCTCAATTAACTGTATTTGGTCACACTAAGTGCTCAGCTCATGAGGGGATTCCCTGGGTTCTTCCGGAGAAAAAAAAAAGAAAAACTTTATTGACAGCGAGATCGAGGCACTGGCTGCTGACTTAGTAGTAGTAGTAGTAGTAGTAGTAGTAGACTTTTATTGCAGACTCGTGGTCCAAGGAATACATAAAAATAAAAATACAGTCAGAAATAAAGAAATAATGGTTTGATATAAGATTAAATATGAAGAAACGTAGAGAAACGGACTGAATGTTCCATTCTGTTGTCAATTACACTTTACATTTAAAGAGTTGTCTTCATGTTCTGTTTAGTTTTGTTCTTGTTAAAAAATGTTTGTTGATACTGCAGCCTCCTCTGAGCTCAGGATGCGGTATCTGCTCAGGAACCACTCTGGAGCCTCAGCAAGCGTCAGTGTGCTCACAGTCCGGAGGATGTGTCCCCTCCAGGGTCTCTGTCAAATGGTAAATGGCCTGTATTTGTATAGCGCCTTCTTAGGGTGCTACAACCCCCCAAGGCGCTTCACAACACAATCAGTCATCCACCCATTCACACACACATTCACACACTGGTGGGGATGAGCTACATCGTAGCTACAGCTGCCCTGGGGCGCACTGACAGAGGCGGGGCCTGCCATACACTGGCGCCACCGGTCCCAACGACCACCACCAGCAGGCAAGGCGGGTTAAGTGTCTTGCCCAAGGACACAACAACAGCGACAGTAACTCATGATCAGCCATGCTACAATGTCAGACACCTGTCGGTCACATGTGTCTTTTATAGGTTTTAGCACCATTCATGCGACAAAGCTGTTTTTTCCACAAAAATACATATTTATTAGGTAGAATAATTAGTGGATGAGGACCTCACGTGGATGAATGAGACCTTCATAATTGCCGTTCCACCGTTCTACCACTAGATGCTGTTCCTACACATGGTCTGAAGTTTTCTTATATTTAGGAACATTTTCACGCACAAGTACAAAATGATGAATACCACACAATGCATAAAGTTGTTCATATGCACGATATACGCACATATCTGTGCGTAAGGTTGATAAATGAGGGCCCTGGATTTCCAAACCAAATTGAAAGAGTCTGAAAATTCTCAACAGAATGTGTTGAATCCAGATAGTATGCTGAATTTAGACACCGAAAAACTCACGGAAGAGAAAACACAAGAAACCAAGACCAGTAAATATCAAGTCCAGCTAGATACAGCGCTTGGAAATGAAATCTTACAGCAGAGAGGAGAGCATCAAGAAGTTCTCCAGACAGAGGAGTGTTTGTCCCCTACAGAGAACCAAGAGGAAATAGCTAGAGACTTAAATCTGAATCCAAACCACAAGAAGAAGAAAAAAAATGTAGGTCTCTAATAGTAGTCTGAAAGACATTGGATGTGGTGGTGAATCAGCTTCTACAAGCACATGGGGGTGATGGGTGGTAATGCAAAAACTGTTGGCATACATACAAACTGTTGGCAAGCATACAAAGTCAGGTGTGGTGTGATGTGTGCTTGCATGGCGTGAGGAGGTGTTCCACCATGAGGTCATCTCAAGGGTTATCTCACATGATCACCCAATCAATTCATTTCTGTACCTCCTTATGCTGCATGGGGGTTTTCTGGCTACTTCAGTTTGCCCCCCACTCAAAATCCTGACATGTTAGGATCTGTTCAGCTTTTCAGCAATCAGCATTCAAACTAGCCTAGTGAACTAGACCAAAATCTTGCCTTGCAAAGTTTGGTCTAGGCACGCTTCTTTGGAACCCTCGCAGCCCGATCCACTGCTGTGGCTGTCCAATCACAGCGCTCTATATTGTGGGCCAATCACAGAGCGGGAGTTGCCGAGGACGTCAGAGCTGTGACCGTGAACATAAACAACATGGCGGCAGCACAGAAACCACGTTCGTTTGAAACAACTTTGTCATCGACATTGGACGATTTAGACTCCAACGTGCGTAAGTCTGTCGGATATACTTAGTGGCTTCTTATTTTTATCAAACAAAGTAGTACAATGTCCCAGTACACCTGATATTCACATGTTTTTCATACTAGACGCCATTGCTGCCTCCCTCTTCTTTTCCGTCACGTTGTTCGTTACTCTGATTGGTCCTAGCGCTATCCAATTGCGTGCAGACAGTTTGAAAGACAACCGTAGATCCCGCCTCACGACTTGAGAGCCGTCAATGGGTCGTGGCCAGACTATATATTCACATATATAGGATGGCTTGCCAGGCTACATTCAAACAGCATTTCTGCAAGAAAGACAAATTATACATCACATATTAATAAGTAGGAGCCATATCTGGAAAAAGTTAATAAAACAGAAGAATCATTACACACAATCATCTTCATTACGCATGTTGCATTAGTGGGAAATGTTTGCATTTCAGTAGTTTAAGTTGCATGATTTGTTGTGTTCATTTTTTGGATGATTTATGTTTGTATTTGCATGATTTCTTTATGTTTGACACATTTTGTGATTTGAAAGCTCTTTTCCTTTGTGGAGCTCCCCAGAGACATTAATTAGTTGAACTGGCTGCAGAATAAGGAGGGAAATGGAACAATCAGCTGGCACTCGTACAGGTGTACCAAACAGGTGTGGTGAATTGACTGATTGACGCTCAGTAAAAGGAGCTGAGGAGGGAGAGTCTGCAGGAGCAGCAGATATCAGAGAGACAGGAATGGGGGCTGACTGAGAAAGAGAGACCCACCCGGGACGACGGCGTCTCTGGCATGGACACGTGCCCCCGACCCCCTGGAACACAGATCGGCACCTGGAGCACAGTCCTGGGAGATGGACAAGTGGCAGAGTGCAGAGGATTGTGGGTTGCCCTCTCCTCGCACATGTGAGTGTTGGTGCTGGTGCCTCTGTGTCCAGTCAGGGCCATGGTCCGAGGAGTGCGTGACATAAGCAGCCAGGGCGCCCGGCTTCGATCGCAGCGATCTGAGGCTCTGCTTGTATTTTTACAGTTCATATTAGAGCTCCACAGGCGGCCAATGCTGCTGCAGCCTCGCACGAAAGCTAGGTGCGGGTCGCTGTCCCGGAGCGCCGTCTTCTCTTCAGGGGTTAGCTCAGTTTAGCTAGCTACATTGGTTGTCTCTACGTGATTTAGTTGGCACAGTCACTTCCTTCAGTACATTACAATATTAGTGTGTGACTTATGGTAGGTGGGCTGACAGAAACCGACCTGAAGGCTTCCCAATTCTGTTCTAAACCTCTGGTGGAGGATCGTTCAGACCTACCAGGGTATGTGGCAAACCTACGTCCACTAACTCCAGCTGTTTCTGTAATTTCTGATTTCTCCACCTCACTCAGCATGGCTTTATTAAATATCCGCTCCATTCAAGGCCATATCTACCATTGAGGACACCCAGGTCTGGACATCGGTATTTTTCTGCTGGGTATTTAAAAAAAAAAATCTCAAACCGCCTGCGTGGTTATCAGTGTCCTTTATGCTATTTCCTCTTGGAAACTACATTTTCTATTTTTATTCTTTTTTTTAATTGCTGAAAGTTACAGTGATAGCCTACTGCCTTTGTGTATTTACCTGTATTCTTTTTTTCCTATTCTCTAAGTGTGTGCTGCCTTAACAAGTGAATTTCCCCACTGTGGGATCAATAAAGTCTATTCTATAAGAACAGGAGAGAAGCTGGCTAACAAAAGAAAGATGGAAAAAAATTGAGCAAATCTGTAAATGTATTTTAGAAAAGCACCATTGAAACAGTGACAAATTTGGCTGAAATCATTTAGTTTTTTACGGAGTGCATCATCTGGTACATTTACTTTCATTTCCAGGCCAAAACATGGATGTCTTTGACTCAATTAGAATTCTTTAATTCATATTTTGTCTTTAAATACTTTTAAAAAAACGTTTTTGTCCATTATCATTCTTATCTGTGTTTTTTCTTTTTTTCTGTTAAGTAGACAGATAAATGTCAGGCAGGAAGAGGTGGTTTGTTGGTAACAGGCTCATGGATTTTCTTATAATCTTGTCAGAGATATGATAAATGACCCGCACTTGTATAACGTCTTTCAGAGTCAGAGGACTCCAAAGCACTTTACACTACAGTGTATCATTCATTCACACACACATTCACACACTGATGGTGATGAGCTACATCGTAGCCACAGCTGCCCTGGGGCACAGTGACAGAGGTGAGGCTGCCGAGAACAGGCGCCACTGGTCCCTCTATCCACCACCACCAGGCAGGGTGCGTGAAGTGTCTTGCCCAAGGACACAACAGCAGAATTCTCTGCCGGGAGCTGGGATCGATCCTACAACCTTCTGATTACTGGACAACCCGCCCTACCTCCTGAGCTACTGCTGTCCTAATGTAATATAATATGACCATCAACAAGAGCTCAGATGGGCATCCTAGGGGAATCCTTTGAGTGTGTGTGTGCCCCTGAGGTTCCTTCACCTCTGCCGCCGGCCCCTGAGAGTCTCAAGCTCCCTCGTTGCCAGCCCCCCTTACTCATTCCTGCTCAGTGGTCAGGTCCGCTGGGAGCCGTCCCTAAGGACGGGGGTACTGTCACGATTCTGGCTCCTAGACCTCCACTTCACGCCTAATCACCCCAGAACTCCATTAACAAGCCTGCATCATCACTCGTCATTCTCCTCAGACTAAACCAACTTCAGAACTCAACTACCCAGGATGCACCACACCGGACTTCCTGCCCATGTCATCACCCCGGGAATATACCAGGAATTCCGTGCTCTCGCTCATGGCTCAATCATTGTTTCGTTAAAAAGAATGTCCCGACAATTCCAGACAAACTTTCCAGAGCTTTCCAGTCCAGCTAGCTTGTCAGCTACTAGTCCTGTCGACTTCTCCATTATTCTGAAACTTTAACTGTGTGTCTGTCCAAACCCAGTGTCAGGCACTCCGTGCTTGGGTCATACCAACACGCCACATCCACACTCTCACTCAGCCTGCTCAGCCCTAGCCAGATCCTGACACATATCAGGAAACTGGCAGCCACAGCAGTCTTCTGTTAGCGCTAAAGCGCTAATTGTGTGCTCATGCGTGGTGTGAGGTGTGGCTTTTAGCTCCTTCCTGAAGGGTAGGAGGAGCTATAGCCATTCAAATTTCAAAATCTCCTCCTCTTCTCCTGGATGACATCACGCTACGGACCACAGCTTTAAGACTTTAAGTTGTTTATTTTATGTTGACAGTTGACAGAATGAAGCCTTTTAAATGACCAAAATGTTTTTTCATTTCAGAAATGAACAGTTTGCAAGGATAATAATACATAAATACAGCCAGATCTGTTCTTTTGGGAGCGGAACAGTCTTTTTAAATCATCATCGAGGGCATGGGCTTAAAGTTCTGGAGTGAAATCATGAATAACCCCAGGTAGATTAGTGAGCCATTTCAGTCAGGGTTAGCTGATGGAGGAGTGACTCACCATGTATTTTACTGCCCAAAGGAGGCATGAAGAGCAGCAGTCAGAAGCACTAACCCAGTGGCTCTTCAACGGATAAAACTCCAATCAGTTTTTCTTCCTCCGTTTGCTGCCTCTTAGGAGAGATCTACAGCAGTAACACAAACTGGCAGTCGAGTCTCAACAGTTTGAATTTAGCACAAAAAGCCTCGCTGCTCTCAGGCCTGAATAAGGAAGAAAAACATGTTTGGGACAAAAATCAGTTGTTTTTTTTTACTTCATGTACGTTGTTTAAGTAGCTTCAACTGATCGTGTCGTTAAAATCAGATTTTTTTTTACGGGACCATCTGACTTATTTTCTTGTTAATGTCAAGTTACAAAAAACAGAGATGTAAGTTTGAGAGACGCTGCCAAAACAAAAGCCGTGTGTGTGTGTGTGTGTGTGTGTGTGTGTGTGTGTGTGTGTGTTGTAAGAAACGGATGGACTTGTGTTTAGACAGCAGCATCCTGCGGTTTTACAAATGGAGGAACAGACCTCGGCAGCTCAGAGAGGCAGAAAGAAACCAGAAGGACATAAATATTGTTTGGATTATGAACAAAACTGCTCTTGGTTTTTGTGTGTTTGTGATTAATGGAGAAAGAAAACACGTCTGCTCAGTTTGAATTTGAAAATATTGTAGAAACACTTGATCAATACATGTGAAGATGATGTGTAGATGCATTTAAAGTCCCACTAGTTGTCACACACACACTGGTGTGTGTGAAATTTGTTCTCCATATTTGACCCATCCCCTGGGGGAGCAGTGAGCTGCAGACACAGCAGCGCTCGGGAACCATTTAGCAGTTTAACACCCCAATCCAACCCCATAATGCTGAGTGTCAAGTGAGGAGGCATTGGGTCCCACTTTGTCTTTGGTATTGTACCAGTATGGTACTGGGATTTCAACCCTGATCTCCCAGTCCCAGGGTGGACAGTCATACCACTAGGCCACTGAGCTGATTTAACTCTCTCGGGAGTTATAAAATATGGAAATAAGATACTTTTTCATTATACATTTTGCCTTTAGGCTCTATTTTTTGCCAAACACAACATCACTTTCCATTACTTTGCAGATGACCTTCAGATCTATCTTCCACTCTTCCCTAATTCAGTTTCCTCTTTAATGGACTGCTTAACAGATGTGAAGCAGTGGATGTCTTTATGATCAAAAAACAGAGATTTTAGTCTTTGGCAGTCAAGACCTTTTAACTGGGGTTGTGAGACCACTTGGTCCTATATCAGCCTTTGTAAAGCTCTATGTGAAAAACCTTGTTTTTTTTTGGATGGTTCTTTTAAACTTGATAGGCAGATAAGTGCAGTGGTCCAGTCTGGTTTTTATCATTTAAGGCAGCTGGCAAGGATCAAACAATATTTACCTGTTACGGTCTTTAAACATGTTATCCATCTATCCATCATAGTGTTATTTCCTCTTTATGTGTGGCATTAGACAATGTTGCCCCTTTAAAAAAGAAGGTCATTAAGCACAGGAAGTTGGCTCCCTGGTTTAATTCTGAACTGCGTACTTTAAAACAAACCTCTAGAAAACTGGAGAGAACATGGCGCTCTACACACCGGGAAGAGTTCTACTTATCCTGGAAAAATAGTCTAGTGCTTTATAAAAATAAGCTTCGACAAGCTAGAACTGCATATTATTCGTCACTAATTGAGGAGAATAAGAATAATCCTAAATTTCTTTTCAGTACAGTTGCTAAACTTACACAGAATCATAGCTCTGAGCCAGCTATTCCCTTAGCCTTCAGCAGCAACGACTTTATGGAATTCTTCACTAATAAAATAGATTCTATTAGAAACAAAATCATCAGCATCCTCCCCAACACGACTTCTTCTTCCTCAGTAAGTGAGGCAGCATCTGAGGTAACTGTAGAACCTCATCTGTGTTTGAACTGTTTTGATGCAGTTGAGCTTTCAGAGTTATCAAAAATATTAGCTTCATCTAAACCTTCAACTTGTATTTTAGACCCAATCCCAACCAAATTATTTAAAGAAGCATTTCCTTTGGTTACTGCCCCCATTTTAGATATAATTAACCTATCCTTAGTAAATGGATACGTACCGCAGGAGTTTAAGGTTGCTGTAATTAAACCTCTACTTAAGAAACCTTCTCTGGATCCAGATGACCTAATGAATTATAGACCAATATCTAATCTCCCATTTTTATCTAAAGTCCTTGAGAAAATAGTGGCCAATCGAGTATGTGAGCATCTAAACACTAATGATCTGTTTGAGGAATTTCAGTCAGGTTTTAGAGAGTATCACAGCACTGAAACCGCATTAGTGAAAGTTACAAATGATATTCTCACGGCCTCAGATAAGAATCTTGTGTCTGTTCTGGTCTTGTTGGACCTCAGTGCTGCTTTTGACACAGTCGATCACAATATTCTCTTAGAAAGGCTTGAACATGTTGTAGGGATCAAAGGAACAGCGCTAGGCTGGTTTAAATCTTATTTATCTGACAGATTTCAGTTTGTTCATGTACATGAGAAATCTTCTTCATACTCTAGAGTTACTTGTGGAGTACCACAGGGTTCAGTACTTGGACCAATTCTTTTCACTATATATATGCTTCCAATTGGTAAAATCATTAGACAACATAGGATAAACTTCCACTGTTATGCTGATGATACTCAGTTATATTTATCCACAAATCCTGATGAACCTAATCAGTTAGGTAGACAGGCTTGTCTTGAAAACATAAAAATCTGGATAACTCAAAACTTTCTGCTGTTAAATCCAGACAAGACTGAAGTTATCATCTTTGGACCAGAACCTCAGAAAAGGAAACTGCTTAGTCAATCACCTGATCTAAACGGTATTAAATTAGCCTCCGAGAACAAAGTAAAGAACCTCGGTGTAATCTTTGACCAGGACATGTCATTCAAATCCCACGTTAAACAGGTTTGTAGGATTTCCTTTTTCCACCTTCGGAATGTTGCTAAGATTAGAAGCATCCTTTCCAGGAGTGATGCTGAAAAACTGGTTCATGCATTTATTACCTCAAGGTTGGATTACTGCAATTCATTACTATCAGGAGGTCCACAGAATGTAGTCAAAAGTCTTCAGCTGGTCCAAAATGCTGCAGCTAGAGTTCTGATGAGAATTAAAAAGAGAGACCACATCTCTCCTGTTTTAGCTTCCCTACATTGGCTGCCTGTTAAATTCAGAATAGATTTTAAGATCCTCCTTCTCACATATAAAGCTCTTAATAATCAAGCTCCATCATACATCAGTGATCTGATTGTTCCATATGTTCCTAACAGAGCACTTTGCTCTCAGACTGCAGGTTTACTGGTGGTTCCTAGAATATCTAAAAGTAGGATGGGAGGCAGATCTTTTAGCTATCAGGCTCCTCTACTGTGGAACCAGCTCCCAGCTTTAGTCCGTGAGGCAGACACCTTGTCTACTTTTAAGACTAGGCTCAAAACTTTTCTATTTGACAGGGCTTGTGGTTAAATTCTGATGTTAGCCTAGGTTTAGACGAGTGGGGAGCAGAGGGAGGTGGAGTGTACTGAGGGGACTACTGTCGTTAAAGACTTCTCCCTGGCCCTGCCTTCCACATGCCTCCATCTAAAAGGCTAGGTTATCCTGAGTTATCTCTGTAGTTATGCTGCTATAGGCTTAGACTGCTGGAGGACATACTGACCACTTTCCACACTCTGCTACTCTCTTCTACCACCACTCTCTAATTGCATTATTTCCTGTTATTTCAGCTGTTAACTTTATTTTCTCTCTAAGTGTTTTTCTCCCAAGAAGAAGCTACACTGGCGTTCTGCTGAGATGTGGTGGCCTCATGGAGGGGGCCATCGGCTGGCACACTGCTGCCAACCACCTAACATTCTCCCTCTCCTGATATTACATCTCACTTTCTTTAACATAGAATGTGCTACTATTAGTTCACCTATTGAATAACTATAGATTCACTCAGATAAAGACAATAAAGTTTCTCTTACTAAATAGAACTTCTACTAAGAAATCACAGTGTAGCCATAGAAATACTACTTGATATATATGGTGTGCGTGTGCCTGCTCTGTCTTCTCAATCCCCAGTGAGTCGTAGCGGATGGCTGCTCATACTGAGCCAGGATCCTCTGGAGGTTTCTTCCTGTTAAAAGGGAGTTTTCCTCTCCACTGTCGCTACATGCTTGCTTAGTATGAGGATTGTATCAACACACAGTCAGTGTCTTGATGCAATCTGCTGGGTTCCTTATATAGGAAACTTTTTTACTGATTGGCTTAATGAACTGAACTGTATTGGAATGTTTACTTTGTGAAGTGCCTTGAGACGACTCTTGTCGTGATTTGGCGCTATATAAATAAACTGAATTGAATTGAATCTGTTTGTCTCTTGTCGGTTGGACTACTGTATTTCCCTCTATTATGGCCTGGCACACTCCTCTTTAAATCGCTTACAGCTGGTTCAAAATGCAGCAGCCCGACTTTTAACAGGTACTAGGAAGCATGATCACATCACTCCGGTGCTCGCTTCCCTTCACTGGCTTCCTGTATGTTACAGGATCCAGTTTAAATTACTGCTTTTTGTTTTTAAATCTCTCCATGGCCTAGACAACTTACACTCCTGTCAGGAATCTGAGGTCTAGTTCCCAGTCCTTGGTTATCCCAAAGGCTCGTCTGAGGACCCGAGAAGATATTGTCTACTTTTTATCTTTTTAACATGTTCATTTTCTTGAGTGTGTGTTATGTGGTTTTGCTATGTACAGCACTTTGGGTTGCGTGAGCAACAGTAAGTGTGCTATAGAAATAAAACTGACCTTGAGAGGTGCCAGCAGGGTGAAGCTGCCATTGTTAGACAATCATTCGTCCCATTATTTTGTAGGCAAACCTAAATAGCTGTATGAGTGGACTAGGAAGACATTTAGCTTGTTTTCTCTCTTTATAAAGTACATTTTATTAATGAATATGTTTTTAAATATTTGTATTTTGTATTCTGAGAGACAAAGGAGTTATAGTTGTTTTGATCAAATCAAAGAATGATTTAGATCAGTGTCTGAAAAATTGTTTAGGCAATTTTATTGTTAAAGAAAATGAATCAGCAGTAGAAGCCTTTTTGAAAGGACTCTAAAATTAAGCATTGTGGACGTACACGTCGTTAGTTTTCCAAGAATTTCAAGAAAATCCTTCTGGTGGATCAGGAGATGCTAAAACATTACTGCCCACAATTAACCATTTAAAAGTTTGGATCACTGAAAAACAAATTTTAAATCTTATTTCTGATTATAATCAGTCACTGTGAGTGTTTCATGCAGGCTGAACATGAAAATAGTCTCCTTCACCTATCTACTGCTTTAGCTTCTGATAGAAAATAGACGGTGAAACTCTAGGATTAGAAAATCCTGACAGATCTACGTCACACTGTCATGGACTCACCCATCTTGACCTGTGACGGGGAAGGATGTTGTTGGTTTAGCGTCAGCAGAGAATGTCTCGGCTAGTAGAAGCTAACTGTTAGCATTAGCAACTCCACAACACAGCAGAACTCCTCCAGGCTTGTGTTGTTTATGGAGATAAAACATCAACATTGCAGAGCAAACAGAGTCAATAGTAAAGTCGCGTTGCTGTTAGCCAATCAGAGGAGAGATGTCCAAATATCAGGAAATAAGACTCCAAATCCTGTCCTCTGAAGCTCAGCTGTGATTTTCTTCCCCAGAGTACAACTTACAAGGCATTCATTCCCACTAGAGACCACTGCAAATGCCTTGCTTAAATGAGTGTTCAACACCTTTAATAAATGATAATAATAAGTTGTTATATCAATTATTAAGACACAGATTAGGAAAAAGTTTAGATTTGAAATGATTATTTTCTGCCATTAACAAAAAAAGTCTGTCGAATCCAATATGTTCATGAACTCAAGGACAAAGAGACGGAGAGCCAAAGGTTTCAGGAGTGTAGAAATGCTTGGTCATTAGATGAATGTGGAGCAGCGTGGTTTTAACACCAGGGAGCAGCCATATTTACATGGCGCAATCCTCCAAACTGAAAAGATGAGTCATCATTGACCCGAGCAACTTTCAGGGTAAAAGACATTCACACGCGGTCTGGAGCAGCAGCATGGCGGTCCTCTGTGACATACAAACTTGGCTACAGTTGCTCAAAACTTTGGCAGTTTTTGTCTCACAGGTGTCCTCTGTGCAGCTGCATTTTTCACTCAGCGTGTCACCCCCCTGGTAAATGTGCAAACGCGTGCACGTGTATGTCTGAGCTTCCTGAACGAGCCTCTTCCCCTGAAGGAGCCAGAGACGTTTCCCTGCCACCGTTCCTGTCAGCTGTTGCCCATGTGGCTCCTTAACGGTCTGAGGAACAATGTGCTGTCTGTCCCTCTTCAGCAGCACACTCCGATGACAAAGCAAGGGGTCAGAGGTCAACAAAGAGCCTGGAGCCAAGACGCAACAGAACAACATGTTCAAAAATGTACTTGTCCCCTGACTTGTGTTTGAGCTCACGAAGCAAAGACAAACATTCGCCTTTAATAGTATACGTCACTGTGGATCATGAGACCTGGATTCTGCAATCTGGAATTTATTTTAGGAAGCAAAACTGCTCATTTCCACGACCTGCAAACACTTTCAGGTCTCTTGCTGTTGTCCATCTACAGCTGAAGGATAAGGGACACTCCTCTGAAGACGGCAGGAGGGGAGGGAAGGGAAGTGATTTGTGAGTTAGTTGGCATTAAAGGTTGAATATGGAATAATTTACTAAAAAGCTATATTTTTAAAAAATAATACCTCCACGGGGCATTTAGAGGTGTGCAGAATGAATGTACAGTTTTTCCTTTAAAAGCTTTATTTAAAAAAAAAATTCTAAAATGTATTTTGACGGCACGAGGCACGACACTGGGTTTGTGTTTACATCTACCGGCCACTAGAGGGCACTGCTGCGCTAAAACGCCCGCTCGGCAAGGCGAGGCTGGGACTGTGTAAGATGGCTGCTTCTGAGCCCAGAAGATGTTCTAACGGTAAATACTGTAAAATGAACTTATTAGTAGAAATGAGTTCTTACCCTGTACGATATGTCACTGGACATTGTGCTGGCTAGTCACTTCACGTATCAGCAGTGAACCAACACCCCGATGGCTAGAAAATTTGTTCTGTTGTTGCAATACCACCTGTAAACACTAGATGTCACTATAGTGTCCGTGTTCCATATCCAAACTTTAACGGAAATCTGACTACAGTCGAAAGGCTTGGAACGTTTGAATTGAGAACACTCTTTAAATGAGAAGCCAAATGTCTAAAAAATGAAAAAAGGTTTGGAAAATGATGTTTTCCAGAGTTTGTTGCAGGCTCACTAGCTTTACAGCTGACGTAGTGATTATTTATCTCTTGTAGAGTAACATGTCAGGTAAACACACAGTAGGTGTAGAGATAGATGTGACTTTAAATCCCTGAAATAGACTCAGAGAACATACGGACGTTCCTCTGTAGACCTCACAGCATCACAAACACTCCTGTAGAGATGACACTTCCTCCTAGCCGCCTCGCTACATCTCACTTTCTCTTCAAGCTCAAGATAAAATATTCAACAGCATGATTGCATTAGTTATCACATTACTATTACAGCTAACTGACTCCTATTCAAGTAGGTCACATCTAGATAGAAAAACTCCAATTGTCTCGGCTGTTTTAAAATAGCACCCTCAATCCACGCCAGCCTGTTGGAATAAAGACACCGTAGATTTAGTGTTGAGAACAGACTCTCCGGGCTAATACACCGTGTTACAGGTAAGAGATACAAGTGTGTCAAAGAGAGACTACATCAAAGATGAGGCTGAGAATAAAACCCCGTCCTGCGGTGGCCTTAATCCTTCAACACCTGCGATCTGAAGCACACTCCTTTGATGTTGTTGGTTCAGCAGGAGAGGAAATAAAGACTTGACAGGGGGAGAGAGAAATGGGAGGATAATAGGCTCTCATTTAACACAGAACTAAAGTGAGAGCAAGTTAAAATGACAGAGCAGTGTGGATGGTGAATGAAGCGATCAATAGGATGTATTTCCTGTAAGGTTTATGGCTCCGTCTCTCTGATGGAGGAGGGTACCACTCAGCTGACTGGATATCTGTTGATGGAGGCAGCAAATGTATAAAACTTAAAGCCATTTTTTCCCAGACATCCCTGATCTTCAGTCAGAAATGTTCTTCTTACTATTCATGCACATGGATCTCCGTAAAGGTTGATGCTAAAATAATAATTTATTTTAAAGGAATGTACAAAAATCAACCAGTTGAAGTCAAATAACAAGTCCAGATTCAACCCGACAGTCATTTCAATTGTAATATAATCAGAATCAGTTAAAACCTGATTTAGTAAAATGTTACTGTATATAAAGAAAACCAGCAATGAATCATGTCTAAACCCTCATCCAGAGCAAACATGTGGTGACAGTGGAAAGGAAAACAACGTTTTAGCAGGATTAAACCTCCAGCAGAACCAGAAACAGTTACCTGAGTGATCTGCTAGAAACATTTGGGACAACATAAGAGTGGCTTTGAAAGCTTTATAAGCTAAAGTGATGTACGAAATTATCGATGCACTGAAATATTGCTATATTTTGTGTTATGATACTGAATCAATATTTAAAATCAGTCTGTTCATTTTTTTAATGAGAATTTACTGTATTTCTTTTGTTTGGTGCAATTCAAGCTGCGACTGCTAGGTGGCAGCAGATTTTACTGCCTTCATTCTGACGGAACAGCGAGATCTCGCGATAACACCGGATGTGTCGTGGAAGCGTCTGCCCTGAGCTTTCCAATTAAATTCAGCCTTAGAAATTGTAAATATCGTCATTTAGTATTGCAATATATTGTACAGTCTCGCCTGTATTGTGATAAATATCGTATCACCACACTGAGGTCAGCTGATCTCTTGCTACTCTGCACACCTACCATGAACTATAAAACAAGGGGGAGCGGACTTTTGTAAGTGCCGCCCTGTGTTTTGTTTTTCTGGTGACTGCTTTTATCTTCTTTGAAATGTTCTTTCATTGTTTTTTATGATCGTTGTCTTGTGCAGCACTGTGGTCAGCTCTCATGCTGTTTTTTATATGTGCTATAGAAATAAAATGGAATGGTATCTCCAGATTCTTGCTAATACACACACCTAATAGTAAATGGTCTGTATTTGATATAGCGCCTTCTAGAGTCCTAGAACCCCTCAAGCCGCTTTACAACACAATCAGTCATTCACAAAAGCACATTCACACCCTGGTGGTGATGAGCTACTATGTAGCCACAGCTGCCCTGGGGCTCACTGACAGAAGCAAGGCTGCCGTACACTGGCGCCACCACCAGCAGGCAGTGTCTTGCCCAAGGATACATCAACAGTGACAGAACCTGCAACCTTCCAATTACAGAGCGGATGCTTAACTCCTCTACTACCATCGCCCTAATAAGCTAGAAGTCCATTTTTAATCAGATTGTGAATTTCATTTGGAGTGAATGAAATGTTGCTGTAACTCTAGAGCTCGGACTTTTTTAGCTGCTTGCAGCTTTTGGCTCAACCAAAATTATTTGAACATCATTTCCTAAAGCCTTATTATGCAAATTTTTCATATTTTTAAATCATTTTCTTGAGCCAGTATGTGCTAAAATTACCCTACAGGGTCAATGAAACGTCACTCAGACCCCCACTGCCCTCTCTGGCCAGAATACTGCACTTGTAACTTCAGAGTGGCGGTCCGGTCTCTGTTGGACTTAGTAAAGTGGAGTTGACATACATGGTGCTGCAGTCTGCTTCCAGCATGTTTTCTGCATGATTTGGATCATGAACACAGCTGATTTGTTTGATTTAGTGATGAACCGCTCCTGTAGACACTAATGAAGGCTGAGGAGACATTTCAGCAGTTAGATTAAGGTGTTAAAAAGACAAACGCACAGCGAGGAGATAAGTTGCACTTTTGGTTCTACTAAATGGATACTAGGGGGTGCTAAAAACAAGCCAAAACTGCATAGAATCCCTTTAAATGAATAGCCAGTCAAACCCCAAAATGTCTCTAATTTGAGTTTTTAGCCTTGATTTTGTAGTGTGATAATAACTGAGTGTTAAATATCTGTGCACATCAGGGAGAAAGTAGTATGAGTTGCTGAAACTATATTATACAGTCAAAACGTGCACTCATCCAAGAAGATTACTGATAAACCAGTAGCATCCCCAAATTGATTACTTCACCAGGAATGCCAGCGTGATGTAATATCTGAGAATAATCAAGTTTCCACAACGTGAAACAACATCATGTGGGGCAGGTTTGCCTCCACAGGGCATTTTCTCTGTCCAGCAGGAGCAAAGCTGAGAGGACAAAGTCAGCACTGCAGGAAACAGAGGAGAAAAAGAGGACAGGCCCTGTCATTTTTATATAACTGGGACTTTGTGAATAATTTCTGGGCACCAAATGAACACAGAACGAGTAGAGCCAAAAGGAAAGAAGTGTTTTAAATAAATATATCTTAAATTGAATCCAAGAACTTCAGAGAAAACATTATCAGTCTACACGTAGTTTTCAAAATCCATTTAGTCAGCCCTCTAGTAACTAAAATGTTAACTATAACACAAATCTTTTCAGAAATAAATTCGAATTAAAATCTAAATTAGACTAGATAATTAACATTCTCAAATTCTCTTTGTTCATTGAATAATTTCTAACTTATTGCAATATAAAAATTTTATTTTTAAAGCTGTATCTTCTGAGAGGTGATGCATTCAAGTGTTTTCAGCAATATTTCACAAATAAATGACTCCATAATACATTAAAATCTACAATGTGATAAGAAAAACCAAATAACAGTTGTTATCCAATCTGCCTCCTGCTTTGCTCAGATTAAACATCAGTGTCTCTTTGTTCTGGGAAGACTCTAGGAGATGGTTAGGGATGAGAAACTGGGTGTGTCATCACTGTTGTCATGGTAACACAGTTATCACAGCTTTGAACCATCTCCACCAGTCAGTGAGCGGTGTGAAAAACCCCAGAAACCAATAGCAGCACATAAAATATTAGAGAAGACACAGATTCACAGTTTCAATCAGCACCTCTCCTGTTGTTTATGTGTGCCAATATGAAGTTGAGCAGTTTTACATCAACACACCAGACCTTTGGTTAAACAATTTCCTGTGTAAAAATTATACATATGACCTAAAGCACAACCTACCTGTCATATTAACAATGTGGCATAAAAAGTCAAGAACAACAATATTTAGAATAATCTTGATCAGTAGAAGGACACACCTAAACTCTTTAGTCACACTGAAATAGTAAAGAAATAAAATAAAATAAAAAAATCTCAGGGATATTTGGATGAGTCTGACACATGGTGCAAACACTGCCATCTTGTGGTCAAATTGAAGTACTGCAACAACTTCGACTGGTAAACTAGACAGGAATAGCCGTTCAAAAGTAGATTTTTATTGTGTTTCGGTGTGTCTATAAATACGCAAGGTGATAATTCTGAATAAAAATAATATTAGTGAACTGAGAAAGATGACAATTAAAATGAAATAACCTTTTGATAACATCAAACACAAGAAAACAATGGTGGACACAAAAGAGACTTTTATCATGTAACTATTGCGTGGTGCTTTGGGTGTTTAAAAACTCATCTGAGCATTTTGAAAAAAAAAAATCTCATTAACTTATTTCTTGTGTGAGAAAGACACAAACATGTAAAGGGACTCTCGCAGTATACCTTTACATTTTTTCATGCCAACTTTTCAGGTAATATTTGGGCCAGTATAGCATTGTATCACGGTCTGACACATTCTAAAACTCGAACTCAAAGTTGAAATGTTTTAAGAAATGTTATTTAGAGAAAACAGCACAGTTAACAAGTGGAAATTTCCCTGAACATAGATAAGTTTGTTTTTCCCCACCGTTTTCATGATCCCTTGAAGGCAACATTTTTCGCGCGAAATGCAGCAGTTTTCTCAGAGGCTAATGCTAATGCACAAAAAAGAATCGTGAAATTAGTCCCCAAACAACGGTTTATTCACCAGATATATGCCTAAGCTTGTTATAATTCATACTTTAAAGAAGAAGAGTGATGTTTCGGTCCAAGACTGCCTGGTTTTCAAGCTGTGTGCCACAGGATCATTGTCACTTTTGGAGTAAGCTAATCAGGTCAATGTTTATTCTAGACCTGGGTTGGAGCAAAATAGTTAAATGGTTCATTATTAATTATATGCTAAAGTGTTTGTTTTATCATTTCAAAGCACAGAGAAAGAATTACATAAATACAACTAAATTTGGAATACTTGTTTGTATTTTCTCAGAAATTAGACTACTAAATATTGTTCAAGTCTTAAACATGGACCCCATACGTTTGCACCACATCTGTTAAACAAAATATATATTAATATATATTTTTTACTTGTTTCTCCCTGAAGTTCTGGAGGGTGGAACCATAACATGCTGGAGGTCAGCAGATTACCTCTTCAGTGCAGATGCAACATGTCCTGATACACTGAAGTGAGCAAAGCTAAAGGTTTTTATCACAAGGACAACTTTGAGACTTTTTCTTCAGTCTGGTTAAAGTTAAATGTTTCTTTTTTTCTCAAGGATATTTGCCAGCAGAGATTACATCTTGAACAAGGTGACGGTTTTCCACAGCTTGTTTCTGTCAACCTGTGAGAAGCGTCAGAGTGTGAAATCAGTTAGCATTGGTCATTACATGCTGCCTCCAGCCTCAGTGCAGGATGGTGAGAAATACTGATGTGTTATTAAAATATAGTTATCACCCCCTCACCCACTCAAAAGTATAAAAAATGTTTACTATTTTACAGACAAAACCGGTTTAAATGATCATTTGTGTGTTTTGTCATTTAAGAGGTGAGGAGGGTAGTTGGAAGGTTTATTTGGGAGCATGAAGATGAACAGGAAGATGCACAGGTAAAAAAAACCTGGTGAATAAATATAAACAAAGAATTTAAATGTCTTATGTGTGCTGCTTTTTGTGTTACAGGATGAGAGTTTAATGAGCCTGTCAGAAGATGACCTCAGAGAGGACAAAATGGAGAGTAAAAGGTGTCTTGACCTTTGAATGTGAATATTTTGACATTTGTAACCTGTGCAGTAAACTGATGAAGTCCTGATCGTTTTACTTGCAGTCCTGAACCACCTGCCGTAAATCAGAACGTGAAGATGCCCTGTGTGATTTTATAAGAAGTCCACTTAACACACTTGCAGGTGAGATTAGGTTTCATTTTAATTAAATAGTTTTTTAAACAATACATTTCTACTAGAAAACTAAAATAAATTAAAAAATGTTTCCAGAGAATTTCCTGATCAGGTAAATGTGTTTTTATATGCATGCCTTTTTAACATTTGTTTCCTGTCTGCCTTGTCTTAACAGGGAATGTCAGAATGCAGAAATATCCAGGTGAAGAGCAACTTGGGCCTTTCAGATTGTAGCAATTCTCTCACACACATTTATAAACATCAAGAAAAAAATACCTACACGGGAAAAAAAGGAATGTAATATTATTATGTAGTTTTTATTTATTTATTTATTATTATATTATTTATTTTTTTAATTATAAAAGTTTTTGATTAGGAAACCTGTTTTTTTTTTGTTTTTGCTTCAGTTTTTTGGAACCAGATTTGCATTTAATTATTTGGGAATTTTTGTGGTAGAATGCATAATGTTTAGTTCTATGACTGTCCCTTTTGTTTTTAATTTATTTACTTGAAGTGATTTCTCTAATCCTATTTAAATGACCATTTCCTGAAAAGTAAACATTCTGATATAGATTTAGTTCTTTTTTGCTCTATAACCCCAAAAAATATTAAACTAACATGCTATGATATAATTTGCAGCTGTAATTTACTGAGGAATATTTTTTAATAAATATCCAAACTGACATTGTTAAACAGTATGTTGCAGGTTTTTTTTTAAACAAATTAGTATTTCTCTATTTAGAGCTACTCTTGAAAAAAATCAGTCTATTGGTCCGATGTTTGAAGGAGTACATTTTAGTATGTGAAAATGTGTATAAGGACGACAGTTTCAGGTTGCAGGAACTTTTATTTCAAAGAAAACAAAGCACTTGAATGCACCTTGACGTGTTGCGTCATCTTTGCGCGCCAGGTTACCAGACCTCGACTTTGCGGCGCAGACGTTTCATAAACAATTAAAATAAACATCAAATAATTTAGTTGATCTTTATTAATCGCGTAAACCCTGATTTTAAAAATAAGTTATTTTTTTTTAAATGAAAGTGATGTCTTTTCCTGTCTTGCTGGACTCAAAAATGGCCGTAGAAATTGAAGGGGGAATATAATGAAGTCATAACGTGTAAAATACAAGAAATATTGAATTTTTAAATAAATATCCATTCATTGATTTTTAACACTAGTTTAAACATTAAAAAATATTAATAGCATTAGTTTGTGTATTATATATAGTTAAGCTACATTTCTTTTGTAGCGTCCACCCCCGTTAAATGGTTCGTTCCGCTTATTTTGGACCAATCACAGGCTTTGTTTTGGCACTAGCCCACTGCTAGTAGGATGTAATGTGAGTACAGGGTGGTGTGGCACACTTCTGTGGACTTTGGGGCTGTTTTCTGTGTTCATAGCTCGGTGTTGTTTCTGTCATGGCTCAGGACAATCTGTCCGTGGTGCTACACGCTCAGGGAGACCTCAGGCTGGTAAGAAACGGAACATACCAACTTTCACCAAATGGTTTAGTTGCAAATTGCGCTAAATAAACTGACTTGTGTCTCAACAGGAAAATCGTCCAATTCCAGAGCCAGGACCCAATGGTACAATAAACTCTTCTGACATTGAGTTTGGAATGTGCATTTGGTGTATTAAAATGCATATTTTCCACAAGTACAAAAGTTAATGCATACTAATGAATCAAGTTTTCTGACTACTCAGGCTACTTTGTTTTCCTGTGATAGAACAAAATCAGAAACCTCATATGTGTCACAATTAGATATCTATTTTCACAAGCAGTTCATGTTATTGATTATTCAGTACGAAGGTTTGATTCAGGTTGAACAAAATCTCATTTTCCTGCAGTCTTCACTGTTTTCTTCTCCCAGATGTTTTGCTGCAGATGCACTCTGTAGGAATCTGCGGCTCAGATGTGCACTACTGGCAGCACGGTCGAATTGGGGACTTTGTGCTCAAAAACCCAATGGTGCTGGGCCACGAAGCTGCAGGACGTGTGCTGAAGGTCGGATCAGCGGTCACACACCTTAGAGCAGGTGACTCTTAGGAAGAACAAAGCTGTAGCCTTCTAGCTCTGCAGAAATCTGTTTAAAATGAAAACCACTCCACATAACTTTTACTGCATTTATAACACAAGCCATATCTGTTTATGGAGATAAAATGATAAAGGCGGCATTAGAAATAATCAAGATGATCAACAAAGGGTCATACTTCTGTACATTTCCCAGGTGACAGAGTGGCTATTGAGCCTGGTGTCCCCCGTGAGATGGACGAGTTCTTCAAAAATGGACGCTATAACTTGTCCCCTACCATCTTCTTCTGCGCCACGCCTCCCGATGATGGGAACTTGTGCCGATATTACACACACAATGCCAACTTCTGTTACAAGTAACTGTTTTTCTTCATGGATTGCAGAGTTTTGCATCGCAGATGACCTCACAGCAGATAGGTAAAACTAAATTTCTGTGCCCAGGTTACCCGATAACGTCACATTTGAGGAGGGGGCTCTCATCGAACCTCTCTCTGTGGGGATCCATGCATGTCGCCGGGCCGGTGTCACTCTTGGCAGCACCGTGCTCATCTGTGGTGCAGGTAAATCAAATGTGAGCAGAACTTGTTAAAATCACCGTTTTCTGTTTTGAAACCACGTAGCGCAGTGGAAAGCTGCAAACTGATGTCTCTGCAAGAGAGAAATGTGATCGGGGGAGATCACACTGACTCCACAAAACCTAAAAGGTGGAAAAAAAATGGAACCAAGATTCGTTTTGCAACGATGTTAATGTTTAACACATCAAGTTATGTTGTAAATAAGTGAGGACTAATGAAACGGTCGACAGGGAGCCATAATTCAGCATTGTTAATGATTTCCTCCTTTTCTTTAGGACCTATTGGACTGGTCAGCTTGCTGGCTGCCAAGGCAATGGGAGCCTCGCAGGTCATCATCACTGGTAACAATCGCTCTGAAACGACATCATATACAGAATATTTTGTTCAAGACATCAGAACTTGTAATCTTCTGTGTTCAGATTTGTCTGCAGAGCGTCTTGCAATGGCCAAAGAACTGGGAGCAGACTTCCAGCTGACGGTGAAGAGAGAAGATGAAGCTCAGCAGCTGGCTAAAAAAGTCGAGGACATGCTGGGAGCTCGGCCTCAAATCACTATTGAATGCACCGGTGTCGAGAGCTGCATCCAAACTGCCATCTATGTATGTGACCCGGTGAACGCAAGCACCCCTACAGGGAGGAAAGAGAAAAAAAAACTGTACAAATAATCTTATCTCTGGGTGAAAGGTGGTAGGCTGTGGAAGCATCCTCGTTGCTCCAGTGTGAGTTATAAATATCAACACTCGTAAAAAAAATAAAGTGACTTTTCCTAACAGGCAACACAATCTGGAGGTGTGGTGGTGCTGGTGGGTCTCGGCGCCGTTATGTGCACCGTTCCTCTCGTCAACGCTGCCGTAAGAGAAGTGGACATCAGAGGGGTCTTCCGCTACTGCAACACGTGAGGAAATATACTTTGAGCTTATGATTATAAAGTATTGATTTAGCCTGAAAAAGGCTAAAAAACTGGTTTTGTTACAGCTGGCCAATGGCGATCTCAATGTTGGCGTCGGGTAAAGTGAACGTGAAGCCCCTTGTGACCCATCGCTTTCCCTTGGAACAGGCCGTCCAGGCCTTTGAGACGACGCGTCAAGGGATCGGGATAAAAGTCATGTTAAAGTGTGACAAAAATGACCAGAACCCTTGAACCGACCCCCGCCGCTGCAAAACAAAACAGAGATCGACTCAGCAGGATGACCGACACAAACTGGACTCTGATCTCAGACAGATAACAGAACAAGTTCAAAGGAACAGGCTGTGGGAGACTTTGTTTATTTTCAGATGGTACACGTAGCTGATTGTTATGTTGATAATTGTATGTAATTTTCAAGATTTCTTGTACTGCATAATAATAAAAAATAAAACATTTAAATGTCTCTATAATAAATGTTTTTAAATCTTGAAACAATGTTACATATCCTGCAATACCTACATTTGGACTTTAGGGGGCAACAGAGCTTCAAATTTAAATTATTGGCCACAGTTGTATCAGGATAGCCTAGTGAACTAGACCAAATTCTTGCTTTGCAAAGTCATATTCACATATATAGGATGGTTTGCCAGGCTAGTACCAGGATGTTCTGTTTGTTCATTGTGTGTTTGTCTGATAGCTGGTCTGCAGTAAATCAGTGTGTTTAAAGCTGCAGGAAACAGGAAGTGATGTTTTAACTCACAAACATAAGAATCAATGCATTTTCACACGCAGCATTGAAGTGCTGCAATATCTGCAGGCCTGACAATGATTTGATGCATGCAATGAGGGTCAAATTTGAACAATTTTTCTTCATATTTACATGATTTCCTGTTCCACCATGCCCCAAAGGCTCTGGATTCTAGAGTTCTGGTAACAGGAGGCCACTGGAGACCAGTGAACTCATCGTCATGTTAAAGAAACCAGTTTGAGATGAGCTTTGTGACCTGCTGGTGCATTTTCCTGCTGGAAGTAGCACTCAGAAGATGGATGCAAAAAGGGACAGACATGGTGTGCACAATAATTCTCAAAAGAACAGAAATAATTAAGGCCAGGTTCAGCTCAGGTTTTATTATCTTGCCACAATGACATGATACTACTTTACGAGGCATGCACACAAATAATGTTCATACAGTTAGAATTTACTACAATGAAGCCATTCCCTCGAGGCGAGGCTTTTCTCCCCCTCACATCCGTGTGAGGGGCAACGTAGAGTCGGGCGGCTGTTTGGAGTGGGTTTAGTTTCTTAACATGAGCACAATACTGGACACGTTTCTCTTTATGTACAGACATTCTAATACTGCTTATAGCAATGAGACGACTCACACAACACGATTACATTCACAGTCCACTCATCAGTATGCATGAGCTCCAGTCAGAATGGTAAAGATGACGAAAGAAACGGCGTCCTCCGTACTCCTGATATCAAAAGCAGGACTAATGCATGTTAACTGTTATTTAAATGTGCATTTTTGTACATGAGATTTTAAAAAAGACTCGCTGTTCAGAGGTTGAATTCATATATTGCCTTGAAAATGATGTAAATTAAAGTGAATGTGGCATTCCTCCCATAACCCCCGGCTGCAGGCGTCCACATGTTTAATATTCCAGCCCAGCAAACACATAAATCATCCTCCTTAACACCGACAACTCCTACTGGCTTGTAATTGTGCCTCTGCCGTCATTTTGATCCAACTCGACCGAGAGATTCAGGAAATATTTACAAAGCAGCTCCGCCCTCCCTGCAGCAAACACCTCCAGTCACTGAGGATGTATTTACATGGGAAATAGATTAAGAGAGAGAGAGGAGAATGGAGCGATACAAACCGTATAGCAGAAGGGTCATATTGCATTACGTGGATTTAAAAAAATAAACTGTGACACATTCGCTCGTTTCAGCCCATCCAGTTTCACTGATGTGACAAAAAAATAACAACCAGGACAAATAAATAACCAATATTCACACACGTGTGCTGTCTGGTCGGTGTCAGGTGGATTAAACATCTCCTGTCATTAAATAGCTGCTGCATGTTAACACAGACGATGAAGTGGTAGAAGTCTTCAGCTGAAAAGACAGCAAAAGAAGACGGGAGTGATCGTCCTCCCAGTGGCTGATCTCAGAGCAGTTTGCTCTGTGGGATGATGAACATCTGTTTGTTCTGTGGAGAGGCTCCTCTCATATGTACAAGGGTGTCTCCTGTCCGGTGAGGAGTCTGAACATGGCTGCCGGCATGGTCTTCATGTGAATCTGAACAAAGAAAAGAGACAGCATGGATTCAAACACAGAATTGTAAAAATGATTTGTTTCAGTAAACACCTGCTTCTAAAAGTAACGTGTTGCAGAAAAGTTTCTAAAAATCAGATGTAAGAGTAACAAAAAGCACATCAAAATGCTAAATTAGACATTTTTGAATTAAATATACACGCAATTTGATGCCTGTTTGGGTTTTAAAGGAGACCTATAATGACTTAAAAAAGATATAAAAGTTCTATGATCTATACAAAACATATTTATGAAGTTCTTTGAATAAAACCCCTCTCACATAAGCGATTTTAGCAGTTTTATTCTTGACATTTTCAGTGCCTTCCATAATGAGTCGTTTCAGGGTTCTGTCACTTTAATAAAACCAGCTGTTGCTGGCCACGCCCACCCACCCCCTGGTTGGCTATCAGGAGGTGAGGAGCTTGGATATCAGGGAGGGGCTCTAAGTAGAGTGCTGCTAATCTATCCTGGAGAGGTGTTGGGGTTCTTTGCCAATTTCTCCAGTTGTGATGTCACAAACGGGGACTTTTTTTGAAATGGCTTGTTTTAGGTACATAATTTCTAAAACCAAACATTGACAGAAAAGGAATGGACAGGCTTTTTTCACAATCCAAGTGTTTATAGAGGGAGTAGAGACCCACATGGCAGCACAAAAGGATGAAAATGAGGAGTTTTGCATGATACGTCCCCTTTAAGAAATGTTATTTAACGTCTTAGATAACTAAAGATTATTCAAAAGCAAGCTTTGACTCATTTTTTAAATATTTTTAATGTTTATTTTTGTTTGATTTTAGAAATGTTGCACCTCCTTTGTTCCTTTTCTTCTCTCACAGTTTTATCCAGAGGAACATCGTTCTTAAGTGTTACATTCCCGACCCAGGTAACACTTTACAACAAGGGTCCCTTTATTAACTTAGTGCATTAAGTATTACTAAACTATTAAATAAAGTATGAACAACTGCTTAACCATATTATGTAATGCATTACTAAGCAGACCCTTTGTTTATGAATGCTTAATAAAGTAACATTAATAAAGGGATCCTTATTTTAACGTGTTGCCTCAGCGCATCTCAAGCTAACTCAGTTCTTTGTAACTCAGGTTTTTTTGGTTAAAAACATGCAGCCTGTTTTCCTAAAGGAAATAAAGTTATTCTAAGGACTGAGAACTCTTTGAGATATTTGTCATGTATATGAAGATGCCTGCTTTCTGAGCTTGTTGCCTGCTTTATACATCTTTTGTGTTTTCTCTGTAAGCATCAGTTTAACCTCGCCAACAGAGTTGGAGAGCGCCTGGACAATCTTCTCATGTGCCGTGGCCACCACACTCTGCCCGTTGATCTCTATGATCCTGTGACCCACGCGGACCCCGCCTCGCTCTGCGATGCCTCCTCGCATCAGGCTGCAGATCTGGAGGGTCAAACAGACACAGAAAAATAAAAACATATCCTCGTATCATCTTTGGTACGTTCATCCTGTGTCTGTCTGATTATTCCTTTAACTTTTTGTTCTTTTTAAAACACAGATAGGAGATCTTATTTACCTTTTTTATGCTGACGTTTCGGCCATCACTGTGGCCTTCTTCAGAGCTAAGCTGCTGAAAGCAGCTTCACTTCCGCTTCCGTTTATGTGCGGGCAGCAGGGGACGACGATATCGCCCCCTGCTGCCCGCGCTGTCCTCCTCGATGACACAGTCCCATGCGTGGTCTAACGTGTATACTCTATGAACAGAGACGACGGAGTATACACGTTAGACCACGCATGGGACTGTGTCATCGAGGAGGACAGCGCGGGCAGCAGGGGGCGATATCGTCGTCCCCTGCTGCCCGCACATAAACGGAAGCGGAAGTGAAGCTGCTTTCAGCAGCTTAACTCTGAAGAAGGCCACAGTGATGGCCGAAACGTCAGCATAAAAAAGGTAAATAAGATATCCTCGTAACTGTAGAGTCTGTGAAAAGTTGTTTTAAAAATCAGTTAAATGTGGATCATAATTTCTAAACGAATGAGCAGATTCTTCCTAACTGGCAGGAATATAAAGATGCGTGCAATGTGACGTGGGAATGTCACAACTTTACACAGGTAAAAAAAAAAAAAGATCTGTAAAGAGGGTTTGAATAAAAACCAAATGAACCAATCAATCTGCTCGTACTCACAATGCCATTCTGGACACTGAAGCCCAGCTGATACTTCAGATCTGGTCTCTTGATGAGGACAGTGGTGACAGGAGGGCAGCTGACAATGTTCATTTTCACCGAAACCTGGTTCTTCAAGCCCTTTAACACAGAAACCCACACATGCTTTAATGCTTCGTTTATCCTCCTAAACTAATTTGTTACCCCAGTTTTATTAAATATTAAAGTCAAAATTGATGCAGTCTGGTACCTTAATGATTCCCTGACAGGTGGCGAGCGGCAGCCCCACGAGGCTGGTGTTGTTGATGGACATGATCTGGTCTCCGATGCTGAGCTTTCCAGAGCGAGCTGCCGGGCCGCCGTTCATCATGTTGGCTAAGATAACGGTGGGCAGGATGGAGCCCCAGCCAGATTCCACGATCACCACACCCAGGATCTCCCCTTTGCTCTTCTCCAGCTGCAGCTGTGGAGAGACACGTTACTGGTCTCTTTGATGCTCCAACACAAACGGAACATCACCTAAAACCACACGAGCAAACCTCACAGAGAGCTGAGCTAGTCCAGTGATGTCACATCTAACTGTCTTGGTGTATTTATTACCACAGACAACCAGTTAATAACTTCAAATGCTGGGCCAAAAAAAAAAAAGCAGATTTCCAAGCGTATTTTGGTGGATCAGAGCTGGAATGTTACATACAGCAACAATCCTGGAGCTCAGAGGGCAGAGCAGACATCATAAAGCTTAGCGACCTATCAGCAGTCAGAGATTTAGCAATGCTGTTTATATTGTGGAGGATTCAGTTCACTGCTTATGTAAGAAGGTTCCACAGTGTCGCTAATCAATCAGCGACATGTTGTATTAACGAAACAACATGCCTCAATCTTCTAAACTCACAGAATGAGTTCACCTTTTACTGGAAACGTCAGCAAGACAGGATTTATTGTACATTTGGGGATGGTTTCTGACAAATGTAGAGTTTAACCAGAAAATTTAATGACACTGCACAAATATTAAAGGGTCTGAAACCAAGAAGTTACTAGAAGGAGCTTTAAATCCCTCAGCTTCCTCATTAAACAGAAAAACTGATTAAAATGTGTTAAGGGTCAATTTTACTCATATGTTTAATACATCTGCAGTAGTCTCTAGTAGGAATGAATGCCTTGTTAAGCTTGGGTTATGCTTGACGCATGTACGTTCCGCACGGAAATGAGACACGCGGAATCAGGCCAAGATGACTTTTGCAGCGATTATACTTCCTGCAGCTTGTCCCCGCTGTGAGCCAATAGTTTCCCAGAGTGTAGGGGGCGGCATAGGGCTCTATGGCATGCATACAACACACAACAGCCAGTCCGCCATTTTTTTCCGCGTGGGAACATCCGTGTAGTTAGAAAATTTCCTAGGTGCGGAAAGTTTGGGCTGCACGGAGGGGTGTGGTTACTGAAATTATGTAATTTAGCCGTGCGGACCTTGCGGATGTGTCAAGCATAAACCAAGCTTAAGTTGTTTGAGGACGTAGAGGTCAGCTGGAGGAGAAAGTGGCAGCAGACTCTACCACTGACTCTGTTTGCTCTGCAACGTTGATGTTTTATCTCCACAAATAACACAAGCCTGGAGGAGTTCTGCTGTGTGGTGGAGTTGCTAATGCTAACGGTTAGCTTCTACTAGCCGAGATGCTCTCTGCTGTTTCCTGGACGCTAAACCAACAACAGCCTTCCCCGTCGTGAGTCAAGATGGGTGAGTCCATGAATGTTAAGTGACAGTGTGACGTAGATCTGTCAGGATTTTTTAATCCTAGAGTTTCACCTTCTATTTTCTATCAGAAGCTAATGCAGGAGATAGGTGTAGGAGACTATTTTCATGTCCAGCCTGCATGAAAAACTCAGAGTGACTGATCATTTTCAAATATATTAAGTAAAAAAGTGGTTTCTCAGTTAACCTGCTCTTTAATTCAAAATTAAACCTAATTTTTCAAAGGCTCTTGTTTTGCACAAGGTTAAATGTTACTATACTGTAGAGTTTTTGTTATTCTGTAGGAATTCATAAATGAGCACTGAAACTACTCAAAAACCACCTAAATAACCATGTTCTGTATAAATTCTATTTAAAGTGATAAAACACTAATATGGTTAAAAAGCAGAGAATCTAACAGACGAGTAGTTCGTCCACTCTGACAGATGTTTAAAAACAGATTCATCCAGATGTTAAATGTACAACATTCTATGTGAAGCTGAAATAAAACAATCACTGACACATAAACAAACCCAAATTAAATTTGAGGTTATTTTAAGGTTCAAAGTTTTCTTTAAAACTTTCAGATTAGTTTCGCAGCCAAATCATTTAAACAGCAAGTTATAGAGAAATCAAAGCTGATATTTATTGTCTTGTGTAATGCAAAAAGAATTAATGTTAATGTAACTAAAAAATCAATTTCCATCTCCTTTACAGCTGCATAGTGTCCTCTCCTGTTGCAGCAGAAATCAGAAACTGCATTAAGCATTCATTAGGCAGCTTATTTAATTCTTCCTGACTGCCTCAAAAGATAAAAACCACTCTGTCTTTTACGTTCATGATCAACATGATCTAATCAGGGAAGTTCTCGCTGACGCCTTGTAGTCGTCAGTCTGCCTGCATGCAGGTGGCAGCTATTCCATTAAGACAAAGTCATCTTATTTAGTGTTTTATATTCTTTCTTGTTCCATTTCATTTGACTTTCAGCTCTGGGAGAGAAATCGACACCAAACCCAGTTAAGAAGAAAGTTTCAGCTCTTGGAGATATCCCCGTTTAACCATCATGAAATATTCCCCTCGCTGCCTCTAAAGTAGCATGTGTGATGATGCTAGTGCAGCAGAATTGTCCCCCACAGCTTCTTAATCTCTGAAAGCCTAGTTAACGGCAGCATGCTTCTCTAACTGCCCTGAAGCATGAGTGGGATTTCCGCTGCAGTTTGTGAAAGTCACACAGATAAAGATCTGTGGAGAAAACATGGTGTACTTATTAAAAAAGCCAACCTCCTTGCAGTTTTCAGAGTTGGAGAAGTGAATGAGGTCATCGTTGTACATTTCCTGTGTGTTGATGATGTCACTGTACTCCTTCTGACTCAGGTCCTCTGGGTTAATGCCGTTGGCTCTCAGGAACTCCTGGTAGGCCACGCTGAACGCCTGACCAATAGACTGGGCGATGAGCTGGGCCTGAACACATCATGTCAAACATTTAGTTCTTTATTTTTATGTTTGTCTGAACCATGAGTTTTAATTGACTGATAAACAATAAAAAAGTAATGATTTATAAAGACAGAAAACAAACTGATTTGTACTTTTTAATGCTCCTGCTGTTTCAATTTGAAGAAGTCAGGGTTGATGAAGACAAAATTCAGACATAATCTCATTAATACAAGAGTATAGACCGAATAATGTACAACACAATAATTCACCTTCTGCCTTTTCACACCAGTATTTTAAACTAAGATCTGCTGGTGAGAAACGATGGGAGTTATTGCATTTTGGTGAAATCATGAAAACATGATGCTCAGTTTGACAAAATGCTGCTAAATCATGCAGGATGTATTAGAACTCAGCGTGTGTGTTTTGCATCAATCTCATCAAATTTGAGCTCAATATTTTTAAAAAATGACGAAGCTGTCATCATTTATGTGTTGCCTAAAACTGATCAGTTGTTGCATTTGTCTTGAATCAGGCCGACTCCTAAATTTAACAAGTTGTAGACGAACATCCAGGGAGAAGTTTCACTGAAATTTGTCAAAAGGTCTATGAGATTACGCTAAAACTACCGACAAACACACGTGCAAGCACAGATGTACGCATGCACACATGCACACACGCACACATGCAAGCACACACAAATGCACGCATGCACACACACACTCACACACACACTTGCAAGTACACAGATACGCATGCATGCAGACATGCACTCATGGAAGCACACACACACACACACACACACACACACACACACACACACACACACACACACACACACACACACACACACACACAAATCACCCATGCACACACAAACACACATGCAGGTACACACAAGGACACATGCACATATGTACACACACATGCAAGCACACACATATGCACACACACAAACGTGCACAGATGCACACATGCAGGCACTCAAGCACACACATACGCACGCATGCACACACACACACACACACACACACACACACACACACACACACACACACACACACACACACCATTGTTCTGATTTGCAGGAAGTTTCCAGCTTCCAGAAATGAAGCTCACATACCCTAATAAACACGAGGATGCTCAAAACCTCAATAGAGTCCTTTCAATAAAAACTTCATAATTTAGATTCTCTATGTAGCTCTATTGTCCCAGTTTTCCTTCCTAACTCAGTTGATTTAGTTCTATAGCTGCTGGAGAATTTATAGACATAAAAATCCCAAAGCCCCCCCACGGTGAATCAGTTCTGCACGACGACAAGGAAAAAATCTAAAGCAACTGCCTGCAGCCAGTAAGGCCACAACAGAAACAGTTTATAAGTTGATGGATGAGCAGCTGAATGGTTCCATTAAAACTCTGGCAGCAGAATTAGCTGAAGAGGGGACAGATTGGAGTCCAGTCTTTATACCAATTGGCACAGAAACCGAGCTGCTGGCTTCTTGGTGCAACATTGTTCTCGCTGCCAAGTTTTAGAGAAACTGCTTCAACCAGGCAAGCAGCAGCTCTGCGGGGTGAAAATAAATAAAATTAGGGAAATCAAAAGTGCCCAGCCACTTTACATCAGAGGGAATCAGTGGGCTGCTTTAATCAGTCATTGTCAGGTGCACACAGACGTGTCTGGAATGTCCACAGTGAAGGGAATTTTCAACTAAATTCAGGATAACGAACTCCAAACCTCAAGTGTTTTCTACTCAGGATCTTAATATTTTAAATAAACGATTTCCTGTGTGGCTGCCACCATTCGTCTCCGACACACTTACATCCTCAGACTCAAAGACGTGACATATCATCTTGTACTGCTTCTTAGCCTCAGGAGCACCAGGCGTCGTCTCGATACAGTCCTGCGAGGCGGTCCGAGGCATCCGCCGCCTCGCCATCAGGACCACGATGTTCCCGATGTCAGCGATGTAGGAGATGGTGCGCAGTGCGTTGTCCATCATCGTTTCCTGTTGGCATAGCAACCAAAATGACATAAAGGTTGAATTTGTGAAATAAAAAAGTGAATATCAGAGATGGTCAAAATCATGGCAAACTGAGGGAAAGCGTCAGGGCCTGTGCTGCAAAAACTGATATCATCTTAGATCCTTAGATGTTTTTTCTTCCACAGCATGTTCAGATTTTTCTAAGGTGCATCATCATCTTGTGTCAGAGGAGATAAAGCAAAATGTTGACAGAAAACTAATCTTTTTGACTTCATACAATACAGCTGTTCAAACAGATTACAGCTGAATATCAGATGGTAAGTAGATTGTGTTAGTCTGATAAAACTAACGAGGTGCACAAAATGTTGCGTTTATTTGATCGGCATAATCATGTTTGTTCACTCAGCCTCATAATGACCCTGTGTAATCACGTCGTGTGCACAAGATGTTAAAAATGAATGAAATAACAGTTTAGAGAAGATGTGGACTTCAAAGGAAGTTTTATTTGTTCACGTTTAATGATAATATGTTGAAATTCATTCCAGTTTTGTTCATTTCATTAACTCTGAGGTGGTTTTTTTACATGAATCTATTTAATGTTGCTTTCCCGGCCTGGGTTTGGACTGGTGCTTATAATGAATCCAAGTCTGGAGCCCTTCCTGCAGACTGAATAAAACTTTTAACTGCAGAATAAGTACTTTTTTTCTCTCAGAATTGCTTTTGCAGAAGCGCCAGGACCAGTGGCAACCAGATGGAAAAAGGAGGAAGACAGACACTGCATTGCAGCATGTTATTTTCTGCCAGCCGGCTGCCCACACTCAAAATCTCACACTCTGACACTCAGAGAACCAGACCACGGATAAGCCTGGAATTCTGCAAATGAATCATCTATCACATATACGAACATTTTACTTCTGCTGTGAGCTAGGAGCTCTATTCACGATCTAAAGGACTGCAGAGCTCTCAGAAAAGCACAGTGGTTTGATGTTTAGCTAACAAGCTGGAAGCAAAGTTTCTTCATGAGTGGAAAATCTGACGAGTCAAAATTTCCAACTTACATTTTAAAAACATTCTCCAACAGATATTTTGCACATTTTGGGAGTTTTGCTAAGTCAACTTTTGTCCTCCAACTTACGGAACTCTGTGATGTCATTAGAACAAACACATACAATTAAGAGCCAGTCAACTAAAACTAAAAGCTTCTCTAAATAAAATGTCTTCTGCTGCTTTTTAAATGAACGAATAGTGTTAGCCTCACAAAGAGAGGTCAGCAGGGCATTTTACAGTTTTGGGGCCACGACCTCAAATGACATGTCTCCCCAGGTCCTAAAGCAGGTCTTAGGCTGGTAATATACTTGCTTTTTAACCTCGTGTTGATGCAGGCAACACGCCACGTCTATGGTCACATACGTGCTGCTGCACTGCACGTAGTACTGCAGTGTTCCACTAGGGGGCACAGTAGAGCACTCAGACCGGATAGAGAGCCAGGTTTGTGGGTACAACCAAAACAAACATGGCGTCAATAGAAGAGATCAGTAACTGCTTAATTTTGAGATCACAACAGAAAAAAAGACAGCAGTGGTGTCGTAGATAGTATGAAAGACCTCTAAACCAGAGACGGAGTCACCATGGCGAGTGTGTCTCACTCGTTTTGTCAACTCCGCCTACTGGTTACTCGCATATTGCAGCTTGCGAACACGCCGTGTTCATTTCAGGGGACACACACAAACAACGCTTCAAATCAACACAAGGTACACGAGTCAGCCATTTTAAACACGCGTACGCGTCATTAACTCATTAACTGCCAGCCGTTTTCTGGTCAGAAAGCCCCTGACTGCCAGCGTTTTTGAGCGTTTTTACTGTTTTTTGAAGAGTCACAGAACATTGTGCTCTGTGATCATGTAAACGCCAAAACTACCAAAAGAAAGATTAGACTCACTTCTTACATCAGGAAGAATCGCCGTATTTCTAGCGTTATCCGTTCTTTCACAATCTGTTGCCGAAGCGTGAGCTGCAGAAGCATTTCTGGTTGGCATATTGCTTTTTTCACAGCAGCGTCCCAAAACGATCTCCTAATTCATTGATTTTCTGCTTCCTGATCACATGATGTGTGACATACACGGATGAAGATCAGCTTTAGACACGTGATGTTTGTTCTTACGGTGCGGGGGCTCGCTCTGACGCCCGCCCCGTAAAAAAATGGCAGTGAATGAGTTAAAAAGCAAGTATATTCCTGGCCTTAGGAACCATAAGAAGGTTCTGGTATGAGGACCGCAACAAGCGACCAGTGGTGTGCGGGGTCAATAGGTTACATACATACTCTGGGGCCTGACCATGCATAGCACTATAGCTCAAAACTAAAATTTTAAAATCAATTGTGTATTTAAAGGGACACTAGTCAGTTTTGGCTTGTTTTAGCACCCCCTAGTATTTGTTGGTGAAAGCAAAAGTGAAACTTATCTCCTCGCTGTGCGGTTGACTCTTTAATACCTTACAGTTTTTTTCGATTGCTAAAACTCAAAAAGCAAAATTGAGGCACAATTTTCACAACCTCTACTTCTGTTCCCAATCGCTTGACTCAATTTATCACTACTCAAGATATCCTTATCATATTAGAACTCTGATTTTCCTCCTTTACACTCTGATGTCAATTTCACATTACCTTGCTGTAAAAACACAGGACACAATTATCAGGTTTACACACACTTCTCACATAAATCCTCAAAGCTTCAATCAACAACACACAAATATTCAAATCTCTAAACTTTCGGGTCTGGCGAGCAATTTGCGATCAGGGACTGCAGCATAAAAGGAGGCTTGATGCTCTGTTGTGTTTGATGAGCAATGGAGAACAGAGACAACAAACAACAGAGAAGGAGAGGGGTACGTATGGGAGTAGGAGGAGGAGGACGGGGTAGAGGAGGAGGAGAAAGAGAAGGAGGAGGAGGACGGGGAAGAGGAAGAGGAGGAGGAGAAAGAGGAGGAGGAAGAGGAGGAGGAGGACTGGGAAGAGGAAGAGGAGGAGGAGGACGAGGAAGGGGAGGAGAAAGAGGTGGAGGACGGGGGGGAGGAGAAAGAGGAGGAGGACGGGGAGGAGGAGAAAGAGGAGGAGGAGGATGGGGAGGAGGACGGGGAAGGGGAGGAAGAGGAGGAGAAAGAGGAGGAGGACATCGCCTGTGATGTTGACGAGGCCCTCTGGCCAGACAGAGACCGGAGGCATGATGCCCCATGAATATGCTTGAATGGGAGGGGTGGGGGGTTAAAAATAAAATGTTTTGTCTCTAAATGTGTGTGTGTCTAATGTTTGTCTATGAGAGAAGTGGGCATTGTAATAGATTCAGTGTTTTCCATTTCTCTAATTGTGTTTTCAGTTTTGCTCTTCAGTGTTCTTTCCATGCTTGGTAGTGTTCTGCCAAATGCTACTTGTGTTTTTCAATGAATGGTATGTGTGTGTCATGTGAAAATACGGCTGTGTTTACCAAATGAAAACACGTGTTCCATTTTGTTAACATGTTACAAGATTTGATGGCAGAGTTGTTTTGCAAAGGGATGCCAGGGTTTAGCAATTTGTGTGTGATGTTTGGGGTTTTGTGTGTGCAGTTTTGAAAGAAACGTACAGTTTTGACAAACGCGTTTTAGCATTCGAAAAAAACTGTAATCTAACAGCTGAAATGTCTCCTCAGCCTTCATTAGTGTCTACAGGAGTGGTTCATCACTAAATCAAACAAATCATGATCTAAAACATGCTGGAAACAGACTGCAGCGCCAACAGACTGGACTGGCAACTGTGAAGTTGCAAGTGCGGTATTCTGGCCACAGGGGGTGACAGGGGCTGGGTTTCATTAACCCTGTAAAGGGTCGTTTTAGCACATACTGGCTCAAGAACATGATTTAAAAATATTAAAAAGTTGCAAAGTGTCTCTTTAAGTGGGAGCCAATGCAGGGAGGAAAAAAAAGGTGTAAAATGGGAACGTTTGCAGGATCCTGTTAACAGCTTTGCAGCTGCATTCTGGACCATTTGAAGATGGTTCAAGGCAGATTTGTTAAAACAAGTAAAAAGAGAATTACAGTAATCTAGATGAGAAGAAATAAAAGCACGTATCAAAAGTTCGAGGTCAGTGTCTGATAAAATCGGTCTTAATTTGGCAAAAAAAGCAGTTATTGACCAAAATCTTACAATGGGTGCCAAAGGACAGTGACTGATCAAACCAGACACAAATGCGTAACTCATGGTGTATTTTAAGGAAAAGCAGGAAGTCCTTACTTGTGTATCTGCATTGAGGACTTTGATGCGCTGGGTCGAGATGAACAGATCGACCTCAGTGAGAGTCTGAGCATCTCCATCGGCACTCTGGAGGGACAAACAAACACAGGAAGTTGGTCAAACCTCATCCATGCACCAAAATGTGACTTTCCAAGGTTTAATGGAAGGTTGTTGTGCAGAATGTTTAGTTTGGTTTCCAGCTGGGGGAAAATGCCCATCAAGATGGACAAGTTTATGAGTGTAAAGGTGATGTGGAAGCGACAGAAACAGAAAGCGTTTTGGCAGTAGCGTTTTCACATCAGCTGTCCTGGCATGGAGATGGCGATCTGGAGCGGAAACAAGAAGCAGCTTAACACTAAGCCCTCACCAGCTGGCTGTTACACCAGAGAGAGCAGAACAAGCCGGCGCACATTTCCCTCTAATTACTGCGAGCCATGCAGATTAATAAAATTATATTTTTTCTTGTTTAATTAGGATTTTTATAAAAATGCATTTGAAATAAGGCCAATGTGATGAAGGAATAAACTACACGTCACAGTGGTTTCATAGCTTAGGGTAAAAATAGAGAGAAGTTTATTAGAGCCTGTGGCCTGTAACTGTCACAACCTTTTAATGTGTTTTTTTTATATATCTTTTCCAAGTATAGAGAAATGCACAGAAACTAGGACGGCTTGAACAGGTGTTGCTAACTCATGCTTTGAATGTCACCGAGTTCCCTTTGCTGCTTTAGAGGAAATATGTTCAGTTTCTCACAAACAACACAGGGGAACTTTGGGTTTTCAATCTAGATGCAGAAACAAAATAAATCCCAGCTAATGCATTTGAGCAGTCTATATTATTGATCGTGGCCGTAATGTTCACATCAGTTTGAAATCCGGTCCATCATACGGATATAAGAAAATGCTCTGCAGAGATTTTTATTGCAAAATGAATGAAAATCAATTTGTTCTGTGCTGGATTGAAGCATGTTTGGTTTAGGTCGTTTAAACTGAGTCCAACTCCAAAAGTTTCCAAATTTAATGTTTGGTTGAAGTTCTCCTAAACTCTTGTAAATCTCTCATTTTCATGACATTCACCCAAAAACTGAAAGGTTTTCATGTCACGCCCATCTACTTCCTGTCCACAGGTCCCCTACTAACCAAAAAAAAGGGAGCGTTTGATGTGTGCCATGGATTTCACATATGATGAATTTTAAAGCCACATTTTGATGTCAATAAAGCCCTTATTTTCAGCAGGTGGCAAAAGTTATTTTAGGTTTCGTGTTAAAAGACGTGGAGAACTCCAAACTATGCATCTCACCAAATTAATGTCATCAAACCAGACACGGAGAGCAAGGAGAAGAAAGATGGCTGTGAGTTTAGCGAGTTTCGCATCCTTCTTCCAGGACGAAAGAAGACCACTATAAATCTGGCCATGTGGTAAGTAGCAGCTACTCTGGAGGAGAAGAGATTCTGCTGTGATGTCACATATGCAACGTCTGATTTGTAGTCAGTTTATTTATGATGTGAAAGCGGTAAGTCTTACTCTAGAGGAACTAGACAGGAGTGCAAACCACAAGGAACTGGTGCGCCCTCTTGTGGCTGGCTCCAGTATAATTTTTATGTCCTGCACCATCTTTATAAACCAGTGGTGCTCTGGAGGGCCACCATCCTGCAAATTAAAGCAGTTTCTCTGCTTCAACACACCTGATTTTAATCACTGGGTGACTAGCAGGCTTCTGTAGAGTTTAATGACCTTCTGAACAGAAAATTCAAACATTGAATCAGGCGTGTTGGAGCAGGGAAACCACCATAACATGCAGGATAGTGGCTCCTGAGAACTAGGGTTGAACACCATGTAACTGGGAGAAAGTCCTGACTAAAAAAAAATGAATAACTTCAAACAGGAGAGCTACGTAATCCTTTAAGCACCTTGACATAAGTGCTTTAAATAGAAAAACTTACTTGTTAGTGTTAGAAAACAAGGTGGAGGCAAATTTTAAAGCAATGTAAAAATGTAAGATTCATGGGCTCCTCTAAGCAGCTGCAAAACACTTTGGAAATTATAAGGTGGTCAGTGTAAAAGCAGGAAAAGTCCATAAGAATAATGCTTAGCAAAAAGAGAGTGAGCAGAAACAGTGAAGGTCAAACAGAGAACTAGGATTAGGAAACGTTTCCATGGAATGGGATTAGTGATTCGTGCTCTTAGCAATAAGTTATCATACAAAAAGCCAAAAAGCAGCACAAGTTCATGTATCTCTCCATTAAGGAGTCAAACAGCCACATTTTTGACTTTGGGCTGCAACCATTAACTTAGAGAGGAGGTGAGTCAATATCAGTGAATTATTAAAGCAGCATCACACTAAAGCAGCTCAAAATAAAAAAGCACTCAAAGAATAATAAGCAGATTTTCTAAAGCTATTAAACAATCTCACTTGGCCTTCCTTAATAACGACTACGAACTAAACCCTGAATGAACTCGTTAAGCTTTCTGGTTTTTAAAAACAACATTAGAACTCTAAATTCTTGAGGTGTTTCACTCTAAAATTGCCCAGAGCGTCAATAATACACCAGCCTTGATGAAAACGTATCACTTTAAACCTGAAGTCTTCAGTTGAATGTTTCACCTAAATATTTATAGTAACAGAGTTTGTGCAAAAACTCATCTCTCTGCACAAAATAACTTCAAAGGCTCATTCCCTCAGGTTGCTTTACAGCCTGATTCACAGCAATGATTCCTGTATAAAGATAAAGCCAGCATATAGAACGGTCAGGAGCAATCACACACAGTAGAATCCTGCTGACACCACTGCTGTTACTTCATTGTTGGACATGAATTCATGTCACTGGGGTGTTAGAAGGATCTGCAGGAGTTGTTAAAGAAAAATGTAGGCTTGTAATGCATCTGTCATTCTGCTTTGTCCAGGTTACAGTGTCCTATAATGTTCTATAACAAAAAACACCACCTACACTGAGGTGCACACATGAAACTAAACATTATGGAGACGTGATACAAAAATAAAAACAATAATTGTTGAACTAAGTGCAACAATTCTGAAGTGTGCGACACACAGAGATGGTAAAAGACACACGGACGAACACAAATGTAACGAAAAAGAAAAACGTGAGTGAAGGGAGAGTGGCCAGAGGCTCTTCCTTTTGCTCTGTTTATTACACACCGCCTTTTTCTTGATTTTGGCAGCCTTCTGAACCCTCTGGAAGGCAGGCAGGCAGGAAGGCAGGCAGGCAGGAGGGCAGGCAGGCAGGAAGGCAGGCGGTGAGACGGGACAAGGTCAGCAGAGAACAGGAGGAAGAAAAGGAGGACATAAAGAAGGTAGATAAAAAGAGTGAGACAGCAAAGCCCTCCCCAACCACATGTTGATCTAACAAACAGGGTGACAGAGAGACAGTGTGTGAGTGTAGGTGTGCTGTGCACAAGTGTGCAATGCGGAAATAGCTTTTTGCACTGTTGTGTTGATGATCCGATCTAAATCAAAACAGTAATTACACAGGGTGATAATTGCTTCTTCTCTTGTAAACACAGCATATTAAAACACTCAGCTATAAATTGAAACTGATATTGTATGGGATAGGATTTGTGCCAAAAAGATAAACCAAAACTTACTCACACAAAATGTACCTGAATAAACCAACCAAAAAGTCTCAGTGGAAGTTTGTGTACGGCAAACAGATCAAGCCACTCAATCCAAACCCACATAACCAATGAGATGAAGGCACTGATAAGCCCCTTCCACTGAGACTTCCTTTGAAAAGTAAAAATCTAGAGCAGAGGTAAAACCGAGGTGCAGCCAAAGAGAAGAGCTGTTGGCAGAACCAAAACATGCTCTTCAGAAAAAAAGCCTAAATAGTCTGAGTAACCCCTCGCTTACACTGAGTGTGGATGGATGTGGTCCGGAATCCCAACGGCTTATGTAAAAACCAAAAATCATTGAGTCCAATCAGAGCATTTACACCGGAGCTCCAGTTTGTGGCTTGGAGAACATTCGTCTTTGTATCGATGGGTTTAGGGAATGTTTGGACGTGTGTTAAAGTTACTGAATTGATAAAATGTAAGTCAAGCTCTTCAGTAAAGAAAAGCAAGCCTTGGATGAAGATTCCTACTTTGAGTTGTTTGCTAGCTGGCTAGCTACATGTAGCTATGTGCTGTGAGGACAGGATGCGTTCAATACAAAAGGATAAACTTCTGCTTCTTAAAAATTGTGTGAACAAACTGAAATATCTCAACAATCATATTACGACATGTTGAGATAGAGGAGAATAAGCTGAAGAGTTTGATGTATAACATGTGTATAGTAATTAAAAGTAAAAACCAATACCAATATTTTCCAATATTATATTTTAATGCAGATGTTGGCAGATATTAATGATAGACCGATAATATCGGACATCCCTAGTTAGTATATGTTCTGCACAACGTTTGCCTCTCAATTGCTTGTTTTATTCAGATACTGTATTTTTGGTTCTGGATCCTTTTGGCACAAATCTGATCCCATTCTGCATTTTTGACAAAGTTCTGTGTATCTTGGGTTTTACTCATTTTGGATTCTCAATTCAGTGTTCTGATTATGCACATCTAATTCTAAAAGAAAAAAAGAGCTTTGTTATCTTCTATGCCCGTATCCAATGTTATAAATATAAAAACATCATGTAAAAAAATAATAAGAGAGGATTAAAATAAGGGATGTTTTTCTAAATCATGTAGTCCTGATTTAAATGCCGTGCGTTGCTGTTTGCCCCTCTGGTTGAACCAAATAATAAAAAAAGAGAAGATTTCATAGCTGAATTTTGATATGTTATCTGTTTTAATTTGAAAACCTACCAAGACACTATTTAAAAACAGCCTAGAGGGAAGTTTTTATTTTTTCAATATTTTGCAAAGTTTCATCATCTCATACGCAAGACATCTGAGGCTTTCAGCAACATCTTCTGCTTTGCCGAAGAGGCACCGAGCAGGTCGGTGGGGGGTTGACAACAGCAGAGAGTGAAGGTGGGGTGGTGATGAAGCTTCATAAATATTGCATCAAACCAAGAGAATGTCAAGCCTAAAAAGCTCTGCATAAACAAGCTACTGAGTTTAGACACATTTCACCCGACAAACTGCATTTTTTCCACGGAATTTTACTTCAGGGATGTGTACCTGAACTGGTGCGTGCTAACCAACTGCTTCTTCAGATTGATCCAAAGCAAATAGGTTTGAATATTGCCTATGTGGTTAAGTTTGGGAAGATTTCTGTTCATTTCAGTGTCAAAGTTTAAAGCAGCAGTGTACAGGACTGCTGATTGAGATCAGCTGAATAAGCAATAAGACAAATGTGGCTTTGAGAAACATGAGACACGTTTTCTGAGGCAGAACTTGTTTTGGTTGTGTAAAAAACTGATGCTATAGCAAAATTAGGGTGGTGGACATAATAAATTGCATTTAAAGTAAATATAAAATATTAAAACATGATCATGAAAATGATATAGCACTTTCAAATGTTACAAATTTGTCTGCAAAAGTAGCAATAGAGTAGACGAATCATGCACAAACAAAAAACAAATCCAACGAGGATCAGTCAAAAGCAGGAGAGCTGGAGCACTCAGGTGAGCAAGGTGTAAAATCATAATTCTACACACTAACGTTTCGACGCAAAATGCATCTTTGTCAGAGTTTCATCAGTGTAGTTAGTCAAATCAATTATATACAGGTGTTGGTGATTGATCCAGAGGCTGGCTGTAGAAAGTCTGAATTTCATTGGTTCTCCTCATACTAGGCGGAGCCAGTGTCTCAATTACATAAATCCAGCTTCAATAAATAGAAAAGCAGTGTGATAATGCAAATACCAAGTAGTTTATGAGTGTAAAAAGCACGCCTTGGAAATACTGAGATAAGAATAAGAATACCTTTATTTGTCCCTCAGTGGGGAAATTGCAGTATTGTAACAGCACAAGTACAGTAAAGTAAAGTAAGGTGAAGTAAAGTAAAATACAAGTAGTACACAACAAAATCACACAAAAGGATTTAAGTAAATAACTTGAATTAAGAGGTATTTAATTGTGAGTTTGATAATTATTGCACATAACAGTAGTAGTAGTAAGCATTGCACATGTATTGGAAGGTGATGACAGTTGTAGTGGTATGTTACAGATGTATACATATTAGGAGTGACCATTATAGAGTCTAACAGCAGCAGGAAGGAAAGACCTGCGGTCTCTCTCCTTCACACAGCGAGCGTGGATCAGTCTGTCACTGAAGCTGCTCTCCAGAGATGGTTATGTTTGTATCGATGTGTTACTAAGAGTTGCAAGAAGATTAGACAAATTGCCTCAAGTGCTAAACGACTGTAAGCATATTTGCATGCTTAAATACATACATTAGGCAACAACAACAACATTTGACAATTTATCTTATTATTTTCTCTTGTGCATTCTATAAATCTTACTGTTTTGTAACTTCCTCCCCTTGGTGCAGTTTTTGTAGTTGTGATGGGTTGTTTTTAATCGAGTTGAATGCAGTATTTCCAAGGCGTGATTTGATTGGACTAAAAAGAGCTGTCTGTGTTTGACTGGTGCTGTGGTTCATCTACTTACAACATAAAGTGCGAGCGCAGATGAAAGAGCAGGTGGAGCAAGATGTTTTTGAGAGATCAGTGTGTGTCAGAGCACTATTGGGTGGGATCTAAACACAGACACTTCAAAATATTGTTCGTTCATATAAATACGTGCACTCAAATGAGTCTCACGGCGCACTTAAGTTGGTGGCTCAAATGTATACATCCGGCTTCCCAAGAACAGGTCAAAGTTCTATATGTCACTTCCTAAAAGTGGACTGCTATACAGTAGAGGTCATTCAACAGTTAGGAAATCATCCACATCTGTGTTCACTAGGGAACAAAAAGAGACTTGCAGATGCATGGACATAGGCTTTAGCATCGAATTGTGCCATTTCATAATGAAACTCTGTACTTTAATCACACAAGCCGCCAAGAAGACTTTTTTTCTTCAAGAAAAGACATTTTGTGTCCATTTCTTGCCTGTTTGGTACAAACACTTTCCTAAAACAAATAAAAGCTGTTGGATCAAATGAAAAAGCTTGTCTAAAAACATTCAATGAGTACTCCTTTACACCATTAGGTTGTGTCAGGTAGCTACCCTGAAGCCACATCAGAAAACGTTTCCTAACCGTCCTAGGAGAGCAACCAATAATATCAACCATTAATGTTACAACAACAGTTTGTATTATTTGGTTCTTCTTTCTTCTAAATGTGTTTTTCATATTGGAAATGTATAGTAGTGTGAGGTACGTTCACTTTAATTCAAAACAAGCCATTGGGCTTTATTTCTTTTAGTTTAATCAGTGCAGCATAAATATAAACGATATAAAACGATTTTAATGAAAGCACCTCTGGGCGATAATGGCCTCCATATAACTAATCTCTGTTAAAGTGTGACAGCAGGAAGATGTAAAGGAGTCATTTAAACCATAACAGGGTCTTAAAGTGTCTTCATTAGCAGAAACAAGTCATGGTTAAAAAAAAATAAACTCGTACAACATATTTGTTTGATCGACATGATGTGTTAGTTTTGTAACTAATAATCATGTTAATGAGAAGTTGGATGAATTCATTTTCTTTAAGAGCTTAAGAGGAAAAAAAAAAAGAACTATATGACTGATCAAAAGAAAAATGTGCCTGTTTGGGTTAGAGTAGGATTAAGTACCTTGACCCTGCTGACGGCCTCCTGCGCCTGCATCATGCGGATGTTTTTGGAGGGGTTCCTCTCAGACAGCAGCTGGGTGGAGCCCAGGTAGTTAGCAGCAAAGATAATGCCATCAATCAGGTCCTCTGGCTCACAGGGCCCTGGGACTGGAGATGAAAGGACAATCTGAAGAGTTTTTAGCGTGAAAGTGACGTGTGTGTGGTAAAAAAGAGTATTTTAATCACTGCGCTCAGTGTGATATGTGATGAAAAACGGAGCCAAACACTATTGCTCTAGAGATATGGTGATACCAGGCTGGATGAGCCAGAGCGGAGAAACCACCACTGACTGTTAGATTATCATGGTGTAGTGCCAGTGGGATCTGAGCTTAATCTGCATCTGTGATATGTAGATTCAGACTCTAGGAATCCCACATCAAAGCAGAAACACCGTCATGATGTGATGGAGCAAACTGACAGCTGAGCTAAGGCCCCCACATATTAAGCCTAGAACCTGGCAAGGGCAAAAAATAGCACAGAGAGGGAGATAGCTTAAGCTCGCGAGGGACAGAAAGCACAAGTTGGAGTCGTTCCATGTGATTGCATTGTTTTGATTTCATCACCAAACAGGTGGGCAGACAGAACTTACCATCAACAAAGCTGGGGAAGGATGCCATTTTCTTTGTTGGCTGGAAGACAGAAATTAGATATTTAAACAGATGTAAGAAATGTATGTATATATTTCATTCCTTTAATGCAAAAATGCAGAACGAAGCTTTCACATCTCCAAAACCCCGTTACTGAAATCTAGTTCAAATACAAACCGTATGCTAATCTAAATTAAAGATGTGAGTCAGTTGTTTAATCAATACATCTGCAGTGGTCTCTAGTAGGAATGAGTGCCGTGTAAGTTGTACTCGGGGGGGAATATACTGGTGCCCCATTTCCAGAAATTAAAAGTTGTCCACACAACAGCTGAGCTTCAGACGACAGGATTTTGAGTCTTATTTCCTGACATTTGGACATCTGGCCTCTGATTGGCTAACAGCAACACGACTCTACCACTGACTCTGTTTGTTCTGCAACGTTGATGTTTTATCTCCACAAATAACACAAGCCTGAAGGAGTTCTGCTGTGTGGTGGAGTTGCTAATGCTAACGGTTAGCTTCTACTTGCCAAGACGTTCTCTGCTGTTTCCTGGGCGCTAAACCAACAACAGCCTTCCCCATCGTGAGTCAAGATGGGTGAGTCCATGAATGTTCAGTGACAGTGTGACGTAGATCTGTCAGGATTTTCTAATCCTAGAGTTTCACCGTCTATTTTCTATCAGAAGCTAATGCAGGAGATAGGTGGAGACTATTTTCATGTTCGGCCTGCATGAAAAACTCACTGACTGATTATAATCAGAAATAATAATTAAAAAATGTTTTTTCACTGAACCACACCTTTAAGTGCTTGATAAATATTCCTAGATTTCTGAAAATCTGGCTGGATTCACTTCATACAGAAGACGTCACACGGAAGAAAAAAGTAAGGAGAACATATAATCTCTGTCTTCTACGAGATTACTGACACTTTCCAACAAATTCAGAATGTTAGCTGGACTCAAGGTCATTAAAAGGAGCTGTAGGTGGAGCTTATAAAGGAAGCATCTACCACAGAAATCTGAAAAACACCTCTCATAAAACCACAAAGCATGCTGCTCAATTACCACAACACTGCCATGCAATAAGCCCTAGACATGCAACTGTAATTACACATTTACTCATTTAGTCAAAAGAACATAACACACATGCACACACACACACACACACACAAACACACACACACACACACACCAATAAAGATAACTAAATGGCAAGGCAAGGCGTCAGGCTCTGCCCTCCTGTCCTCCAGCTCCCTGCTCACCAGTATCTCGTCTCCCCTGCTTCAGTTCCTGTTAATTGGTCCCACCTGCCTCTCGTTCTCCTAATCACCCAGCTCCCCAGATCCTCTTGTATTTAAGCCCTGTCTGTTTTCTGCTCACTTTTGGTTCATTGCTTATGTTGTGTATGTGTCCAGTCCTGTTCAGTTTCTTAATTAAAGCCTTTCAACCTGCCTGCTTCCTCTCACCTGCGTGTGGATCCTCACCTCAGCCTGCAGCAGTTCATGACACAAGGCAGTTTTATTCATATAGCGCATTTCCTACCCAAGGCAACCCAAAGTGCTTTACAAACAAATAAGACATTACAAAACAAACATACAAAAATAGACAATGGACAACCAAAGCTAGAAACTCTTAACATAATACTAACAGAGCTTCATTTAGACTAACAGAGCTTCGCTTGGACAATGCAAACGATACTAAATCTTAAGCTGAATCCTACACTAGAAAATCCAGCAGCACCTCACCTCCGGTACGTTGTTGTTCTCCAGGGGAACATTGAGGTCAGATCGCTGCTGTTTCCTGGGTTGTTCAGGACCATTGCTCACCTGTTAGGGTAACACAGAAAAACAGGTGCAACAATAAGAAGAATTGGAACGGATTATAAAAGACAATAACAATGTATAAATGAACATCTCCTCCCTCGGCCGCAGATGTTTGAGTCACTGAGCGTGTGGGGTTGCTATAAATGAGATGCGTGAAACAACCCAGGACACAGCAAAACACAAGAGAAGCATTGGTTTGAAGGACACAAACCTGCAGAGGGCATATGGTTTTATATTCCAACATTTTACTTCATGTCTCCCATCAAAACTAAAAATGCAGCTTATAGATGAATACTAGCCTCAAACGTTTAACTACACAGTAAAATGATCCTACTTCATCTAACCTTCAGCTGTGTTTATAATAATCATCACTAACACAAACACTCTTACAGTAGCTGCTATCATTTCTGTGCAGATGTTTTTCCATTATAGTACATTTGCTTCTTAACAACCCATTAACTGATTATGAATAAATGAGGACATTTTTCTGAATAGAAATACCAACAAATCTGCACTTTGAGAAGTATTTAACAAAGTGGAAAATATTTAATAACGGTAAAGCTTGTTTCACTTGCATGCACAATCAGAGGACAGAGTAATAAAAATGGGAGGAAGGACATTTTTAGCACAATGGAAAGCCTTTTTTCCCCCTCTGTTGGATATTGATTTGGCGGTCCCCTACTGCTCATTAGACCTCAATCGCATTAGGACTAAAATGAAATGCTCCTGGCCTTTAAACCTCCTTCTTAACTGCACAGCAGATTCAGATTCAAAGGAGCAGCACATGTTGTTGTAAGTCTGTGAGTTCTCCTTTGGAAAGAAAAATACCCAGAATCAGACAAAGACCTGATCAGTATTCATCACGGTGCACAACTCAGTAGTGCAAACAAGCAGAACATTAATGAGCTTCATGTATTTGTTAGGTACAATCGGATGTTCAATTACGAGGTTGTACAGTAGAAGAAACGTTTTTTCATATAGCGCCTCTCAAGATGAAAATCACAAAAATAAATATAAAAAATTATTTTAAAAATATTGTAATAAAAATGGGGGAAAAGGAAAATTGTAGATTAAAAATGTAAAGGAAGTCAGAAATGGTAGAAAGAGCAGCATGAAGAGAAGTGATGAAGAATCAACCAAAGGTCACTCAAAAGCCACCTGAACAGGTGAGTCTTCAGCTGCTTTTAAAGGAGACCACTGAGTCCACTGACCTCAGGCTCAGGGGGAGAGAGTTCCAGAGTCTGGGGGCCACAGCAGCAAATGATCTGTCACCTTTGGTCTTTAGCCTGGTGCGCTGTACAACCAGTAGGCTTTGATCAGTGGACCTCAGGGACCTGCTGGGGGTGTAGGGACTGAGAAGATCACCAATGTATGATGGTGCTTGTCCACGTAAGGCCCCTAAAAACCAGAACAAGCCTGAACCTGAACCTGAAGTTAACCTGCAGCCATTGAAGCTGGAGGAGGAACGGTGTGACGTGGGTGTGTTTGGAGGACTTGGTCAGCAGCCTAGCACAGGCATTCTGGACCACCTGTAAACGATTCAGGGAGGTTTTGCTCAGACAAGTGAAAAGCCAGTTGTAGTAGTCTAAGCGTGAGGAGATGAAGGTGTGGAGAACAATCTCAAGTTCAGAGCTGGACAGAATGGGACTTAGCTTAGCAATGTTCCTGAGATGGAAGAAGGAAGAGCGAACAAGAGAACTGACATGAGAATCCAGGGTGAGAGATGGGTCAAAGGTACAAAACTACATCTACAAACGTCGTCATGCTCAATTTTATCATCAACAAATCAAAAACATCTCATTTTAAATTCAAGTCCATCCTGTTTCATGAATTTTAAAGAACTATAGCCTCTCCTAATGTATATAAATATCAGACGTTTCACTCTTTCATCGACAATGAGATGGTTTTGATTGAAGTAAAAAATATTCCTAAAGATTTATTTAACTGTCTAATAGGCTAAATGCCATCGACCCCCAGTTTGACACTTCCTGACTTTTTAGCCAGCTGAATCATTTCCGGGTCTGAGTAACGTTACTGGTCTCCAAGGCCTCTTTACGCTATCGCTGCAGGACCTGCTGAGGATAAATATCAGCAATGTACACGGGATAATCTAGGCCACATCTAAGACACCACAGTCATTAAACCCTATTGCCTCATTTAAGAAAACAGATTAAAACATTCAGAGGAATGAAATATGTCAGTGAGGGAAAAGATTGGATATATGAGATGTAATGATTTGGTCACAGTGTCTCTATCTGATCAATGGGCATGATCTTTTTGGGTAAAAACAAAGCAGAATTGTGAGAGTAAACATTAAATCTTTATCAGCAGTTATACGTAACTTTAGCACTGCTTTAAAGGTCTCCTTCACTCATGTTTTCAATGAATCTGCTGTGGTCTCTGGAGTGAATGAATGCCTTGTGAGGTGTTTTCCACGGGAAAAAAACTCTCGTGCTCCTGTTTCAGGAATCAGATGTTTGTTAGAGGAGTGGGTGGAATAAAATGACATGATTACGAGTCTTGTGCCTAAATATTCATGATATGTAAAGGTCTTGCCTCTGGTTTCCTAACGAGACTCTTCCACTGCCTTCGTTCGCTCTTCTTTCTTGGGTTAAAAATGCAACGTTGATGTTTTATCTCCACTAACAGCACAAGCCTGATCATGTTCTACCATGTTGTAGAGTTGCTATTGCTAACAGTTAGCTTCTACTTGCCGAGACGCGCTTTTCTCTCTCCTCGCCACTAAATCAACACAGCCTTGCACGGTTGAAAGTCAAGTGGGGTGAGGCCATGAATGCAAATTTACTCTGTGACACTAAAGGGCCTGGCTTTTTCTGACCCAATCATTTCCCTCGTCTAATTTCTTTCTGCGGCTAACACAGGCGATAGGGGTCGACAAAAATGTTCACGTTCAGCGTGCATGTGAAACTCAGAGTGACCGACCGTGTTTCAAACAAGAACAAATTTGCGACAATGTGTACAATTTATTTATTTGTTTTGTTGTTTAATTATGTTTGCTTATTATTAAATTTTCCTTTGGGATCAATAACGTACTTGTGAATTGAATGACCCTATTCAGAATTATGGTTAGGCTGCAATTTCCTCTGATGCATTTGACAAGACTGACATCCTTACATGCACCGATGAGCTCTGAACACGCCGTGCTGTACATATTTCAAATTAATCCAGTTATTCTGGCCTGCTTCTGTGATACAAATGAGTTACCGCCGGTAAAAAAAATATGATGAGCACATGATAGAACTGATGTGTGTTAGCTTGCTGCCCAACAGAAATGCACCGTTCTGTTACCCTCAGATTTTTACATTGTTCATGTTTGAACTATGTATGTAGTTTTTGTGTTTGTGTGTGCATTCATTTAGGTTTAAGGGAGAAAAAGGGAGGACATTTCTCAAGGTGACAGAGGAGCGGTGAGGCTTTATATGTTGTCTGGTTGCTGAAAACATCTTTAACTCCACTTCTGTACAAAGAGCATCTATAAAAGGGGAAATGTTTAAGATAAAGATCGCAGAGTCCTAATAATCAGCAGAAAGAGAACAAACAGAAATTATTTCTGAGCAACATTCAGGTTTAAAAACAACATCAGAATATCACATTTCCAGTACACAATATCTTCAAAAGAATCAGATAAAATGAAGAAAGAAATCTATGTGCATTGGGGAGTGGTAGAAAATCATTACTGGAAGCCTGAGATCTTTTGAGCGTCATTTCAGTGCATTAAAAACAGTCATGATATTGTTATAGAAATCCTTGCAAGGGCTCAGCAAAAGTCTTTGTCTGCAAAGTATTTTCGCACACCACTTAGTCCTCAGTAGGGTCGCAAGGAGCTGGTGCCCAAATCTAGCAGCTAGTGGTGCTGCAAGGTTGTCATGGGGCCCCAAGCAAAAAGACCTAGCCTAAAAATCTTGAGAGACAATAGCCAAAGCAAAATGATTTTGCTATGCATGTCGGTCTAGCCAAGCTCCTTTGGAGCCTCCGCTGGCCAGAACAGTCTTGTGCGTTGCCAATCACAGTGCTCTATCAGTTTAAATGGCTTTGGCATCAACTTTGGACTATTTAGACTGGAGTTTTTCTTTGAGTCAAGAGCATATACAGGTACTTAAGTCCTTTATTTAGTAAAAGGATGTATTTGTGTCTTCTTCGACAATCTATGGCGGACTGTCCCGTTGACTGACATTCGTAGCGGTGAGTACTTTACGTTGTTCATTGTCCAATAGCATGCGGAGACGATTGTGGATCCCGCCCCATGACTGAGCTCTGTCTATGTGTCATGGCCAGATTATATTTTGCATATATAGGATGGCTTGCCACGCTAAAAAAGACCAGCTGTCCAGCGCCAGTGTTAATTTCATAGATGAAATATTTTCATTTTTCTTTTTCATGACGAATGAATTTTTGTGGACTAAAACTAAAAAACTAAAACATATACATCTATAAAGACTAAATTATGACGAATATTAATCGACATTTTTGTGAACAAATAAAAGACGACACTGAAAATTGATAGTAACAATCCAGAAAATGAAAAAAATGGGAGAACAAAACAAAAGAACCAATCAGCAAATGGAACAGGTGCGACTAGACAAGAAAAGAACCAATGACAGTCCGGAGCCAGCCACTGCTTGAACAAGCTACCGGTCACAGTTGAACCGTTTATGTCTAGAAGGAAAAAATTTCCAAGGGTCGGAGGAAAAGCATTAAATGTGACGATCTGAAAAGCTTCTGGGGGTCCTAGTGGCCTGGGGGCCCCAAGCAATTGCTTGCCCTGCCTTTGGTCAAGCTGTGCCTCTGCCCTGACAGCATTTGGCCTGAGTTCTCAGTCTTAAAATTTCAAAATACTGTCTAGGCAAGGCAAGGCAGCTTTATTTGTATAGCACATTTCATACAAAGAAGCAATTCAATGTGATTTCCAGGAGCAAGAAACATTAAAATAGCATGTTTTTAATCAAATGTAAAATACACAAAATAAATTATATGTAAGAATAAGAAAAACAGGCAAATTAAAAGGGTGAGCAGTTACAGTGCAGAAGGTGCAGCATAAGAAACATTCATTCAAAGGTTGATGAATACATGAAAGTTTTCAATTTTGATATAAAAGTTACTAGAGTTGGGGCACATTGGAGGTCATGAGGAAGCTGATTCCATCTGTGTGTAGCTTTTACAGTCGCAATATATCATATCGTCTACCCTGTATTGTGAAATATATCGAATCGCCGGATTCTTGCCAGAGCATATCAAAACTTCTACTTATTTTTATAAAGTATGGATGCCATATCCTCTCGTTTTTTGAGTTATTCAGTCTGCACCTCAGATGGGATAGAGGACGTTTAGTGCTTATGGAATTACTAATTTACTTAGAGAGTCCACTTAAAGCTATGCATGTGTTTTAGATTATTGTACAGTATTTTCAGAAAAAGCCTTGCAAGTTTAAGCAAGACAATGTCAAACTGAACAATGCATGTACTACAACAGCATGCATTTGGTAAGGCTGGGCAATAAATCGAAAATTTATCGTTATCAAAATTTCTGACTTTTATCTATCATTTTTCTCATGTCAATAAATTTGGTAATAAAAAAAATGAAAAGATGTGTGTAGTTATCGTCCATTTATCGTTATCGAGGAGATTTCCTCAATATATCGTGATATTGATTTTATGTCATATCGCCCAGCCCTAATGCATGGCAACAGAGCAATGAACTGGACTTCCTGGAGTCCAAACCTTTCTGAAGTTCAAAATGTATGACAAAGTAGAACCATAACTGTTATGTAGCCACAAACATCCATCAAGTAAAAGAGAACAATTTTCCCTCTAAAATCTGGTCTCTCCAGTTTCCATTTGTTTCAGATTATCGTTACAAGAAATGTCTTCATAACATGTTTTAGTGTTTCAGAAACAGCTCACCTGTTCTTGTGACCATCTCTGTCTGTCTTCAGGGGAGCGTGGGTGTGCCTTGATGCCCCTTTGGAGCTCAGGGTTGTTGTGGTGCATGGACGGGAGATTCAGGGACTTTGGCCTACTGTCATGGCGATGCTGAGCAGGTGGATACGAGGCTGCCTCACACTTAGAGTGAGGGTAGTCACTTGGTGCAGGGTCCTGTGCGAGCTCCTCAGGGCTTTGGTCAGTGCTACTGCTTAGACTCCCCATGCTCATACTCATCTTAATCTCAGCAACAATTTGGTCAATGTCCTCCTCGGCCTCCTCTCCTGTTTCCCCTTCTACCACCAGCACTTTACGGCTACGGTAAGGAGAGACTCGAACCGAGTTCCCATTGTCTTCGGGAACATAGTAGTCTCCGGTGTAAACCCTTCTGTGCCTCTCCTTCTCATCACCTTCCTCGTCTTCCTCCTCGTTGAGGCAGCACTCTTCACCCTCTGCGTCTTCCTCCTCCTCTCTGTTGGCCTGTTGGTTGTACATGGCATCTTCCATGGCAGACTGGTGTTTGTGGTGGTGATGATGATGGTCCAGAATGGGCTCTGGTCGACCATTGTATATCTGCTCATCAGGATCTTGTTCCACCACCTCACAGCGGACCTCTCCCTCCCCCTCAGCCCACTCCTCCACCCTGTGACGTTCCCGTTCTGCCCACTGCTCCTGCCTGCCCTGGCCTTCTTCTCTCCACTCTTCCCGTGCCTCTTCATTTCCCTCCGTCCACTCCTCCACTGCTTCTTCATCTTCTTCTTGCCACTCCTCCCTCACTGCACCCTCTCCTTCCTCATCTTCCACCCATTCCTCTTCTCTCACCTCTTCCTCCCCCTCCGCCTCCCCCTCCTCGGTCCACCCTTCTGCAGCCTCATGGCATTCGCTAGTGTGGCATCCTCGTGGAAGCTTGTCGTCGTTGCAGTCCTCCTGACTCTGGCTGTGGTTGCAGTCTCCCTGGCTGCTGCAGTCCATGCCCTCCAGGTAGCTGTCATCCTCTGGGCAGTAGCGGATGTAGTAGGTCACACCCTCATCCTCTTCTGCTAGCCCTGAAAAGAATAATAATCAGAAGACAGTACTCTGAGTATTAAAATTAAGTCCATTTTTGAGAAGTTTATAATTGTAAATACTAATGAGTTTAGTAAGGACTGGACTTTTAAAATAGTACCACTTAGTTCTTCAATACTCTAGTTCATAACTAACTACCAGTATAACGTATACCATTGGTTTATATTTATCATGGTATATGTTGTCAACTGAATACCACCTGTTCGCTGACTTTAGCACAAGAATTCTGCTAACTGCTACTATAAGCCTATTTAAGAACAAAATCTCAAATCTTAAACTAAAACCTGTAAAGGTTTACAGGGAATCAAGTACTAAGTACTAATAAATAAATATAGTGGGCGATAAAGTAGCTTACTATTATTTATCAAAAATGCCTAAAGATCCAGCAAAATCTTACCGTATTTCATAAAATCACAAACGTCATTCTTAAAATTTGACCAAAAGAGCTATAATTTCGCATCTCAAAATAAAATGATCTTAGTTTAAGACACCAACATGAAAGGCATGAAGTGCCACGTAGTTATTATTTGTGGTGTGGTAATGCAAAAGAACAGTGTTAAGTGATGCAGTGAAAATAACATGGCTTTTAAAGGTAGAATATGGAACACCAAAGCGACATCTAGTGTGTGGAGGTTATAGTTGTAACAACAGAACAAGGTTTCCAGCCGTCGGGATGCCAGGTTTGCTGCCGATACATGAAGTGAGCAGCCAGCTCCATGTCCAGTGACGACCTAAACTCACTCTGGTTTTAGATCTTTTATGGTCGCTCCTCTTCTGAGAAGGATAACGACATCTTCTGGGTTCAGAAGTAGCTGCTTGACTTGCCGAGTCCACCATTTTCCACAGTGCCAGCCTCGCTGTGCCAAGCGGACTGTTTACCATATTTGGAAACCCGCAATGGTGCCCTCTACTGGCTGGTAGATGTAAACATAAACCCAGTGTCGTGCCCATCAAAATAAATATTTGATAATTTTTTAATTAAAATATAGTTTTTACGGAAATACTGCACCTTCATTCTGCACATCTCTAAACACCCCGTGGATGTGTTATTTTTAAAAAAATATAGCTTTTTATTAAATTGTTCCATATTTAACCTTTAATTCCTCCATCAACTACTGGACCATTACTCACAAATTTAGTGTTACTGGTCAATTGAATGTCGTTTCTGCTGGAGGTGTTCCAAAAATGGAAAACTTCAAGAAATACTGTAGTTTTTACAATGATTAAACTCTGAGTGGTCTCAAGTTTTAAGATTTTTTTTTCAGTTTTTGTTAAAAACTCATCCATTTACCGATAGATGTGGACGTTGACAAATAGACCTTGTTTGTGATTTCAAAAATTGAAATACAAATTTTTAGAAGAAAGAAAGAAAGAGAAAGAAAAAGAAAAACTGCTAAATTGTGCTGCTTAAATCATTTAGATAAGTGGTCAGTGTCACACTCACCATCATCATAGTCTTCCTCGTCATCTGAAGAGTTGTTGATATAGTCAGAACTGGAGTCATCCTCCAGACTGTCAGCTTCCCCGTGAAACCCGGCCTGGTTATGCTCATCGTGGTCGTGGTTGTGCTCAGGTGTGGATAGTGTTTCAGGCCGTTGATTCTGGGGTTGTGAGTCAGCATCTTGGTTGCTGTACCGCTTCACTTCCACTTCTGCATCTGCATCTTGCTGCGGATGGCCGTGGCTCACGTCTTGAGATTTGTAAGAGGAATATTGTGCCTTGCAGGAGTGAGGGAGGGTTTTCATATTGTGCGTCTCTTTGTGATAGCGGAGTGGGCGCTGCCGTGCTGGGAGGGCTTTCAGATCACATGATTCTGCAGGATGAGGGGTGGGACAGGAGGCAGGGCCGGGAGCAGACATACTGTTACCCCCACAAGTCCCTGGCCGTTTCCTGTGGGCCATGATCGGGGGCTTACACGCCATGCATTGTCAGTGGTTTTCACCTGTGAGGCAGAGAAACACAAAGGGACAGGGCCTTAGCACTACTCCAATCATTGCTGCTGATCCTCTATCACACGCACGCACACACTGCACATTTGTGCATTTTTGCCAGCAAATAAATCCACATACGTCATTACAGACATCGTCCACAAATGACTCTTTTTCTACATTTTGTATTTTCCCCTGCCTGATGATCCAATCTATTCCTGCAAACTCAGCACAGCATTCAGTATGGTCATTTATCCACATCTGGAACAACATCATGCTGGCATAGCACTATTCTGGTTTCATATTGATAGGTGTTAGCTAAATGTCACTTGGGGTCAAGTTTTGAGATAAACACAAAGACGGGAGGATTTTACCGCCTCTGGCACACAACTACTATCAACCACATTACAGCCATGTGACCCAGTTTGTTATTCACATACTAATAAATAACCAAAGCTGTTCTCACACTGCATTGGTCTTTATGTGACATATGCTGCAAATAGGAAACACGAGATAGGCTCCTTTTGTTTGATCTGAGGCAGTGAACAGGACAACGTTTCTATTACTGGTTAACAAAATCATCCAGGACTCATAACATTCAAGAGTTAAAGAAAATCTGAATCTCTTCTTGTTGAAAAATTTTACTGAAGCCAGTTTTTGTAGTTTTCTTTTCTCAAACCCATAAAAATTCCTGATGGTAGATAATAGAAGTCAACCTTTATGCATCTCCAAAATAAAAAAAAAAATAAAATTCCCAACCTTCATGATTATTGGATACACTCGCCTGGGCAATAGTGCTTATGCAAATTTAAAGGTAAAGGAAAAAGTCTTGCATGCATTGTTTTAAGACCTTTCCAAAAAACCAAAGCCTGTGGTGATAAATTATTACTTTTAGAATAATTGCACCCTAACAGCCTAGTCTTAAATGTTTGTTCTTATTCTTTATTTATCAGATATTAGCTTCCATCCCCTCCCTGTCGTACCATCCTGTTGCTATAAACAACTGTCCTTAGAGGGAGGTCACTGCTGCTTTTTTCCTTGTTTTCCTTGCCTATGAGTTATAAGTTTTCCATTACAAGTGATTAAACAGGTTAGTATACGTACACATCTGTGTGTATCTCCAGAACACATATGAGAGCATGCAAAGACACGTCGATGTTCATTTAGAGACTTAACTTTTCCATGAAGCGTGTGAACCTTGAACAACAACAACAAAAGCCCACTGATCACAAGAGAGTTATGATCACACACACTTTGGCACATCTGATGAAATACAGCAACATGTGAAGCATCTCATACAAACATCTTCCTTCCTCATTCTTGCATAAAAATGAGTTTTGCATAAAACTCATTCTTGCATTCTACATAAAAACAACGTATTCTCATCTGGTCAACATCACATAAACCATTAACTGTGTTTCTTACCTGGAATGGGATGTGATTCAACAATAGCCCTTCGATCTGTTGTAACAACTGCACCCCTGCTTCCCTCCCTCATGATTCTCCTCGCTCCTCCCATCCCCCACAAGCTGCTGCACAGCTAGCACCTCCATGACTCCACCCTCTCCTCTCACATCACACACCAGCTTCATCCAGCGGGAGCTCAGCCCCACCTCTACCATTTCCCTAAAGCTGAGGCTGAGGGTTGGTAACCGGGGGTAACTGCATCCCATGGGGAATGATACCCTTTGACATTCTCTTTGTTGACTACTCACATTCACAGGCTGCCCCTCCATGGTGTGGCGTAGCAGACTTATGTTGTGTTCTTGTTTGATTTTACACCTTTTCATTCATTTTGTTGTTGTTTCTTAGTCGAACTCAAATTACCGTGTAATTTGGGAAATCCGTTAAGTCCCCAGTCAGGTGGCTTTCTCCCAGCCTACTTTCTCCGACATAAAATTGAGATTTTACTGCTTATTCCATTTGCATGTATTTGTAAATGAATGGTAATACGATCAGAAGATGACACACTGGGGATTTGTACCTACCTGTTTAGTATTACTGTGACAGATTAGAATAAATTACAGCACTTTTATGCTTGTGAACAGGATGTTTTAAATTGTGTGTTTGGCTCGTTGTTCTCATTCATGATCTTCAAGTTTCTTTACCAACTCACCAAAAGTCTCCTGTGAAGCTGCACTCAGCACAATAATATCATCTAAAATTCACCATTTCTTACAAATTAGTGCAATTTTCTCAAATACACTAATTCACAAATGCTGACACGCTTGCATGAATGTGAACTCCTAGATTACAAGCAGAGTCCTCATCACTATTCAGTGTTCTCAGCCGTTCTTCTCAGTATATTTCATTTTAATTGGCACTAGGATCAGGTGAACATATTTTTTTACTGCAGCAAGTAAAGTTTATTATTTTTAGAGCAGCTGTATTTCAGAGCTGATGAACTGTTTTACTGAAATATCAGAAAAATAATTTTTTTGTTTAGTTTCAGGATAAATGCAGCTACTAGGGCTGGGCGACCTAAAATCAATAGCACGGTATATTGAGGAGTTCACCTCGATAACAATAAATGGACGACAACTATGTGCTAAAACAAAAGATGTCCACTAGATGGGGCTGTCACGTGTATCATGTTGAGTCATGTGACTCGAGGTGGTACAGCTTCTTAAAGGGACATGAACATCACCAACCTACACACATATTTTTATTTTATTTATTATCAAATTTATTGACATGGGAAAAATGATATAGATAAAAGTCAGAAATTTTGATAACGATTAATTTTCGATTTATCGTTCAGCCCTAATGGCTACATCTCTAGTTAACGGCCCAAAGAGCCAGGCCCCATCAATAAAGATGGACAAAGTCTTCTTTAACTCTTACAACTAAAGATAAAGTATAATTTCGTCATATTGTATTTCTGAACTCAGAGACTGTGCACCTTAGATATTGGGCTGAATCAGTTCCTTTCAGCATCATTTTCCACTTTATGCCCCTACGCCTGGTTATTATACCTGTAGATGGGGCTTATTACAAGTCACGTGACCCTGAAAGTAGTATTGTCACCTTGTGAGAATAGAAGCAGGTGTTAATTTCCCTAAAACAGTCCTGTGGGGGACTGCTTGTGTTGATTCACTCATTAATCCTTATTTTAAATAAAGTCAGACTTTCTGTTCAATCTTTTTTTTTAATCTGCCCCTTCTCCCTGAATGCTCCACATTATTTGGAAACTTCTGAAGGATGCTTTTTGTGCCCATTTGGATAAATAAATCTTAATTTCTTTACCTGAGTTACTTAGCTACCAGCTGAAGACAAATTATAATTACATGGTCAGAATATTTCACTTTCCTCAATAATTCTGTAAGAGGTACTACTGTGCCTTCTTGTTACAAGAAGTCCCTGTTGCACAGGGTGTTCTAAGCATAATTTAAACTCCGTATCCAAATATGCATCTTCAGGACAAGCTGTTTTTTTGCCTTGTGTCTAATGCATGCAGGTAGATTGTCCACACCCCTGGGAATATGAGTACAAATGAAGTGACTCAGGGAAGAAAAGAATCAGTGACTGGAGCAAAAAGAAATCAGAATCCAGCTGGCTGCATCACTGTGCACTAGGGCTGCACTATATATGTGCGCAAATGTGTCGTTATCGTGATATCAGCATGCGCAATAGGCATATCACAAAGAACAGAAAAAACGCGATGAATGGTCAGCTCAAATGTTTGCTACACATAATGCATTTTGTCAATCAAAAGGAAGCAGGAAGGTTTTGACAAATCAAATAGAGCCCTTCACCCATTTGGCCAATCGGGTGGGTTCTTATAAGTTAGACGTCCGCCCCCTAGACGGACGACTCTTCATTTGGATGGCTAGCAAACACCTGAGTTAGTTGAGAGCGTTGCAATGACTGAGGGTAAGACGTGTGCAGAAAATGTTTGCGAGAAAGAACTCATGATTAAAACAGCGTCTCTTATTTCAAGATATTTTGGTTACAAGTCATTTGTTTATTTATTGCAAGTCATATCGTCATCGCTATATTAATCACTGTTATCGCGCATCGCAGGTTTTCCTAATATCGTGCAGCCTTACTGTGCACTTTTTTTATTACCTACCACCACACACAAATGTCTCTAATGTAAATGCATTGATTCAAACTGTTGCCATCACCAAAGCAGGCGTGTGCAAACTTGTTTATGCCTGCAGGTAAATGCATCAGCTGCTGTAGGATAAAGCTGTTTAACTGCAGTCAGACATGTTGCTTTTTGGTAAACACAAGTCTTAAATGTGTGTACATACAGGTGCATTTGCACGTTTTGTGTAAAGTATGCGAATGAGCTCGAGAGCTGGACGGTGAAGTCGACAGAGGATGAAAGATGCAATCTGAAAGCAGCAGATGGCTTAGTTAGGGAGCGGGCCTCGGGAATACTGATGTCCCTCTGCCTTGAATATTAAGTCATGACCTCTGATCACACCAGTGAAAGACAGTCAGGCTTGGACATGGAAGACACAACACAGAAACAAAACTGAAAATAATCACAGAGGCTGAATATGGTTGCATAATGATTACAAATGCAACTAAATATACGTTTTACATTTACTTGTGAGCTTTTCATTCAGCATCTTGATTGTTCAGTAAGAAATTTCTAATTTACAACTTGGAACAAACAGCTTGTTTTGTACTTTAAGCTCCTAAACATGTCAAAGGCCTGCTGCCAAGTATCATCACTGAACCACGAACGAACACAGCTTGTGTCCTCAATGAGTGAAAGGTACACAGTCAGGATTTCTTTCACTCCGTCAGAGGTAGCATTTTCTCAAGATTTATTTATTCTGCATTTCATTTCCATGATACTTAACTAGAAATTCATTTTTTAAAACTCCTGCTTTTTTCTTTGAAATGAACAAAGCTGGACCGATACTAAAGCCTTCATCTGCTCAGGAGTTAGAACAGACATCTACAGTCTGATTTGTTAGTGTTCTGCTTTTTCCAGAATTAGTGACATTGTTAAAAATACTTCTTACATGCCTCATATGTAAGATTGCAAACTCCCAGCGTATAAAACTGTTGATTCAAGAACCTTCCCTTTGCATTTCTTTAGGTGTCTAGTAACACACAAGTCAAGTTTACAGAATTTATAACAAGCGTTTGCTGAAAAACGCAGAAAGCACACACCCTTGGTGTGCGAACAGTGAGTAGTATTTTCATTATTTTATAAACAGCAACCGTTCTTTATCTTTTTTAATAATAACTGCAAAGTATATCTGTTGCTTTATATGTAGAATCCTGCAAAAAGACCAGACTGTAATATTATGAACTCAACAAGTATAAGAAAAGAATATCTAATCTAAACCCTTCTCAGACCGTTTGCACATTTGGGGATTATGGAAAAAAAATCAAACATAGTTCTACCTCTAAAGATGGAGGTAGCACATTCCAGAAAACCACCTGTGTCTAAGACCCCAGTTTGGCCCATCATTCACACGAATGTCAAGATATACAGCACCAAAAATGATTCTTTCAAAATCTCAGACAAAAGTGGAGATTTGCAAATTCTTCATTGTCAGTATCTACTCGTGAATGTAAATAACCGGGGTTTTACATCTCACAACGTCACCGCCTGTGACATAAACACTCTGACATCACGTGTAAATCCAAGACCACGATCTTGCATCGGAAAAGGGTAGAATGCCTTCTTCAGGTGAGGGATGAGGTCCTGCCCCAAGTGGAGGAGTTTAAGTATCTCAGGGTCTTGTTCACGAGTGAAGGAAAGATGGAGCGGGAGATCAAAACATGGATTGGTGCTGCGTCTGCAGTGATGTGGGCGTTGTACCGGTCTGTCGTGGTGAAGAGAGAGATGAGCTGGAATGTGAAGCTCTCGATTTGCCGGTCGATCTATGTTCCAGCCCTCACCTATGGTCACGAGTTTTGGGTAGTGACCAAAAGAATGAGATCACGGATACAAGTTACCGAAATGAGTTTTCTCCACAGGGTGTCTGGGCTCTCCTTTATAGATAGAGTGTAAAGCTCGGTCATCCGGGAGGGACTCGGAGTAGATCTGCTGCTCCTCCACATTGAGAGGAGCCAGTTGAGGTGGCTCAGGCATGTGGTTAGGATGCCTCCTGGACGCCTCCCTGGTGAGGTTTCCTGGGCACGTCCAACCAGGAGGAGACCCAAGGGAAGACCCAGGACATGCTGGGGGGACTATGTCTCTCGGCTGGCCAGGGAACGTCTTGGGATTCCCCCGGAAGAGCTGGCCCAAGTGGCTGGGGAGAGGGAAGTCTGGACCTCTCTGCTTAGGCTACTGCTCCTGTGACCCGACCTCGGATAAGTGTATGATAATGGATGGATGGATGGATGGAACACGTGTGCCCTGTGTTTACACTCACTTTTAATTTCAAGCTCAATTACTGCTCTATGTAGAAGACCACAGGCGAAGGATGACGTTAAAGACGGTTATTGCCCACCACCTTGTTATTCCATGTACAAGGAATGTTTTTCAGCAAAGATGCCAACAATTTGGGGAACTACTGCCACCTACAGGCTTGGCATGTCTATGAATGTGCTGCACAATGTACTGGATGTTTTTGTTGAAAACCAGCTAAAGTGAACCCAAGTTTTTTTCCCTAGATGGGTGGGGGAGGATTTTTTTGCTTTACAAAAACCAGGCTAAATGTGTACATGGCCTAAGATAGGCACATCTGTAGAGCAGATAATAGATTGATGGATGGAAAACCAGCCTTGTGATACTACTGGACTCAGGAGCAAATCCAGACATAACAGCAACACTCTAAATTCTGAGGCACCAATCATGATAAAATTCTGTGATCCGTGAAATAACCGCTGCTGCCTACATCCCTCATCTTTGATCATGTGATCTTGTAAACATTCAAAAGTGAACATAAAACGTCCCTTCCAACATTTCCAAATCATTGAACACATGTTGATAAAGTGTGTATTATAACCTAATGGTGCATATTAAGATTCAGGTTTTGTTCTATTCAGTCTCCCACCTGCTTCAAGATGACAACAAGAGAGACATGTGGGAGCTGTGAGGGGAAGGAGAGCAGAGACGTGGGGCACAGCAGGAATGACTCAGGACCACCGATCACATCTCTACCTCTTTGCCTGCCAATGTCCATTACAACAGCACAACACCACAGACACACCCTCCTCCTTGACTCTGGACTGTTACTATAGCAACTCTTTGTTTCCCAGCTCAGCATCGGGGAGGACTGCCTCAGCCAATCATCGAATAACCTCTGCACAGTTGGAAAACCCGATGAATGCATACATTACAAACATTTTCCTTGTGATAATAGTGTTCTTTCAGTTTGGCAAACATATGATTTAAGAGCACTCATACCGTTAAATGAATATTTCTTGTCAAGATGCATCAAGCAAAAGTATCAACTAAATGGGCCGTTAGCTTTGTGGGTGGCCTGTGACTTCACAGTGACAAATATTATAATAATAAAGAAAAACAGTAAAATAAACTTACAGTAGTGAAAGAAGTAAACAAAGAGAATTAGTGGATTGCATTTAAATGTCTCACTCATTTGTCTTTTAAAAAAATTAGCTGTGGTCTCTATAGGAATGAATGCCTTGTGAGTCATTTTTTGTTTTAAAGAGCCCCTGCGCTCCTGTTGAGGAAGAAAAAGTTTGCCAGATTGCCTAACAGCAACGCGACTCGTCTGCTGCCGTCATTTGCTCTTGTTTCTTAGGTAAAAATTGCAATGTTCATGTGTTTTCTCCACAAATAACACAAGCCCAAACATGTTCTGCTAAGCTGTGGAATTGCCAATGCTAACAGCCCTCCACGGATCCAAGCTAAGGTGGGTGAGGCCATGAATCCAAATGATTCCTTTGACGTAGAAGAGACTGGCATTTTCTGAACAGATTGTTTCCTTGTCTATTTTCTTTCTGCAGCTAATGCTGGTGATTAGCCTAGAAATCTAGACAGATAGTAGCCAAAGCAAGATGATTTTGCTCTTTCCCGTCGGCCACGCTCCATAGGAGCCTCAGAAGGTCTACCATTGGCCTGAGCAGTATTGTGTTATACCAATAATAGCGCTCTATCCCTTTGGTGAGTGGAACGATGCAATGGAGCGGAATAACTAAGATGGCATCGGCTCGTTTGAAACGGCTTTGGCATCAACTTTGGACTATTTAGACTTGGGCTTTTCGTTCAGTCAAGAGCAGATAGAAGTACTTAAGTCCTTTATTTAGAAAAAGGATGGATTTGCATCTTATTCGACAGTGTATGGCGGACTGCCTCGTCGACTGACATCCATAGCGGTGAGTGCATCACCTTGTTTGTTGTCCAAAAGCGTGTGAAGATTGTTTGAAAGACAACCGTAAATCCCACCCCATGACTGAGCTCTGTCAAGGGTTGTGGCCACATGATATATTCAAATTTATAGGATGGATTGCCAGGCTAGCAGGTGAGAGGAGTTGAAGAAAACTGTCATGTGAAACTCAGAGTCTGATCATATTTCAGAAAGTATTACAAGGTTACTCAATAAATGACATGTTTAAATAGCAAAGTATTTGCAATTCTTGTGTAATCTGATTTTTTGTTTAAACAGCACCGATGGCTTTATCAGTCAGCCTATTTGTATTTGTTAATCTGAATGAGAAGCCTAGTGATAGGTACTGAACCCTCCTTTCAAGGAAGTTAAAGGTGTGGTTCACTGAAAACCCATTTTTTAATGATTATTTCTGATTCTAATCAGTCACTCTGAGTTTTTCATGCAGGCTGAACATGAAAATAGTCTCCTACACCTATCTCCTGCATTTGCTTCTGATAGAAAATAGACGGTGAAACTCTAGGATTAGAAAATCCTGACAGATCTACGTCACACTGTCACTTAACATTCATGGACTCACCCATTTTGACTCACAATGGGGAAGGCTGTTGTTGGTTTAGCGTCCAGGAAACAGCAGAGAACGGCTCAGCTAGTAGAAGCTAACTGTTAGCATTAGCAACTCCACCACACAGCAGAACTCCTCCAGGCTTGTGTTATTTGTGGAGATAAAACATCAACGTTGCAGAGTAAACAGAGTCAGTGGTAGAGTCGTGTTGCTGTTATCCAATCACAGGAGAGATGTCCACATATCAGGAAATAAGAGTCCAAAACCTGCCATCTGAAGCTCAGCTGTGATGTGGGTCACTACTAGTGTATTGATTAAACGAGTGAACCACACCTTTAAGTCAGCTCTGTTTTGGTAACTTTTCTACAAATGTATTTTAAAATATTTAACAACCTAGTATTCCTTAAAAAAAATACATAACCCACTACCTTTCATGCAAATGTTTTACCTAGGAATATTGAGAATCGATGCACTTTGTTCATGCACATAATAAAAATATGTTACCATGCTTTACCAGTGTGAAGAACCACATAAGAACAGCATTCCAAGGGCTTCAAAATAGTTTTCCCTTTTTTATTTCATCCCTACACCAAGTCATCTGACAGCCTTTATAGAGCAGCTTTCATGGGGTCTGTTTGAGTTTCTAAATCAGAGAAGCTTTTTTATCAGAAGAGTAGTGATTTGAGACAAAACTGCATGCTTACTTTAAAGGTGATGCAAGTGTAGAGGGATTGTTTGTCTCCGTGAACACTTCACACACAGTTCCTTGAACGTGTTGCATCACGCCACCAACTGGTTAGATAAATCAAAGTATCACCCAGGTCCGCTCACAGAGAATATACAGGATTCTGTGAGTTAGACAGGTGGCACGCAGAACTAAGATGGCCTACATTTAAAAGAAAGAATCTGAAACACTCAAAAGACTGCCTGGCAACCAGCCCCGCTTCCAGAGAGCTAAGCACAGCTAAATAGCCCCAAAGGGAGGCAGATACTGGGGCAATTTCACAGGGTTTAATTGATGCTGTCAACTGGATTTGGTTACTGATGAGAGGGAGTAAGGGAAAGCGAGTGCAAGATAGATGAAAAAGCATTTTAATATGAAAAAATATGACTGTTGTGGAAAAAACAATAACACAGCCTTGACATTACACCAGCAGCTATTTATGATCTGCACTGCCACTAGCACACACTCGTTATTTGTGGGGAAAGCCTTTTGTCTTGATTGTAAAAACATATATATTAAAGTAAATTAATAAATAAAAAGAAAATCCTCCCACGCTGCTCTTTTCAGAGCAGAGTGAAATCATATGAAAAAAAAGTTTACAGAGATGTGAATCTATAGCTGCTCTGCTAAAACTAAGACACAAAAAGATAAAACTAAAAAAAGGCAGAAGGCTGTTTTTAATGCAAGTTTCTAATTTTTAGTTATAATGTTTAAAAGTTTGGTTCACTCATTTAATCAATACATTTGCAATGATTTCTAGTACAAATGAAAGCCTTGTAAGTCGTCCTCTGGGGGAAAAAAGCTCTGGTGCACCTGTTTAAGGAACTAGAAGGGAGCCACATAAGAGCTGAGCACACGGAGTGTGTAGGAGACTATTTTCATGTTCAGCCTGCATATATATATATACACGCATACAGTATATATATATACACATACAGTATATATATATATACACATACAGTATATATATATATATAGCATAAGGTGAGATTAGTAATTGTAAAACTGTGTATTTTCACTTTCTTGGCCAGCTAGAGGTGCACATTTACAAACAAGATGCCGTTGCTTCCAGCCACAATCACGGAAGTTGGGTGATGGGCTTAAGGTGCAAAACATTTTTCCGCCTGTAGATGGTGCCCTCTGAGAAAAACTACAGATTTCTGCTATAAAAAAAAGAGAGATTTAGTCCATCTAAATATATTTCTATTGTTAAACACCAATCCAAACTGACTGTGCATTTTAGACCTAGGGCCACCTATGAATAAAAAAAATCCTTTGGCTTCAATACAACAAATGGCAGAAATTATTAAATAAATAAACTACAAATTAGGATAACCACTTTTACTCAATCAAGTACAAAGTGAAAATTTGAATCAAAATTCATGCCTTTTGTTTTGTTTTTGTCTTGAATTATAACATCCAAAGATTTTTTTGCACATTGGATTTAGTTTGAACTCTGATAAATATAACACCTCAAAGCATCATGGGATGAAAGGTGGTTCTTTTAAAATGTTTAGATCCAAAATCTTCACAGAGCAGAGCAGATCGAACAATAACAGTAACCTTTATCGCCCTGCTACTCTGAGCTTTCATTCCTTCTGAATTGTCACTTAAATTTCAGAGATGAAAGTGAGAATTGCTCCCTGACTGACACAATATCCCACCACCTGATCCCTCAGAGGGAGACTTTTCACACCCTGTTTCTTTTTGACACATCTTCAGGTATTGCCCTTTCCTCAAGCCTCTAATTCTTGTTCTTTGTCCACATTGAATCAATTGCATTTATTTCTCAGCAGCACCCGCTTTCTTATCCATTTCCAGGCTCATTCAAATCAAACTGCAGGGGCAGGTGATTCCTTGTTAACTGGAGGACTGGCAGCTGCCTCATAATTGCATTTAAGCTGAATTGCACAGCAGTATCAGCTCCTATTCTCCAGCAGTCAGCTCAGATATCAGAACACGGTAAAAAATCAGCATGTACTCCCCCAAGTCTGTCTTCTCGACTGACACTTTCCTGAGATAAAATGCTGATCATATTCATTGTATGCGGTGATGGTCACCGTGTTCGGTGACAGTGCCAAGAAGAGCGATCCGTATTGGGCTTCCAAATATCCCCTTATCTAACTGAGAGACAGATGGGCTGAGCGGTAATGGTCTGGCCCGTTATTACAGTTTGATGCAGGCACACAAAATAACTCCTGGCTTCTGTCAATTACACTCCTCCCTCAGGGAGAACAGGTCGACACAGACTGTCATGCTTGCTCCACTGGCCCCTTTCCCTTCCCCTTTTAATGATCTGTGCATAATCCGGCTACATTTATTTGAAAACAACACATTAAAGCCATACTATGCAAATTTTTCATATTTTTATATCATGTTCTTGAGCCAGAATGTGCTAAAATGACCCTTTACAGGGTTAATGAAATGTCACTCAGACCCCCACCGCCCTCTGTGGCCAGAATACCGCGTTTGCAACTTCAGAGTGCCAGTCCGGTCCCTGTTGGACTTAATAAAGTGGAGCTGACATGCCTGGTGCTGCAGTCTGCTTCCACCATGTTTCCTGCATGCACACAACAGGAAATTAATAACAGACTCTAGGGTTCTATAGCAAGCCAAAACGACATAGTTTCCCTTTAAAACATGACTAAAATAAACTACAAATTAAAAAGCTTGTTGCACTGGTTTTCATTGGGTCAGTGGGGGAAAAAAACACTAAACATTTTTAGTTTAGCTGTGTGTTCATTTCTTATACCTGTGTGACACAGTATCTCTAGGTTGTTGCATCTAACTGTGGTGTGTGCATGGTATGTGTGTGTTTGTGTGTGCGTCTGAAAATGTCACATCAATCCTCTCAAAAGCAGGCAGTTTCAGCAGAGTGTGGCACCTCTCAGCATCTTTTATGCTTTACTGAACCCAGGGGAAGCACACAGTCAGGCTGGAAGATTGAAATCTGCCTAGCCCCACTCTGCTGACACACAAACACATAATACCTGCCCCCTAAAGCAGCTCTGCGCTCTGTTGTACATTCAGATTTTAAAGACACGGCAATGCTTATTGATGCATGTGTTGCATAATAAATAAATGCTTCATTTTTTCATTTTTAACTAGTGAGGGACAAAAGCCACCTGTGTTAGTCTCCCCACAAAAAGTATAAAGCCATGCTAATGAGGATGGGGACTCCTCTCAGATGTGAAAGCTTGAAAAGACAATAAACAACAGCGATTGAAGTCTGACAGAGAAGGGAAGCTTGCTGTGTAATAATGCATGATTCAATAGCTATTTTAAGGTTGTGGACTGCTAAACCTCGGTTTCTTTGGAGAAATCTCCCTGAGATGGCTCACTGAAACTGTGCCAAGTAGGAACCAAGTCAGGGCTGTGCTTTGATAATGAAAGATCTTTGTGTTTTCCCAGCACAGACTAGAAAAACATGTTTCTGATCAGATTAGATGATGCTATAATGTGTCTGTTGATGCTCGTCCTGCTTTACAAGCTGAACCATGCAGCGCATCTCCTTTTCTTCCAGCATCTAAGGCAAAAGATTAAAGAAGGAGATCAACAGACAATTTAGGATTTAAACTTGCTATGGTTATTAAAATGACCTCTTAAAGAGGCAAAGCCACAAAATATCCATATAACATGTTTGGACGACTTAAAGTCTATGAATATAAATCTCTCTCTGGCACCAAAAACGGGAAATGACATCAGCTGTGGTACTATTTCACTACTTTATCAGTAGGAGATGGACTGAGGAATGATTAATATAAAGTAAATCTATTTTTTAAGGTCATCTTACAGTATTTGTTTTCATAAACTCCTAACAAGACTAAATAATACAAATATCCATGCAGGAAACAGGGTTTATATGTTCTCTTGGATTACAAATGTTCCAATTCATGGTTGTAAATACATTAAAGGAGAGTTACTTTAAATAGGTTTTGTGGTTGCTAAAGTTTTATATAGTTTTACAATACTGCTGCTCCAACTCAAAATTAGGCTACAACTCTAAGGTTTTCATTGTTTCTTTTGATGACGCCCAATCATAGGATAAAAACCAGTAATTAATGGAACAGATGTTAGTGCAAAGACAGGCGCTCGAGCCACTTCAGAGTAAACGTCGAGTACTAATTGCATTTTTTTCCAGCAAGGGTACATCTAGGGGTCATTTAAGACAGTGAGGGCAGAGAGGGGTATTTCAGGGTTGATCAACAGCAGAACTGACCCAATGATGACATAAATCTGGATTATTGCAGCACTCCTTTAAATCCCCTTACATCACCGTTCTCTGTATCTGGTCTTTTAGCTGGACTTGTAGAGATTACCCCTATTAGGATGCTGAATAGGCCAGCACAGCTGTGGATAAAACAGCTGGTATTCATCAAGACAGTAATCCGCTGAGGTTTCTAAGGGTGTGGCGACAACTTGGAGAAAAGAAACATATTCAGTTTCTGTTTTTAAAGTGGTAGTCCACTGAAAAAATATTTTTAATGATAATTGTATAATTATAATCAGTCACTCTGCGTTTGTCATGCAGGCTGAACATGAAAATAGTCTCCTACACCTATCTCCTGCATTAGCTTCTGACAGAAAATAGACGGTGAAACTCTAGGATTAGAAAATCCTGACAGATCTACATCACTCTGTCACTTAACAACATGGGCCCAATTTCAATACTCGCATTGCGCCCTACACCCTCCTGTGAAGTGCGCTTAGAGGAAGTGCGCAGTAAGGCTTCGAGTGCGTAGTACACAAGTGTGCAAATAATTGCCGAATTGGGACAGTGAGCATTACGTCATCGACCGCGACGCATGCTGGGATGCTGGTCGCTGTTTGTGCTTTTTTAAAAGTCTTTATTAACAACTTTCAAACAAACAAACAAATATTTGACTAAATTTAAATTAATTGCTGTCCACATTTATATCTTAGTCTAAAACATTCAGAGCATGAATAAATATCATTAATCATCTTTAAATGAACTTATTTCACTTGAAAATACAAGTTTTCAGAAAAGGAACTTGAGCCATTGCTCCGCCTTCTTCTCAAAATTCCCACGCAGCAATGGATTGTGGGTAATACCCTTGCCCGAAGTGCGGATTAAAGGTGCAAAATGGGCATGGTCAAGTTCCGCACTTGGGAATTGGGACACCCTACGCACTCGCACCCCTGGCTGGGAATGCGCAATTGAAGGGCGCAAGTGTGCAAGTGCGAGTATTGGGATTGGGCCATGGACTCACCCATCTTGACTCATGACGGGGAAGGCTGTTGCTGGTTTAGCGTCCAGGAAACAGCAGAGAACGTCTCAGCTAGTAGAAGCTAACCGTTAGCATTAGCAACTCCACCACCCAGCAGAACTCCTCCAGGCTTGTGTTATTTGTGGAGATAAAACATCAACGTTGCAGAACAAACAGAGTCAGTGGTAGAGTCGTGTTGCTGTTAGCCAATCAGAGGTGAGATGTCCAAATATCAGAAAAATAAGACTCCAAATCCTGGCTACTTTCTCCTTCGGCTGACTTCTTCATGTTGAAATAGGCGCACCGGCACCCTAACCCTCTAGGCCAGGTATCACTTAAATTTATTTATTTTTTCTCAAGGTGCATGCTGCTAAAATAACGGTTAAATAAAAAAATAAAAATAACAAATTTACAAACTGTTTTTTTGTGTTGCTCAATCAGCCAAAACAACTTTGAGCATATTTGTGGTAAACCTTGCAAAAATATAACGATAATAATAACTAAACGTACATTGCACAGAACAGTAAATACTCTCAAATTTTAAAATTCTCTAGGAAAAGTTAAAGAAAATGAAAATATGGCTGATTTAATAGTCTGGCATCAACTTACAGTCACAGCCTATGACACACCAGCAGCCATATTAATGATTCTTTGTTGTTTTCCTTTACATCAAAGAATTAAATCAGAATAAAGGAAACATGCATCCCTGCACTAAACTGTATGACTCAACCTAGTACAAACACAGTCAGACACACATTTAGTCCCCTGCTGAAGTTGATTCAACAAATCCAAACGTTCATGGATTTTAAATGAATACTATCAGTGACATGCAGGCAGACGGAGCCTCGGTGAGGATGATTCCAAAAGTGCTGAAGTGTGACTATGGCTGTGAGGTTTATACGAAGGATGCTGCTCTGGAGCCAGATGCTATAAGACTGTGATCTGGTTTGCAGACAGAAGTCCAGAACAAATAGTCCAACCCTGTCGGTTTGAGCTCACTATAGAAGCCAAAATAAACAGTGAATATGAATAATTCTAAATGGATAAAATTACTGTAGTTGGATGATGATTATTAAAACTCTAATGAACACTCTAATACACTGCTGGATTTCAGAATAACACAGAGAGGGCCCCAAATATTCAGAGAGCAGTGCTGCACCAGGAGGGATGAATATTCCCTCAGATTAATAAATGATGATGGAAGGCAGTGTTGAGAAGCTCATAATAGTTTTAAAAGCTTCTTTTTCTCCCAAGTACAGGATGTGTTCAGCCTGTGGCCCTTTTGAACCACTTTTTGTCCTTGTTTTATTTTTTTCTGATTTAGCCAGCTCGTCCTATCCAGAGATCATATGGTAATCACAAAATTGAGATATACCTAAATAATGATGACACAACTCCTACAGATTTTAAGAGAATTACATACATGAATATAAATTACAGTCTGCTTCTATTCCAGCAGTCGCTGGAAAGCCAGACATGTTCCCAAGAGCTCATCTATCTTTTCTATTCAGTTCAAGGCTTTGGGTATAACTGCAGCAGCGTTAAGAGAACACAAAAATGAACATCCCATTATATGTCAAGTCTGAACTGTCTGTTAGAAGACGTGAAATGCCTAATGTGGCTCTGTGAGTATTCCTCCCACATCCTTCACTATAGCGTTATACTGTAATAACCTACCAAGACACAGTAAAGTCTAAATGAAGACCTAAAACGCACACACACACAAACACACACAAAACAGCATCAAAATGAGAATACGAAAAAATTGCTACTTGCGCTTCAGGCAAAATAATTTGGCATATTACTTTCTAGGTTTTAAGGACAATATTCTAGTTGTGACTATACGATAGAAACATGGATGGATTGTGAGGTCTGTAATTAGAACAGGAAGATAATTGCTACTAGGTGAATGTGGCCTGCAGGCATCCAGGTTCTTATAATAGATTTGGGTAAGGATGCAAAAACAATGTCCTGGTCACATGACACCATAAAGAGATGCCACAAAAGATGATCAAATTAAGGTTGACATAAGCTCTTCTATGCATTTCCACAAAATATTTTTCACTGTTCATTAAACAATACAAAGCACCATAAATTGCAATTGATTACCTCAATGAAAATATTTATTACAAAGCAAGTAAAATCCCTAGACTAGGCCAATAAATATTGACAACTCAATTGCTTGTGTAAACCATTAAAGTTTGTAAACATCACGTCAATGTTTGAAACTGAAAATTTTTTAACAGAAAAATGATTTATCTCCGATATTCTCTAATATCAGTGTAGACTCAATTTGTGTCAAATAAATCCATTTTTATAATAATTTGTTGAAATAATAGTTAATCTAGGAGATGTAAGAAAATATTGAGACACTGAAATATTGCGATATTTCATGTTATGACACTAAAGTGATATTTGAAAGCAATGTATCGATTGTTTTATTGAGATTTTACATTCTGTGTTTCTTTTGTGTGGTGCTATTCAAACTCCGGCCGCTAGATGGCAGCAGTTTCAACCACCTTGGTTCTAACGATACAACGAGATCTTGCGATAACACTGAAAGTGTCTTGGAAGCGTCTGGCCTGAATTTTCAGTCTTAAAGTTTTCAAATATCGTCTGGCTTTAAGCATCGCAATATATCGTATCGTCCCCTCCTGTATTTTGATAAATATATCGTATTGTCTCGCCTGTATTGTGATAAATATATCGTATCGTCTTGCCTGTATTGTGATAAATATATCGTATCGTCTTGTCTGTATTGTGATAAATATATCGTATCGTCTTGCCTGTATTGTGATAAATATATCGTATCGTCTTGCCTGTATTGTGATAAATATATCGTATCGTCTTGTCTGTATTGTGATAAATATATCGTATCGTCTTGTCTGTATTGTGATAAATATATCGTATCGTCTTGCCTGTATTGTGATAAATATATCGTATCGTCTCGCCTGTATTGTGATATATCTTGTATTGCCAGTTCCTTGCTAATACACACCCTTAGTTAATATGTAACATGTTATCTGTAAAACTATTATCCAGCACTAATAAATTTAAACTGTTGACAAACCAATTCAATGAAACCGTGCCCAGCAATGGTCAAGATTAAAGTTAAAGTCCCAAGTCATCATCACACACTGGTGAAATGACATCTCCGCATTTGACCCATCCCCGTGGGGAGCGGTGAGCTTCAGCTGTGGCTGTGCTCGGGAACTTATGGGAAATTACAGCACACGGTAAATGACAAATGGCCTGTATTTGAACAGCGCCTTCTAGGATACTACAACCGCTTCACAACACACACAGTCATTCGCAATATCACACACATTCACACATTGGTGGTGATGAGCTACTATGTAGCCACAACTGCCCTGGGGTACAATGAGAGTAGCAAGGCTGCCAAACACTGGCACCACCAGTCCCTCCGACCACCACTAGCAGTCAACGCGGGTTAAGGATCTTACCCGAGGACACAGTGGCTGCAACAGACTGAGCCGAACTCGATCCTGCAACCCACCGGTTATAAGACGGGCACTTAACTCTCTCTGCCACCATCATCCCCTGCTCTGGCAAACCCCATAAATCAGCAGCATTAGCACAGCTGTAGTATATCAAACACTGACACCAGGGTTTCCCTATCTGTCACCAAACCTTGCCCATGTCACATCTCATCCTGACTTCCTGAATCCCCCCTGCAACATATTCAAGGTTGTTGTCCCCACTTAATACAGACACAGCCAGTGTAATGACTCTTTCACAACACCTTGTAAGGGCTTTGCTGATAAAACTGAGAAGGTCAGGGTGAGTTCATAGACATGCATGGCAAATTTAAAAGTGTTAATTTTGGGATGTTGGTCCAATTTAACACGAAGAATAGTTAATTTAACACTAAAAAGAGTTAAATAGTTGGTATGTAACACTGACATGAGAGTCAAACCGGAATGTTAAAAAAAGAGTGTTTCCTAATCAACTCTGTAGGTGTGATTTTGGACAAAATAACTCCTGAAACGGTAACTCTGAACTCCCACAGCGGCTATAACACCTGCAGAGTTAATTCGCAGACTCCACCTCTTTATTCTAAAAGTTGGACTGGTAGTGACCAATTGGCTGTAGAGAGCTGCAGTTGCAGTGGGCGAGGTGCATTGTGGGTAGTCATGTTTTTAGTTAGTTTGTTCTACAGTTGTGGCCAAAAGTTTTGAGAATGACACAAATATTAGTTTTTACAAAGTTTGCTGCTAAACTGCTTTTAGATCTTTGTTTCAGTTGTTTCTGTGATGTACTGAAATATAATTACAAGCACTTCATATGTTTCAAAGGCTTTTATCAACAATTACATGACATTTATGCAAAGAGTCGGTATTTGCAGTGTTGGCCCTTCTTTTTCAGGACCTCTGCAATTCGACTGGGCATGCTCTCCATCAACTTTTGGGCCAAATCCTGACTGATAGCAACCCATTCTTCCATAATCACTTCTTGGAGTTTGTCAGAATTAGTAGGTTTTTGTTTGTCCACCTGCCTCTTGAGGATTGACCACAAGTTCTCAATGGGATTAAGATCTGGGGAGTTTCCAGGCCATAGACCCAAAATTTCAACGTTTGGTGAAGAACAATGCATTTTCCAGCACGATGGAGCACCGTGCCATAAGGCAAAAGTGATAACTCAGTGGCTTGGGGACCAAAACGTTGAAACTGACTCTTTGCATAAATGTCATGTAATTGTTGATAAAAGCCTTTGAAACACATGAAGTGCTTGTAATTATACTTTTGGCTACGACTGTATTCTGGCTTTTTTATGCATGTTTATTATGGGGGGGGGGGGGTTGTTTTTAGTTTGTTCAGTGTTGCAAATGTGGTGTTACTTGTTATGTCATGTTGGTACCGTAAGTGAGGAGGTTGGTCGAAGGAATGGGACAGCTGTGCAGTTGAGCTGTCAGAATAAAAAAGTGGTGCATGGTTCACACTAAATGCTCAGGACTCTGCTCCTTGTGTTCCTCTCTCCAGTGGTGCCCCCTAGAAAATCGCTGGCCACCCCACTGGCCACTCCAGGTAAGACCAGTGTTCTTTAAGAAGTCATATTAATGTTCACACAAACCATAAATTTATCTTATTTAATGAAGACATGTAAAACCCTATAAAAAAGATGCATTTAATGAATAAATAATCAGAATTAAAAAAAGTTTGTCGCTGCTGCTCACCATTTTCAAAACAAAAGTTTCAATCACCATAGTTTTAGTGAAGAATCAATAAGTGAATTAAGTTTTTCTAAAACTCAAAAAATAAATGTTGAAACTACATATTAAATGACTGTTTCAAATGTCTTTTTTGAAAATTTTTGTGTTTCTCAAATTTGATGCAAGTGTGTTGGACGCATTTTTTTTTATGAATAAAGGAACATTTATTACATCACAACAGGCTAAATTTTCCCAGAGTTACCATGAGGATCAACTTGGTGAGCCAACTCAAAATTTTCTCTGGCCCCATGGCCACCCTTATGAAACTTTTCTGGGGGCGCCCCTGCCTATCTTATTGTCTAGCTGCAGTCATGAGGTGTACCAGGCATGAATTAGCTGGTGTTTTTCAGTGTGGCTGTTAGCTTCCTGGCACGAAACACTGATAAGGGTTAAAATTTCATTATTTCATGGAGTTGATTTCTAACTGAATTTAACTCTGAGTGTAAAATTGACTCTGAATATTTAACACTGGTTGTAGTGTACATGTTACTGAAATTAATCCTTTAGAGACTTAGGTTAACACTATCTTGGTGTCAAATTTTCACTCTAAGTGAAGTTTAAACACTAATTTGTTGTATTTTGTAAACTACTGGTGTTAAAATTTAACACCAAAAGATTTTAGTATTAACACTAAAATGGTGTAAAAATGTTAACTCTTTTAAAAGTGTTGATTTAACACTAAAGTGGTGGTTCCCATATAAACTCTGAAGACGTTTGAATTTTAACTCAGAGTGTTAATTCCGAACTTTCAAATTTGCTGTCTGAGTGACGTGTAATGAATCATACGTCCCAAATAACAAAAAATTAGATGAACAGACTTTCTCTAGACCATTGCTGCTAAAGTATTAGACATTTCAATATTCTCCAAAAGCAGACCAATGTGTTCTAGATACAAAAGACACTAAAAGCCATGCAACACCTTGGCAAAATGCAAGACAAGAAGCTACAGAAAATTGATTGTGTGAGAAAACAACAGCGTACATGCTTGCTTCTGCAATTTCTCCTAAAGCTAAAAGAAAAATATTCATTGCACTCTTTTTTTCTCATAGTCAAAGGCAACACACACCTGGATTTTTGTGCTGTGGCTGCAAATGGCTTACATTTCAATAAATCCTGGAAGGCTTACACCAACTAAAACAACATACACCCCCACTAACCACTCATGTTTCATTCAGATGTTAATGCTCTTAACCAGCCCATATAATTAGTCCTTGTTCTTAGATGATCTTCTATGTTTATCTTAATTTTCAAATGATGTTTGAGTCAGCATAAATTTGTTATTTAGTCAACACCATGTGAGGAAAAACATTATCATGTTAGAGGTAATAGAAGTGACGATGTCTCATCTAACTACTGTTGTACTTGCTTATAGCCCTGAGGTCTGCACAGGTCCCTCAAGTCCAATTTATACTGCAGCACACTGCAGTGGCTGAGACATAACACTCAGCAGATCTCTCGTACAACACGTCCAAAGGTGGGGAAACTGTAAAATAAAAAAAATAAAATATAAAAAGGGGGATACCAAGGATAGTGTAGATAAATCTTAGTTTTTGGTATTATTTTATTCTATAACAAAACTGTGCAACCTGTTCCTAAATTCAGCAATGTAAAAGAGGGGAAATCTGCTTTTCCTTATTTAGGTTGAATGAAATATATGTTAGCAAAAATGCTCAAACTATGTTTACAATTTCAAAATTAACAAAATGCCCATAACATTTATATGTATTTAACATTCAGTATAAACATGACCAACATAAACTTAATGACCCTGCATTAACAAATCAAATTGTGTTAAGAAATGAAAACTAAGTATTACAATGACTAGACTAAATATGTATGAAATCTTACACTACATAGAGCTCCACCAGGAGATCTGTCCCCACCAACCTCCATCACCATCATACAGTCGTGTGTTCACAATGAAGCCTCGCGTTAGCTGTCCATGACCTTAAACACCCAGTCAACACTTTACAAGGATTCTCACTGTCAAGCAGCCTTGACCTTCAGCCATAGGGTCATAAAGATTGACATGAAGATGAAATGTGAGGGCTTGAAGGCTGAGCAGAAATAAACAGGTTGCCAGAAAACAGCCCACTAACAAAGTCCTGACCTGCAGCTTTACACTCAGCTCTGTTGCTAGTGTTGAGAGGAAGATAGCACAATAGCCTGAAGTTAATTTTGCTTTAGTAAAAAATAGATTGTATTCCATTTTCTTCAAATACCTCTCTTACTAGTAGCTCCACTCATCTCAGTAAAGCTACAAGGTCACCATCAATAGCTTTTAAGCAGATAGGACCAAACCAACATGCTTTTAGAGGTTATTGCTAATTTTACACTTCTCGGCCCATTGAAACACTTTCTGTACTGAAATCAGAAAGTACATCAAACAATGCTTTGGTACTACATTTTAATTCAAATTGGACTGACACATAGAAAACACACATGGTAGGTTTATAAGAGACTATAAATAGTCCCTGTGTATGTGTGCATGAGTGGTTGTTTATTGTGTGTCCCTGTGATGGGCTGGAGGCCTGTCTAGGGTATCCCCCGCCTCTTGCCCAATACATACAAATACATCTAGTATGTATTAAAAACAGAAAATAAAATGAGGCCTCAGGATATCATACATTTGTACATTGTACTTATGGTCTCTTACCCCTACTTGGAAGCATCAGCGGCACAGAACAACAGCAGAACGGTTTACTTGCGAGCTTTGCTGTACGCCAGAACACACTGGGAGAGTCTCAAGATTCGCGAGATTACAAGATCCCTCGAGAATTTGTTTATGTCATCCGCTATTAAACCAAAAAGAAGGAAATTACATTTACTGCCAGGATTAAACCCATGAAAAACACACTGTTGAACTTCTCAAAAGATGCACGGAGTAAGTAAGCAGTCAGGTCACATGTATAGACGTAATCTAAATAGATATGTAATTGCATTGATGCAATAGACTTTTATTTTGAAAATTACCAGGCATTTTACACTGTAACCGTGTGTGAGTTCCTGTCTAGCCCTATGTTAATTGTGGAAATTGACATGTCCCAGAAGCAACTCACTGCAAAAATAGAACTCGATCCTATCTTTAGCGGCGCAGCAAGCTGCTTCTGGGACGCTCCTGAAAATGTCCGTGTCACGGCTGGTTTGAATCAACCCCACAGACATGGATTCTAATTAAAGCAGCAACATTCCGCTGCTGTTCCACGCCACTGGTGCTTCCAGTGTGAAGTAGGGTTAGAATGCATTAGTGTAGGTGCACCATTGATAAGCATCCAGAGGAAGACTTCATTTCCACAAACCCAGAATATTTTCTCTACACAGTTACTGCTAATTTAATTGTTCCTAAATTATTTTAAAAAGAATCACACAGACTAGGGTAAGAGACTTTTGTTCAGATTCAACATTGATTTTGGTACTGCAGTGTCCCAGAGCTGGTGCACTTGTGTTGTAGCTGCGTTATTGACAAAACAAAGGGACACTCAAACAGATGTCAATACTGCAAACAGTCATACCAGCAGGTATGGTTAATCTAGCTAAAAGCATGCTGCATGGACACTAATACGCATATCTCTTAATTTCAGACATGTAATGAATGCCATTTATCTTCAGAAACGTTTTAGAACATTGCGTGAAAACAAGGGCAAATAAAAATAACTTGCAACCAACATGAACAAAACATATTTATTTAAAACATGTATTTTTAAGGAAACTTCTAGTTTTTTGTGTTCCATATTTAAAGGCTGAATATGGAACATGGACACCATAGTGACATCTAGTGTGTAGAGGTTGTAGTTGTCTACTTCTTTCCATCGCGGAAATCTGCCGAGCTGGTCAGTGTTTGACCCACTTATTGTCGGACTTAGCAACAGTAACTAAGGGGGGCGGGGCTCAGCGAGAGGCTAATTGCCCACCAGGTGGCGTTGATATACCCAAATAATTTTTTTCCTGATTTTCTGCACAAGTGCAAACCTTTGACAACTTTTTTTCCTGAATGTTTCTTTTATTGTACTGGTTTAAGTGAGTTTATTAGCTGAAGGGACAAAGGCTGAAAAACGTGCAGGTGGGGCGGGGCCACGTGAGTAATGGCAAAGGCAGGGGCGAGGCTGGGTGGGGGACTTGCGCTGGTTGGCTTGGAACCCGTTGATAACTGCTTGCAGTTCTAGTATTTTATTCTGTTTGTTATGACCACCAGCTTTTTGAGCTGGGAACCAGCTCAGTCCAGCTCTGGTTTATGTGTGAAGGAGCAATTTAGGGCTCAGAAAAGCTCCATTCCATGAGGTGCTGGGACTTCAGCACCCCAGTCAGCTCTATTGCTTGCAGCTGAGGGTCGAAGCTGCAGTGCATTTGCTCTGATTAGGCTGCTGTTATAAACAGGGAACAGTCTCAAGACAAAAGAGTTCAGAGAGGACCAGGGCAACAGACAAAACTGAGGAGCAACAGTCAAGAAGGGAAAAAGAACTGAGACCAGACAACAGGAACCAACAGAAGAGGAACAAGACTCAGACTGAGATGTGGGGAAAAGTCAAAGACAGCAGGAAGCTGGAGATTCTGTGAGAACCTGCAGAAAGATTTGGAACCAAAGAGAAAAGGAAGGAGAAAACTGAGAAGAACCAACACTTAAGGAGTGACTGAAAAAGAGGGAAGCCCAAAGGTGAAAAGAAAACCGAGAGGGGCTGATGAAGAAAAGACCTCGGAGCCCAAGGGGTAAGAGGGAGAGAAACAAAGCCAGCCATAACCAAGGGAGAGTCCAATCTGATTCCCAACCTGCCTAAAGGTGATCCGGAAACTGAGAAGGCAGTGTGATGTGATGCCGAGGATCCAGGAAGTGATCTTCAGAGGATGAGTATCTTCTAAACCTCTTTCAGTTCATGATAATTGCACCGCAGGTGAGTAGACGGTTGCACTCCTTAGGATTATTTAGGTCAGTGTTTTATTAAACTTCTTAAAAGAACAAGGAAACAGCTTATGGTTAAACAGCTGCTTGAGTACTTCCAGGATAAACTATAGAGTTTGGCAGCTTCTAGTTGGGTTTTAAACTTGTAAAGTCTTGAACATCCATTGATCTTAAATTACACTGATTACTCACCATTTGTTTTACTTCTGATTCGGGGCCGGTGGACCAAGTTGGGTGACTTCCGCTGGGATTTTTGGAATAAAAGCTTTGTTATATTTTACAAAGTTGGACTCGTCGTCTTTATGTTGCTGACCCTCACAGACCAAGCCGAAAGGAAGTCGTAACACTGTTTATCTTGGACCTGTTATGATTCAGGGAAACAATTTTTTTTATGGAGAATTCATTTTGACATTTTTATCATGTATTTATTAATAATTTGCTCTAAATGTTTTTTTTTATATATATATAATCAAGGACCTGGGTCTCGACAAATGGTTGCAGTTATTTTTTACTATTTGTCTAAATATTAAACATTATTTTAATTACTTGTAATGTGTCGTTTGATTTGATGTGGCCACATACTCTTGTCTATAAAGAATTTATATGTATACACATATAGCAACGTTGCTGCTGCTTCACAAGAATCCATTGAAGAATGGCCCCACTAACTTTGTACCCCATATACCACACCAAACCATCACTTTTGTTGTTCCAACAGTCTTGGAGGGATCTATCCAATGTGGGTTAGTGTCAGACCAATAGCGGTGGTTTTGTTAACTTCACCTTTCACATAAACGTTTGCCTCATCACTGAACAAAATCTTCTGCGTGTACCGAGTCCTGTTCCAATTTTTGTTTTGACCATTCTGCAAATTCTGTGCGCTGATCTGGGTCATCCTCGTTGGGATGCTGCAGTAGCTGGAGTTTGTAAGGGTGCCATTTGTGAGTAGCTAATATCCGTCGAAGGGATGTTCAACTAATGCCACTCTCCAGTGACATGCGGCGGGTGCTACGCTGTGAGCTCTTGCTGAATGAAGCTAGGACAGCCACTGACGTTTCTTCATTAGTGACAGTTTTCATGCATTCACATTTTGGCAAATCCAACACTGAACCAGTTTCACGAAACTTAGCAAGCAGTTTGCTAACTGTAGCATGGGAGATGGGTGGCCTCGTTGGGTGTCTTGCATTGAAATCTGCTGCAATGACCCGGTTACTGCGTTCACCAGATATCAACACAATTTCGATCCGCTCCTCACGTGTTAACCTCTTCGACATGTCAATGGTCTTGAACAAAGAGAAACTTGTAAATAACTCTTGAAATAATAAAGTTACGTTAAAACCAAGCACACCATTGTTTTTCTTGTGACATTACCAATATGTTTGTCACATGATCCTCTCCCTATTGAAAAAAACAAAAGTTGGATCCAAGACGGCCGACTTCAAAATGGCAACCATGGTCACCACCCATCTTGAAAAGTTTGCCCCCTCACATATACTAATGTGCCACAAACAGGACGTTAATATCACCAACCGTTCCCATTTTTATTAAGGTGTATCCATATAAATGTCCCACCCTGTACTAAACGAGACAAATGTATATATTTACATCCACAAGCAGCAGCACAAATGCATTATTTTAATATGAAAAAACAAATTTAAAGCTACAAAACATTGGTAAGGTGATGATTGAATTCCTTAAGCATTTCTTCCTTGTTGTTCAGATTTTATCAACATTCACCCTTTTTTCAGGCTTTATGCACCTCATCTGACACTGCACATAAAACATCTGGTTACGTTTCTTCAGTTACACAAATAATGTTCAATCATCTGTTCCTTCAATAAAAACAACATCCTGAGTAACCTAGAGGCTGGTTTGATCATTATGCCTCCATAACGACACCAAGATGCGTTATGAAACAACATTCACCTCTGCATTTTATAGAACTCTTCCTTGTTGAATAGCTTCTGTCACTGTAAAGAAAATGAATACAGGGCCTAGCAGACATGAATTTGTCTGCATGTTGAAACAGTGATGGAAGAAGGCGAGGCTCTTGGCACATCTAAATGCTAATGTTAAACAAAAGCAGCAGTTAGGGCGATGACTAAAGTGACGACAGTGTAAGAAACAGTAACTTATAAAAATACAATGATGGAGTGTAGAAGGTAAAACAACTGCACTATATAACACACATACATGAATGTCACACAAAAGCTGAAAATAACTTTGATTTGGCAAATGCGTTTTAATTACATCCTTCATTCACTATCATACTATTGTTAAACAATGTTTGCTGAATTCTACAAGTCTGACAAAGGAATGCTGAAACCTTTGGAGAAAATTTTATTTTAAAAGACCTGCACTTGTATAACCTATAGGCAAGGCCGGACTATCCAATGGGCATTATGGGCACTAGCCCAGGGGCCCACGCCCACTAGGGGCCCATGTGAGCAGCCCAAGGAATGGGAATGAAAGAGGTCTAACAGAAAAACACCAGGGAGACATTTATTATACTGTAAATAACTCAGGTACCGGGCACAACACACACACCGCTAACATAATCAATTAAAAGACTTTATTTTACAGGTGGAGTTACTCCACCTTTTTTCCAAGTCTGTGCGCCTCTCTTGCGCTCGCTCCAGCGTCTCCTCAAGTATGGAGAGCACAGATTGTTTATGTGCTCCAGATGCTTCTTGCTGACCTGCGCACAGCCCCAGTAACATTCTTAAAGTCACAAAGGAAAATGATTAACACCCCTGACGCGCTCTGCCTCAGCAGAGCTCACAATATTTTACTCTGTACAAATGTCAGTAACGCGCATTACAACACATTTTTAACCAGGAATCAATTAGTGGATTTTCTTTGTGGTTCTATATGGGGGAGCCTGACAAAAGGTTCAGTTAATATATTACATTATTTATATTATGGACTCTAGCGCACCAGGACTTCTTTTGAGCAGAGAGGACAGACCGCTGAGCGTTCACTCCAGCTGCTTCCTGCGTGCATCACGACCACAAAGTCACACCACCAAAAGAAAACAATTAACACGAGATCGTTCATGTCTGCTCCTATGTACTGGTACTTTCTTTTTTATTAATGCTTGACGCGCTCTGCCTCAGCGGAGCTCATCTGTGCCCCTGTGACATCCCCCAACTGCTGCGGGCACGCAGTACGCATTTCGCTCTTTTTGCGGTGCAGATCAGGGCCGGTGCTAGCCATTTGGGTGCCCTAAGCACAAATGCTCTGTGGTGCCCAAGTTTTCTTTTCTTGAGGAAGATTTTTTTAGGAGGAACTTTGTTAAAACCAGAAAATCATCTAACTCTCCAGAACTTCTTCACATTAAGTTTTATACTTTAGATTAATAAACTTTAGCACTGCTGTTCTATCTATCCATCCATCCATCCATCCATCAGCAGTTAGTGGGATATAATTTAATTTTGGTAAATCTGCCAGCCTGGGAGAGACATTAATGCCCAGTTATGTAATATTCCCAGATTCCAATGGTGTATTAAGGGAATTGACAAAAGAGAAATTAATTGGGAGAACAGTAGATTTTAACCAGTTTATTGAATAATCTGAAACTTTTGAAAAAAAGTTTATTAGTTCGATTGCTTGGGAGAGAGAGGACGTTCAGTCCGTGGAGGCCAACAGAAGTGCTACGTTTATAGTTCTCAGGTAATAGTGGACGTCATACATTAAAGTTCATGGTCAGAGGCAGGGGTGCAAATACCCCCCCCAGCTTTCTGCCTCAGACTAGCCCACAACCAGTTATTTAAATCATGTATTCTTTACACCAATTTCAGAATATTCTGTTCAAATGTTCACAGACATTGGAACCTTAAAAATGAAAAAAAAATAGTATAATGTAAATACTATCACAAAGGAAGTCAAGTCAAGTGAAGTCAAATTGAATTTGTATTGCACATTTCCATGGCAACAGCCATTGCCCCAAAGTTCTTCCCAAAAACAGTACAATAAAACAATCAGGAAAGTGAAAGAATCAAACCATGCTAAGATCAAAACATTCAAGAGACTAAAAACTAGAAACTGAAATAAAATACCTAAAAGTTTGTAATAGTCAAATATAGTGAAATGCCCTATTCTCCTAGGCCTGACAGCTTAGCACAGTGGTCTAAGACGTGTGTCAGAGAGATTCAGAGGGGGTGAAGGTCGGGCTCTACACACATGCGTGGGTTCAATGCCCACTCAGGCTGGCTCATTTTTTTTCTTTTTTTAACTTGGAAAACTGTTTAGCTCCTGCTTTTATCTCAATTTAAGATGTTTCTGCTCACATATTTCTTTTTACACATGCCCACTTCTGTCCTCTTGTCTGGGCTGAAGGCGATCTGTCCATCCATCCATCCATCAGCAGTTAGGAGTTACAGCTACATGTATCAAATGTCACACAGGAACATTTATTTATAATTCATGTAAAATTATTTAAATTCCATCTAGGAGTGGGCAATATGTCATTCACAATATAACCCGTAACTATTTTTTGCCAAGAAAAAAAAATCTATCATGTTAAGCTAATTTCATCACGTAATTGCATCCACTAGAATTATGTTCATGTGGGTCATCAGCATTATGAAAGCAAACATGGCTGGAATCTTAGTTTTAATTCATATCAGCTAGTAGGGGAAAATACGTTTGAGGAATTTTGGCCTCTCCAGGCCTCCATACCTGTAACCTGGTTATGCGGAGTTTAGCTCATCCCTGCACATGAACAGCAAAAACACACAGGTGAAGCGGTAAATTAAAACGACCAAATCAGCTGGCGACGCAATCCTAATCCGCCCCTGCCTATAGGGGAGCCTAATTCCGACTTCTCACTGCAGGCATCAGCAGAGCAGAACAGCAGCGGAACGTCGCTGCTTCACAAGAATCCATTATAGTCTATAGGGTTGATCTAAACTGGCTGCGGCGCAGAAATTTTCAGGCTCAACCAGGAAGTGGCTTGCTGCACCACATTGTGCTGCAAAAAGTTGGCAGTCCTGCTCATGATATTAACCAATATCTCTGATGACATTGTTAGTGTTGTAGGTGATTGCATTCTAGCACAGAGCCCAAGCACTGCTGCTTGAAGTTAAATTTATTGTTTATACATTTTATGTTCTTGCACCCAGTTGCACTTTACCACAATACTTCGAGAGCAGAAATATCTACGGACGTCCATTAGAAGCAAGTTCTACAGGTGAAACTCGAAAAATTTGAAAATGGCGCAAAAGTTAATTTATGTCAGTAATTAAACTTAAAAGGTGAAACTAATATATGATAGACTCATTATATGCAAAACCAGATATTTCAGTCTTTTTTGTTATAATTGTGATGAAAGCCCCACATTCAAAATCTCAGACAATTAGAATATTGTGAAAAAGTTCAATATTCTAGACTCAAAGTGTCACACTCTAATCAGCTAATGTATCCAGAACACCTGCAACCGTGTTCCTGAGCCTTTAGATGGTCTCTCAGTCTAAGTTGGATTACTGAAATAAATGAAATTTTGAAAGATCTTCTCAATTTTCGCGTTCCACCTGTATACATAGTGGTAAATGGCCTGTATTTGTATAGGGCCTTCTTAGGGTTCTACAACCCCCCCCCCCCCACCCCCACCCCCAAGGCGCTTCACAACACAGTCAGTCATCCACCCATTCACACGCTGGTGGTGATGAGCTACAATGTAGCCACAGCTTCCCTGGGGCACGCTGACAGAAGCGAGACGGCCCAACACCGGTGCCACCGGTCCCTCCAACCACCACCAACAGGCAAGGCGGGTTAAGTGTCTGGCCCAAAGACACAACAGCAGCATTCTCAAGATATAAACCTACAACCTTCCAATTACTGGACAACCTGCTCTAACTCCTGAGCTACTGCTGCCCACGACAATAGAAACAATAGGATAAACCCTGAACTACACAATCTCTTTTGTAGGACTTTTTATTTTTTGCTTTATGTTCAAAAGGGCATCAAGCCACTTTAACTACCTTGAGGAATGACTTGGCTTGCTAGCCAAGTCAATATTTGTGGTTCTGCAAAAGAAACTATGCTTCCAAATGTTACCATCTCTTTGAAATTTAAAGCTCTAATTTCTTACAGTCGATATGAAAATATGGAAATTCCTCACACATTTGGGGAAACAAAGAAGAGATGATATGACTATTTTAGGTTCATTGGACATATGTCTAGGTTAGATTGACCATTTTAAAAGGGAAAGAAGGAAGCTGGCATTCAGAGAGATCCAGTAAATGAATGAAGCTGTTTTAAAGCTTCTCTTTTTCACTTTCTGGGTCTCGATTCAGTCTCCATTCTTCAGTGCCACCCATGATTAATGCAGCTATGAATGGGCTAGTCTTTCAGTGAGCACTGCAGGAGAAGTTTCTTTAGTCCTTTTTTCTTTCGTTGCTATTTTACTTTCCTCCCAATGTGGCCTGATTTAGTCAGAAAGCGTGAAACTGATTTGAACCCATTTGAATGCTAATTCCTTAAAAAGAGGCAATGCATGTATCACTTACTGATTCTAGAAAACACCTGGGAGGAAAGTAATTGTTCTTATACTGTATAATACAAAGATTCTTCATTAATCTGATTCAGGAACGGTGATAAATGAGTCTTCAAGAGTCTTTATTTCCAAAACGATATTTTTCTTCAGTGGTGCCATTTTCTCATAGTTGATTTTATTAAGTGATGTATTGCTTGAAATTTTATGAGCTACATTAAAGTCTGAATTCATTTTAATCCTGACAAAGGTTAAGTTTTTGATTTGGAGTTTTGGATAAAATATTTGTGCCAAGACAAGCCTCTGGTCCTTAAAGAAAGTAAAATGTATTATGTAGGACAATATTTAAAACTAGACTTTTGCAAATGTAAATGTAAAAAAATAATATTTTTTTTAAATCTTTTTAAAAGGGGACATGTTATGCAAAAAAAAAATCAAGTTTTGAGTCCTTTTGTGCTGCCATGTGGGTCTCTATTGCCTCTACAAACACTTCAAACATGAAAAATATCCATTCGTTTTCCATCGGATAGATCCGTCCGTTCAATTTTAGGAATGATGTGCCTAAAACAAGCCGTTACAAAAAGTCCCCCATTTGTGATGTCACAAACGGAGAAACTAGAATAGGACCACGATGCAAGAGAGAGCTGCTGCTGGAGGAGCAGCGGTTCCCAAATATCGGAGCTTCTCAGCTTATAGCAACCTGAGTGGGGGAGTGGTGGGCGTGGCTAGCTACAGCTTGTTTTCTTAAAGTGACAGGGCCCCAAAACGGCTCATTGTAGAAAGTACTGAAAATGTCAATAGTAAAACTGCTTAAATTGCTTTTATGAGAGGAATTTTGAGCAAAGATGTTTGGTATCAATCATTGAACTATTATAACTTAAGAAAAACAAGTTGTTTTAATCTTTCTGCAGGCAAAAGGGGATTTACAGCTTGAATATACACTCCCTAGATGATTCCAAGATCATGGAAGCAAAGCGCCCTTGATCATTGAGGTAGCGACCTGTCATACCGAACACTTTGAAGAGCGTAAACACATCCTTCTGGCCTGCAGCACTTCACGGGAACATCTTCCCATTTCAACTTGTCGCTGCTTAAAATCAATTTTTTAAAAGTTTAGTTTCTATGAATTTTACGTTTTGTGCCTTCTTGTTATGATGTAAGATTTATTAACCTAGCTGCTTCCACAATGCAGATCAAGCCTGGTGAAGAATCTTACCACCTGAAAAACAACCTTCTCCCATTTAAACACAAAGTGAAATAATTTTAAAAATCCAAATAGGGAACTCTTAATGACAGACCCACAAAATGTGACATGGATTTCTGCTGTTTCTTATCAGCAATAATGCATGGAGCATTATTTGCAAAATCAAGTGTAGACAACAAAAAAATGACATGTCAGATGCTCTTTCTCAATATGAACAAATCAGCTGTGCAGTTCATTTCATGATAATCATACAGGTTTGAATGTAGAAAGGAAAACGCTTCTGTGACTTTCAAATTAAAAGTTCTCTGTGAATGTCTTAGACGTGTAATCATCTGTGTGATGCTATTATGTCGAGTCAGTCCTTGGAGCTGTACGTTCTGATGCTGCAATCAATCCCCCATAAGAACCAGTAAACCATTTTATCTGTGTGATGGCTGACAGGTTGTGATTAGCCAGTAAGCTCTAAGGAAAAGTTTAACCAACTTAAAGTCAGTGAGCTGAAAAAAGTCCCCATTGAGGCAGCAAAAACGTCAGCAAAGCCATACAGCAGAAAATTATAAATCAAGGTACTGCGTAGATCTATTAGTTGCGACTCTGCTCTAATTTTTCTCACTTTTAGTCATTATAGCCAGCTATGACAAAATTTTAAACTCGATTTTAATATAATTTTGAATTCATATTGTTGAATAACAGCAAAATAAACAGCATAGCACAAAAACCACCGACCTGTGCAAAACTGCTGATTGCATTAATTTAGATCCTTTAAACAAGCCATATGTATATATGGAATGGCCACGGCCCATTGACAGCTCTCAGTCGTGGGTGGGATCTATGGTTGTCTTTCAAACTGTCTCCACATGCTATTGGATAACAAACAACGTGACGTACTCACTGCTACACATATCAGTCAACGAGGCAGTCCGCCATACTCCGTTAAAGAAGATACAAATACATCCTTTTTCTAAACAAACTTAAGCATCTGCTCTTGATCAAAGAAAAGCCCAAGTAAAAGTAGTCCAAACTTGATGCCAAAGTCATTTCAAACGAGCCGTCGCCATGTTTGTTTTTTCAGTAACATCCCACCAAACGAGTGCTGTGATTGGCCCACCAAACCAATTGGGTGCTGTGACTGGACCACTACTGCGCCGTCGCCAAATTAGTTTTGCTCTAACATCCCGCTCACCTGACTGATAGAGCGCTGTGATTGGCCCGATGTCAGTCAACGGGGCAGTCCGCCCTTACACCGTGGAAGAAGCAGGGAAGACGAAAATACATTGTTTGTCTAAATAAACGCACTGTGATTGGTCAGCCACAATACTGACCGGGGCTGTGGAGGTTCCAATGGAGCGTTGCTAGACCAACATGCAAAGCAAATTTATTTTGCTTCAGCAAATGATGGTCTAGATTCTGGGCTATAAAGTTTCATTTATATTTTGTCCCATTTCGAATAAACAAAAGTTGAATTTAAAGTTAGGCTACACAGAGATTAACAAGCTTTTTCTGCAGTTTTCAGTCATACTAAGATGACTACAGTCAATAGAGTGAATTATAAAGTTAAAGTCCCATCAGCTGTCACACACATTTGACCCATCCCCGTGGGGAGCGGTGAGCTGCAGACACGGCCGTGCTCAGGAACTATTTGGTGGTTTAATGCTAATAATCTTACTCTACATACCACAGTAAATAAGTTTATGTATTTTTGTACCATCTCAGCAAAAAGGCACAGAGATATAATAAGATCTTGAAATTAGTTTTTTGTTCTGAAAATTGCAGATTTCCTTTTATACAGGTCAAAATACTGCTAAAAAATCATGCAGAATTTTATCAGGTAAAATAAGGAACCCTGATATAAAAACTGTACAACCAACTTCCTTCTCCATCAGAAAAGTCGGTTTCTTCCTATCACATAATTCCCTCATCATTGCTAGATAATAAATGTTAGGTTCATGAATCATTCATGATGCTAAAACTCAAATTTTATTGCAGTCTGCTTATTTGAACTCTCACACACGTTTCTCCTCTGTCGTAAATCATCTTTCAGTTGCCTGAACAATAGCTTTGTAGAATGAGAAAATCAGAACTCATCCTGGAGCCAAATCTCGAGAACGTTTTTTTCTTAAGGGCACAAACTCTATTACTGCAGCACAAAACAAGACTTTTGGGATCTTGATCATGACAAATTCTACTGGAAACTTTTTATTTGGCATAGCAGTTTAGAAAGATATGCTGGAATCATTCCCACTTTGCCGTGCAGCCTAATTCATTTTTATGGGCAGAATGTATCACAAAATATATGATCTTGTGTTATTAGTGCAGCCAGACTGGAGGCTGTTGCCATGTTCTGGAACAGAAACATAACTGGTGTGGTAGACGACTGCAGTATGACTAAGATCCCAGGAGGATTAAAGTGTGTCCTTCACTGCAGGTGCTGCACTGAAAACTAGTGATGGGAACTCCAGCTCTTTTAAAGTAACACTAGATAGTTTTTTAAACTTTAAGCTATAACTTTGATCTCAGTGATTGTTGAGTTAGAAACTTGACCAGTTTCATATTTGACACCACTCTGCAGCCCTCTGCTGACCATAAACTGCACTTGATCGTTTTGTGGAGCGGGTAGGTGTTCTAGGGGGCGCTCTTATACCTGCTTTACAGCTGCTAGCTGTAATGCTAGCGGTTAGCATTTGCAGCTCGCCGATCATCAGTAAAAAGCACAAGGTGGTAAAAGTAAAGAAAATCTGAACAGACACAAGAATAAGCTTAAATGAACTTAGAATTAATGTTAGTTGGGTCTCTGCTTTTTGCAGATGATGTGGTCCTGTTGGCTTCATCAGAACATGATCTCCAGCTTTCACTGGAGCGATTCGCAGCTGAGTGTGAAGCAGTTGGGATGAGAATCAGCTCCTCTAAATCCAAGACCATGGTCTTGAATCGGAAAAGGGTAGAATGCCTTCCAGGATAGGGATGAGGTCCTGCCTCAAGTAGAGGAGTTTAAGTATCTCGGGGTCTTGTTCACGAGTGAGGGAAAGATGGATCAGGAGATCGATAGGTGGATTGGTGCTGCATCTGCAGTAGGGATGCAACGGTACGCGGTAAAATCCCGGACCGTTCGGTCCTCCCTGCACGCGACAATCTACCCTCGTGTACCGCGGGACTTCGGTTTTGCCATTATTTAAGCGCTGGTCCTTTTATTTCATGCTTTACACGGCACCAGGGTGCGTTTGTCTGTCCAGGCAGATGAATTTCATTCCGTGTGCCCGCTCTAGTCTCGTCTGAAGCTGCTCACAGCAGACCCCCTCCCTACCCGCGAGTAAATATCCAGGCACAGGTTTGACCCGCCCCACTGAGCTGAAAGTTTGAGCAAAACAAGCGCTACAGAGAGAAACTTAGCCACGGCGACATGCGACGCGCCGTCTTCAAACAAACCTTCCGTGTGGGAACATTTCTGGTTTGCAGTTGAATATAAAGACGAGGAGAGAAAACGGTGAACTCAGAGGCTCGCTTTATTTGACGCCACAACCCCTCACACAACACACTCCCGAGTCGGGACCTTCCTTGGACATCCTACAATTCCAAATTACGCGTCCCTCCCGGTCCCGCTTCGGTCGCCCTAGCCTCTCACTGACACCACATTGAAAAGGCGTTTTAAAAGTGACATTTCTGTTGGTCTCTGAACATATTGGACTACAAGTAATACATCTGAAAAGTTATATTATTGCGTGAATAAAATAAAGTTTGGAAATATCAGATTTTCTTAAGCTTTTCTACAATTCAAAGTGGACCCAAACCGGACCCAAACCGTGACCCAAAAACCGAGGTACGGACCGGACCGTGGGGAAAGTGGACCGTTGCATCCCTAATCTGCAGTAATGCGGGCGTTGTACCGGTCTGTCGTGGTGAAGAGAGAGCTGAGCCAGAAGGCAAAGCTTTCGATTTACAGCCACGTGATCTACGTTCCAACCTTCATCTGTGGTCACGAGCTTTGGGTAGTGACATCCACGTGACAAGATCACGGATACAAGTGGACGAAATGAGTTTTCTCCGCAGGGTGTATGGGCTCTCCCTTAGAGATAGGGTGAGAAGCTCGGTCATTTGGGAGGGGCTCAGAGTAGACCTGCTGCTCCTCCACATCGAGAGGAGCCAGTTGAGGTGGCTTGGGCATCTGGTTAGGATGCCTCCTGGACGCCTCCCTGGTGAAGTTTTCTGGGCATGTCCAACCAGAAGAAGACCTTAAGGAAGACCCAGGACACGCTGGAGGGACTATCTTTCTCGGCTGGCCAGGGAACGCCTTGGGATCCCCCTGGGAGGAGCTGGCCCAAGTGGCTGGGGAGAGGGAAGTCTGGGCCTCTCTGCTTAGGCTGCTGCCCCCGTGACCCGACTCCGGATAAGCGGACGATGATGGATGGATGGATGTCAGTCTTTTCTCTAAAAGCCATGCTATCCTCCTCTGTCTTCCCATGCTGCTTTATAAATTGCTCTCTTCCCAACTTGCTTCTTAAATCACAATTAGACTTTAATGCACCACTCTTCACCAACATCTTAGGTTATCTTTAGATTTGTTACTTGGGAGATTTGAACTTCTCAAAAGCTCCCATTTGATGGAAATAATCAAGCACTTCAAAAAATGTTAAGGTAACAACAACTGGACCGAGTTTTATGATGCTATTCTCCACCCATTCACAAATGCTCACTGGGAATGAAAAAAAACTGAATACTGTTCTTTAGATTCTGAAAATGTTCAGATGGACAAGCCGTTTTGTAGCACTTAGTTTAAAAAGGAATAAAAACCGCCTCCAGTCTCCAAACTGAACTGCTGTTCATGCAGACATTTATAAACCACTGAGGTCCTGTCAAATTCTCATGACACTGTTGTTTAATTTTGGGAGAATTTTTACTTTTTGCTGTGCACATACTACCCGTTAGCTCATCAATCCTTTAGGTCTAAAACTATTTCTACAAACGGAGGCTGTTCAGGAAGTTACAATATGTCAAATAGTAAAAAAAATGTATCTTTTGCACAGAAACACACTTTAAAATGACTAAATGATCCCTTTCTTAATTTGAGTTGTCATTGCTGGTGTTATCCAGGATAAAAGTCTAGTGTAGGTTCATTAGTATAAACATGCAAATTCAGTTTTTAATCTGGGGTTTTCAAATGGGAGTAATTGTAGGAATTCCAATTGCTTTTATTTATCAAGCTGTAAGGGTTTATTTATTCACTGTGAGAAACATAATGTCCAAATAGAAGGAAAAAATAGGTAGAGATGCTAATTTGGCTGTATAATGCATTCAGTATGAATGGATAAAAACAGATGAGGACTGTATGACACAAAGCCTTCGCTGTCCACAGTTCTCTCTGAACAAAGAACATCCAGTCTCTGTCAGCAGATGTCCTTTCCCTGTAGCTGGGACAGAAAGACACTCAAATCCATGCAGCACCAAACACAGTGTTAATATATGAGCCTAACCAGGGTTTTAGCTTAAAATCTGGATATTAAGCAGCAGATAAAGAAGGAAAGATGTGGGACAGTTATGTGCCTCAATATTTTCTACATCACGTCCATAAAACAAGCATTAAACTTAATATATCACTTATTTGTAAAAAATAATAGTAAAGTGATAGTATTCATATATTTAAAGGAAATGTTGAAAAAAGATATTTCCCAGACTGGAGGAGCTAAAACACAATTTAGGTGCTTTTTAACACAACAACATATCTGGACGCCTAAGATGAATAAACTTGCTGTGACATGAAGAAATGAAGGCCTATCATCTATCTAACAATCGATTATTTAGGAGAAGACTGAGCTGCTGCCGCTGCTGCGCACTAGTGAATCACCAAACATAATATATGTCCTCAAACGAGGCATTGACCTTTTAAACACTTTTGTCTAAACGAACACAATATTTTCTCAAAAAAAGCGTTTTCCATCAAAACTGAGCGCCCTGTTGTTCACGCTGATGCCGAGGACAACCCCAGTGGCTAAGCGACCAGCATCACTATCCTCTCTGACACCTCACAGACGCAAAACGCCTTCAGCCTCCGCGTTCATGGATAACTGAGGCTTTCTGACGGTAAATTACTTTTTCAAGAAGCCACGTCTTACCTGGAGAATGTCATATATGTTGATAAGTCACCTCCTTTTCAGATTAACGAGGGACGGAGCAGGCATGTAGCTCATCACTGTGCGCTTCCCCGACAGACGGCCAGCGTACGGAGCAGCGCGGCGGCGCCCCGGAACGAGCATAACAGCAAGCGAGCCCACTGCGGCTGACTGGTTGGTGAAAACAGCACGAGACCATACCCCACCCGACCAGCGCGAGCTCGACCATCACCGCTATCAAATTAATGCTATTATGGCCAAAATATACTGGCTAAATACACAGAAATCTGAGAAGAAAAAAAAAAATATATATATATATATATATATATATATATATATATATATATATATACATATACATATATATATATATACACATATACATATATATATAGTTTGTTTTTTCAGTTTTTTACTTATTTAGCCAGTATAATTTGGTCATAAAAACATAACTGCCCGGCCAAAAGAAGTTGCCACCTGGATTTAACTGAGCAAATAAGTACAAATCCTTCAGCTGGTAAGTTATTTAACCCAAACTGGTGCAATGAGTTGCTTCTCGTTTCTTAAACAACCATGTGGAAAGACACATCTGGTGGTCGTGGAAAAGATGTTAGTCTGTTTGAGAAGGGTCACATCATTGGCATGCATCAAGCAGAGAAAACATCTAAGGAGATTGCAGAAACGACTAAAACTGGGCTCAGAACTGTCCAACGCATTATTAAAACTGGTGTGATGAGTCCAGATGGACCCTGTTCCAGAGTGATGGGTGCATCAGGGTAAGAAGAGAGTCAGATGAAGTGATGCACCCATCATGCCTAGTGCCTACTGTACAAGCCTGTGGGGGCGGGGCTATAATCTGGGGTTGCTGCAGTTGGTCAGGTCTAGGTTCAGCAACAGCATGTGCTCCTGAATTTACTGAATGACCAGGTTATTCCATCCATGGATTTGTTCTTCCCTGATGGCACGGCCATATTCCAAGATGACAATGCCAGGATTCATCGGGCTCAAATAGTGAAAGAGTGGTTCAGGGAGCATGAGGCATCATTTTCACACATGGATTGACCACCACAGAGTCCAGACCTGAACCCCATTGAGAATCTTTGGGATGTGCTGGAGAAGGCTTTGTGCAGCGGTCAGACTCTACCATCATCAATGCAAGATCTTGGTGACACATTAATGCAACACTGGATGGAGATAAATCTGGTGACATTGCAGAAGCTTATTGAAACAATGCCACAGTGAATGTGTGATGTAATCAAAGCTAAAGGCGGTCCAACCAAATTTTAGTGTGGCTTTTTTTTCTTGGTGGTGACTTTTCTTTTGGCCAGGCAGTATATAATCCAATAATCCAAAATTGCTATTTACACCTGAGACCTGAACAGGAAAAAGAACTGAGACAAGTAATCATGACAGGATCTCTTCCTATACTTCCAGGCTCCGCCATGATGCCAACATGAACACACACTTCTTCTTCTTGATTGAAGTGCTTTTTTGGTCATCAAACTGAAAAAGCTGATTAGAAGACTTTATATGAGCTACTGGTAAGCTCCACTTCGACTGTTCCTCCGCCTCTCACCAGAGGCGGGCTGGCAATCTGTGAGTTCTGGAGAATCCCAGAACTGCCGGAGTACTCTGGGCCGTTGTCGGCGCTCACCCCCCTACCCTTATCGGACATCCTTGACAGAGGGTCGAGCAGACTGCAGCAACGATCCGCCTCCAGCTCGCTCGGAGAAGTTAATACAGGTCATTCCATGCTGGCTTCACTTTTGGCAGGTAGAGTTTCTCCCCTTGGCAGAACACCTAACTCTCCTTGCCTGCTGGTGGTGGTCAGGGGGACCGGTGGCCCCTGCGTACGTCATCTCAATAACCTTATCTAACAAAAAACAATTTTACTTTTTCAAATCACAGCAACTTTTTCAGAAGCTCATCTCTGCCTAAAACACAGAAATATAGCACCATAACTGGATCAGACTAACATCCAGAGCTTCCTCAGACTTTCAGGTTTGTTTTCCTTTCAGCTTATTAGAACAAAATGCTGGACTGCGTTGCCATGAATAGATTTTAAAGGCTCACTTGACAGTTTTGTTTGCTTTTAGCACCCCCTTGTGTCCATTAGTCAAATCAAAAGTGAAACTTATCTCCTCGCTGTGTGTTCGTCTTTTTAACACCTTACTCTAACTGCTGAAATGTCTCCTCAGCCTTCATTAGTGTCTACAGGAGCGGTTCATCACTAAATCAAACAAATCAGCTGTGTTCATGATCTAAAACATGCAGGAAACATGCTGGAAGCAGACTGCAGCACCAGGCATGTCAGCTCCACTTTACTAAGTCCAACAGGGACCGGACCGCCACTCTGAAGTTGCAAGTGCGATATTCTGGTCATAGAGGGCGGTAGGGGTCTGAGTGACATTTCATTAACCCTGCAAAGGGTCATTTTTAGCACATACTGGCTCAAGAACATGATTTAAAAATATGAAAAAGTTGCATAGTATGGTTTTAATATTTATCTTTCAGGCTGTGACTGATTCATACAACTCCCTCTAATCGTGTTAAAACACCGTCATCCATTCGTCCGTCTTCTCTAACCAGTTCTTCCTGTACAGTGTTGTGGGGAGCTGATGCCTATGTCCAGCAGTCATCAAGCAAGACACGGGGTATTAAATAATAGTCATTGTTCCCACCTTTGTAGACAGAATCCTCTTGATAACATAGATATCTTATTAACAAGCCTTTAGCTCATTAAAAATCCATTTCTATTTTATGCTTCTTGTTAAAAAATACATAAATGTAAATGGTTTTTAAATTTGTAGTTATTTTAATGAAAGCTATGCTCACAGTAAAAGTATGCACACACCAAATCTTATTACACATTACAAAATCAAGAGGACACTGCCACCTTGTGACCAGGTTTTAGAATGACAACTACATATATTAGATCAAAACTGTATTTAAAAAGACACAAACATGCAAAAATATCGAAAGGCAGACCTTTATTTATTCATTTGACAACACAGATGCTTTGTGGACCCTTGTAGGGTTTTGTTTTAATTATTTCTAATTCATGTTCAAATTAGTTACAGGAGGTGAATCTTCTGACATTCTCTGCAATGTGTAAAAATGATGCTGATACAGATTTTTCCGTTTTCAGACAACATCTAAAATGTTTAGAAAAACAGGTCAGATAAAGACAATTCTATATCACAACATGCAAAAGTGAGTAACAATCATTTCAAACCACCAGAGTTTTTCATATGTTTTACTGTAAGTCAGTAACTTTCTCAGTACTCATCAGGAAGACCGTTTGGGCGGAAATGGTTGGGATCTCCTCCATTTCGGCCCCAGTGATTTGCCCCCTGATCGGCTGCAGAGTCCTCAGGATCAAAACCTGAATCTGAATATTTCTGCGCCATCTCTCTGAGATGACTGAAAGGAAAATGATGCAATATTTTCAGAAGTTATATATGTGTATAAATGTTATTATTATTATGATTATGTTTAGGTTTAAATGCCAAAACTCAAGTATCAGTTGGTACCAACTGCCTGAACGAATAGGACACATTTCATAACACAGCGACAGAAAAAGGTACATAAACAATAATGAGCCCAGCAGGTTTTTTTGGGCTCAACCTGATCACAGATTCATATTCAGAAACCTGATTTTCATCTCACTGCTCTCCAAAAGGGGTTGCTGGACTTAAAGGGTCAGTTTCAGGTTATGTGAGGCAAGAACTCGACCTCTGGAAATGTTTAGCAGCTAGATTCAGGTGGTTTTTTTTGGTAAAAGTCTACAATGATTTAACTCTAAGGTAAGAATCAGTGGAGTGTTCCTGAAATGTCCCACCAATTTGAGTAACTACACACAAAGATATAAATCTGACTCCACTTCAGTGTTTCTTCTGTAATTAACTCGTTTATCCTAACTCTTTGTTTCAGAATTATACTCTTGACTTCTCACCTGAGGACCTCAGCAGCCCATACACCTCCTGGTCCTCTCTGTGCAGCATCATAGTTTCCTCTGGCATGAAAGTATTTGTCAGCACCTATCCAGTTGGACCTTTTCAAGTCTTTGTAGGCGCTCCACATGTCATGAGCTCCTAACCAGGACAACAGTGATGATGAGAAAATAACTCAGAAATAACATTGAATCATAAAATTAAACACTTTAACAAACCTTGAGCAGCTTGGATGGGAAAGTCGAACAAGTTGGCGTCTGTTCCCACAATTAGAATCAGAGCAATTCCTGCCAAAAGCAGCTTCATGGTTGCAGATGCCTAAAACAAAATTACAAAGTTGTACACATTGTTATATATAGAGAGAAATACTATCTTACTATAGCTTAGCAGTAAAGAAAAATCTTATTTACCTTTAAAAGATTTTGCTAAAAAAGTTTGAAGAGAAAGGTTGTAATAGCAATGCTCATAAAACTGAATTAGTGCCACCCATGTGAAAACATTTTGAGGTAAACCAGCATTCCTTTTCAAATAGATGCAAACACTGACATGTTTGCTCTGCAATGCAGTTTAAAAATAAATTTAACAGCTCAAAAGCCACACTTTTCAAATCCATTTTAACATCAGTGCATGCTTTTCTTGACACTAACCTGATGAAAGGTGAAAGGATCAGATGGGACCACTGGATGTTGTTTGGTCGACTCCTCTCTGCAGAATGAAGTGAAGTGTGGTAGAGAATTTTCCTTGTTCTGCAGGGGATCTGTTGGGTTTTATAATCTACACAAGACTCAGAACAAAACTGAAACTGTTTTTTTAAACCCTGTCACAGTTTTTTAATCTAATGGAACTCGACTCAAAACAAAAGTGAAATTAACAAAGATCAGTTCTACTTTCAGAAATACTACTCAAAAATTCCACAGACTGGAAATAAACATGTTTTGTGGGAAAGTTAATATGCATGAATGATGAAATTCACTGTCAGGATTTTTTTATGTACATGTACACCATGAACACCCACCAGAACCTGGATGATGCTTGGTTTACTCCTCTCTGCAGAATCATGAAAAAAGTGTTTTAGGGTGACCGTTTCCTTGTTCTGTTGATGATTTACCAGGTTTCATTACCCTAGAATCTAGACCGTCATCATTTGCCAAAGCAAGATATATATATATATATATAAATACACACACACACACACACACACACACACACACACACACACACACACTTTATTGGGTACACCTTGCTAGTACCGGGTTGGACTCCCTTTTGCCTTCAGAACTGCCTTAATCCTTCGTGGCATAGATTCAACAAGGTACTGGAAACATTCCTCAGAGATTTTGGTCCATATTGACATGATAGCGTCACGCAGTTGCTGCAGATTTGTCGGCTGCACATCCATGATGAGAATCTCCCGTTCCACCACATCCCAAAGGTGCTCTATTGGATTGAGATCTGGTGACTGTGGAGGCCGTTTGAGTCCAGTGAACTCATTGTCATGTTCAAGAAACCAGTCTGAGATGATTCCAGCTTTATGACATGGAGCATTATCCTGCTGGAAGTAGCATCAGAAGATGGGTCCACTGTGGTCATAAAGGGATGGACATGGTCAGCAACAATACTCAGGTAGGCTGTGGCATTGCAACGATGATCAATTAGTACTAATGGACCCAAAGTGTGCCAAGAAAATGTTCCCCACACCATTACACCACCACCAGCCTGAACCGTTGATACAAGGCAGGATGGATCCATGCTTTCATGTTGTTGACGCCAAATTCTGACCCAACCATCTGAATGTTGCAGCAGAAATCAAGACTCATCAGACCAGGCAACATTTTTCCAATCTTCTATTGTCCAATTGTGGTGAGCCTGTGTGAATTGTAGCCTCAGTTTCCTGTTCTTAGCTGACAGGAGTGGCACCTGGTGTGGTCTTCTGCTGCTGTAGCCCATCTGCCTCAAGGTTCCATGTGTTGTGCGTTCAGAGATGCTCTTCTGCATACCTTGGTTGTAACGAGTGGTTATTTGAGTTACTGTTGCCTTTCTATCAGCTCCAACCAGTCTGGCCATTCTCCTCTGACCTCTGGCATCAACAAGGCATTTTCACCCACAGAACAGCTGCTCACTGGATGTTTTTCCTTTTTCGGACCGTTCTCTGTAACCCCTAGAGTTTTAGTTTGTGCGTGACAATCCCAGAAGATCAGCAGTTTCTGAAATACTCAGACCAGCCCGTCTGGCACCAACAACCAAAGTCACTTAAATCACCTTTCTTCCCCATTCTGAAGCTTGATTTGAACTGCAGAGGATCGTCTTAACCATGTCAACATGCCTAAATGCATTAAGTTGCAACCATGTGATTGGCTGATTAGTCATTTGCGTTAACGAGCAGTTGGACAGGTGTACCCAATAAAGTGGCCGGTGAGTGTATATATAGGATGGCTAAGGTTTAATAGTAGTCTAACCAAATTCCACTTATAACAACTGAAACTCAAGCTCTAAATCATTTGAGTGTGAGGTTACCTACTAAATAATTTACAGTTATATTAATGTCAAAATGATATTATATTAATGTAGTAATAAAAAATGGTGATTACATTTATCATTTTATTGAAACATCTCCATATTTATTTTGAGAATTTTCTTATTTTAGCAGTTTTTTAAAAATCATTTTAGTTACACTGGTGCTTCCCAACCAAGCAGATTAGTTGTTAGTTAAAAGGTTAAAATAATTCTTTGTAAACTGCATGGAAATTGCCTGTTTTTCCTATAAAAAGCATGAGCTGAACAGTTAAGTGAAAAATACAGAAATATGTACTTCTACTAATGAAGGTGTTGCAAAATGTGGCTCTCCGGCCCTCTGAAGTGACTCCAAACTTTGACCAAATACAACATAAAGCTAAATAAATCTTACATTTAAACCATTGGAAACACAGGGGACTTTTTTTAACTGTGTTTTAGTCCAACGTTCTGCAACATGAGCATGGAATTTCCCCATCAGAATGATACTGAAAGCTAAAACTGAAGTAAAAGCAGAACTGCTTGACTATAAGAGTCAAACATGTATTGTAGTAACAGATAGAAAACTTAAAAAAAGTAATAGAGCCAATAATGAAAGATTTTACACTCTAAGAAATGAAATGTTGAATTTACTTAACCAAGTTATGTCAAATGGTTTAACTAAACCTAGTTGTAATGTTAAAGTAAATGTATATTACTCTTTACTTTTAAGCAAGGCAAGGCAGCAGCACATTTCATACAGAGAAGCATTCAACGTGCTTTCCAAGCAGCTAGGTTTAGTGGAACAAGTTCACAACTTGGTTAAGGAAATTCAACATTTCATTTCTTAGAGTGCATGCTTCTGCAAAAAAGAACATTAAAGTCAGGGCATTTTAAAGACATTGTAGTCATGAAAACCAACACGTGTTGTCTAGATTTGCTTTTTTGAAAGACCTTTAAGTGCAACTTCATGTTTAATAAATGATCTCAGTGTAAACTTGTTTTACTTTCTTCTGCAAATGCAACGAACTGAAACAACTCTTGAGACACTTTCTTGCAAGCTAAAAATCGATCTAAAAATGTTTAACACTTTATTGAAATTATTACTACCAACGATCCCCATAATTTTAAATGCACTGCTTGCAAATAATGGCAAGCTCCAGAAAGGGCTGCAGCTGATCGCTGAGCACCACTAGAGGGCGCCAGAGGGTCAGGTTCCGTGCGTGGCTCCAGGCGAACGTGAACGGTGAGTAAATAAACGCTCCTTATCGGCGGCGTGGGCCTATTGGCTGAAATGGAATAATGATGGTAATGGAAGCGCACAGGCTGCTCGTGACAATGACTCCAGTGAAACGCGTGAGACAGACTCAGCACGTGAGCAGAGACAAGTTGGGCTGGTTGTGCGTAAAAGACAACATTTCTCTCATGATCACTGTGACTAAATCACCGACATCAGCTGGGTGATCAGGTCTGTCATCAACAGAGACGAGGCTCAGAGCAGAGGAGGCACTTTATGAACACATGCATCCTGATTAAAAAGGGCACCAACAGCTGGACTGTTAAATAGAACTGACACGGATACCCTTTTTTCTTCTTTTTGGGTGGAAGGGTTGAAATGCCATCACAGCTAGTTTGGTTCCTCCAGAAGAAGGCATCGGTGTGCTGGACTAACTGAAAGCTCTGGTGAGATGGTCAGCAGCACCGAGGGCGCACGGATTCCTCGCGTAGACGACCTCCTACCGACTTGTTTCACGTCACCCCGCCCGTCTGCCTGCCCGTCTCCTCCTTTAAACCCTTTCCTCTCCGACCATCGCTCTTTGAGTGACTTCGGGCTCGGGCAACACACACAGAGATAAAGTGACCCAGACTCTCCCAACATCACCTGCTCCACCAGGAGAAGAAGGAGGGGAGGAGGACGCACAAGTGCAGGCGCGTCCGTGCGTGCATACATGCCAGCCGAACAAAAAGGGGACACACATTTAATTGGAATAAGAGTTCACCTGGAGCCCTCTTTCTTTTGGCAAAAGCGCACAGCATTGTTACGAGACAGCCTAAATGAGTGCACTGTGAGAGGAGTCATGCATCTCCACACAGAAGAAGACAACAGTAAAGGTGAGTAAAAGATTCCATCGTCTATTGGGGCAGGCTCTCTCAGAACGCGTTGGTTTCCAGACGCCCTTGAGTGTTGATGTCAAGCATATGTGCTGCTGCTGCTGTTGGTGGTGGTGGTGGGTAGTTCCACCAAGCTAATGGTGACTGCCTTGGTGTTCTGCTATTAATTACCCATTTGTGCCAAAACGCGCTGAAAAGCTTCGTATGGCACCGTGAATGGGGTGTTGCATCCACTCAAGGTGGCAGGATGTCTGCGAGGCAGCCACTTGAGCACTTGTTGTGCTCATTTCGGACTGAACGCTCTCATCCACGGCGATTTTTCCACGAGGTGACCTGAGCATCCCTTGAACAAGGTCACGCTGATGAGACCGCTTCGGTGGGTTCGTCTGTAACCGAGACGCCACAGATGCGCGCGCCCTCCGCTGTGGTTCAGCTTGGAGGGGAGAATTGGAGAGCAGACGGTGTGTAATGACAGCAAACAAAGCCCTCCATCACGAGAAGTAGCTGTAGATGCATGTGCAGGAGCGTTTTTACGTGCAGGCTTTGAACTGAGGTCGAGGTCACTGACTAACACCTGATGCTGGAGGAGATTTTCACCTGAATGCCCGCTGGCGTGACGCAGCGCGTGTCCCATTATCCACTGTTCAATAAACACTCATGACTGGTTTCTGTTCACCACACCCAACTAAACTAAGCTACATATCATTTCAGTGACTGGCCCCCATTGCTGCTGCTGAACAGTCATATTCTTTTGCAAAAATAAGTGATTTGTATTAAACTTAATTATATGCTGCATCAATGAATGCTTGAAATTTTTCCCCAGTTTACTCAATATGAGCATAATAGAAAATTTTTCATTTGATTATTTGAAGAGTTCATTTTCAAAAACAAGATAACTGCATTTATATGTATTTAAATGCATGTTAATATTATTTATTTCATGTGATAGTCAAAATAAAATTGGCTGATTTGGATCAAAAATGGCTTTTTTCTGTATTTGTAAAGGAACTCTTCATTTATGCACAACTGTCAAGCTCCGAGGGAGGTTAATATCTTTGTTTTTACCTGCTGAAAGCATGCTGTTCAGTGAGGAGTTCCCCATGTGGTGCTCTGTTCTGAGGCAAAATGCATCATCTATCTAAAATGTCCTACCATAACATGTGCTGAATTCATTTCACATGACAGACGGGTTTCTGTCATTGTGCATTTTTCTGTTTTTCCAGAGATATACATTTGGAGGGACCTGCCTGATTTTTTGGACACTAAAAGAGTCCAGTGATTTTATTTTGGGGACATGAGACAGCTGGACCAACTCCATTACTTTAATTGTACACTATTGTACTTTAAATGAGAAGAAATGTAGGGATATATATATATATATATATATATATATATATATATATATATATATACACACTGTCTGCTGTCTAACATATGATAATAATAATAATAATACATTGAAAAAAATCTGAACTGTTTACTGAACAGGACACATTCCTAGACAGCTGGCTGTATGTGTATAAACTACAGGGCTTCCACTGAGGGACACATGATGTAGTTCTTTATTATTCTCCTGTTATGGCAGGCCTGTTTAAACTGTCTTCTAAAACAGATGCTGCTCTGTGCTTATAGGCCATCCACTCTGTCAAAACAAATCCAATCAATAGCTGGAGCTTATTAGCAGAAAGCTATAGCCCAGCCTCCAGCTTTAATTGTCATGTTTCATTATCTTGGAAAAGTCCACACTACACATTTTCCTTTTGCAGATTGAGTTCTGGAAGGCGTTTTTTCTACAAAGTTTTCTTTAAAATATAAAGGACTATTCATTCCAAAGCTTTTGGAAATACTAAACTAAATCCGAGTGATTGGTTTGTTTTTCGGCAAATAATTAATTTGAAATCAACCTTGATTTCTAAGTGAATAAGTGATTGTTTTTACAACCAGACTAGCAAGTTTGTCAACAGTTGAGATGGTGTGTGAAATCTTTTATATATGCAATTTGTTCTCGTAACTCCTAAACCTGTATTAAATCAACACACATTCACAATTCAAACCTGAGATAATGCTAATCACCACTCTGGCATTTCCCATCAGAAAAGTGATTGTTCATCTAGTTTTAGGCTGTTTTCTGCATATTTGAGCAGTCAGTAGCTGCAGCAGACAGCCGTCAGAGTGATTTCTGTTTGGAGCATCAGAGAGACATAATCACGGGGAATGAAGGTGAATCACCATCCAGGAATTAAATGAAGCACTAACAAATATAAACTTAGGTTTTTATGAATTGCTTCGCAGATGGAGCAGGAGCGCACAGCAGATGTGTTAACTGTTATTTTAACTGTTCGATGTTTGTGTCTAATGAAGCTAAAATCAATTAGAAGCAAAACAAACCAAGTGTTTTACTTACATGCTGCTCCTTTTTGCTTACCTTCAGGCATTATTGGCTCCAATACCGTGGCAGAGCAGTTAAGTGTCAGCCCTTTAACAGGAGGGTTGCAAGTTTGAGCCCAACTCAGTCTGTCGTAGTCGTTGTGTCCTTGGGCAACCCACCTTACGAGCTGGTGGTCATTTGAAAAGCCTGACAGATCTATGTCACTTAACATTCATGGACGCACTCATCTAGACTCACAATTAGGAAGGCTGTTGTTGGTTTAGCGTCCAGGAAACAGCAGAGAACGTCTCAACTAGTAGAAGCTAACTGTTAGCATTAACAAATCCACCACACGGCAGAACTCCTTCAGGTTAGTGTTATTTGTGGAGATAAAACATCAACATTACAGTCAGTGGTAGAGTTGCGTTGCTGTTAGCCAATCAGAGGTGAGATTTATCCAAATGTCAGGAAATAAGACTTGAAATCCTGTCGTCTGAAGCTCATCTCTGATGTGGCTCACTTGCACTTCCTTAAACAAGTGCACCAGAGCATTTTTTCCCCACTAGAGACCAGTGGCGGCTCGTCCATAGGGGGTGCTAGGGCGCCGCCGCACCAGTCTCACAGGAAGAGGAAGATAGGAATCACAAAATGTATTTAAAAAAACATAAAATTTAAACTAAGACACCATATGAACTGTAAGTGCTGTGTGTAATCTGCATTTAATTGTAGTTTAATAATGTTCTTACTTTTAACACGGCCGAAACCTCCACGTACTTCCTGTCCTGTGTCCTCTTGGGCGCAGCAATCTTTACCGTTGACTTAATATGGGCTAACTGGCGCATGCGCACTGGATCCCCAACGACAAGGAATAGGAGTGTAGCGAACATCAACGGGTGGAGTCTGCTCAGATCAGGAGGAGGATGCTCATTGGTCATCTTCACCCAGCCCAGACAGAACCGGAAAATTCTCCACAGGCTAGTTCACTGTCCTTTGTTGCTATGCTGCTAACGTTGACTATGGAGAAAACTAATACAGTTTCATCTTTTTATCATTGGATTCTACGAACCAAGTGGATTTTTTACTATAAGATGGATTATTTTGACCAGCAAGGTAAGACAGAATTTAGCTTTTGACTTCATGAAAATAGCTTTGTTCTGCTTTTCATTTAGCAGTCATTGGGTGGTGTTGAGGTAGAAAACGTGGATTCTATCGTTTAAAAGAGCCTCTTCCTGTTTAGTGTGTGTGAGGTTTGCATATATTGGTGAATATGAAGCATGTTTTTGGAACAACTTTGTAGCTAAGTGCTCCTGGACCAGTCCGTCGATTTCAAGTTGTGTGATGCATAAGAATGGTAATTTGGCGTTCCCTAGTGGTGATATGTGGTTAGTGCATCTGAAAAACTGACCTGCAAAATGAAGAAAAAAAACGATCGTTTATATAGCGCCTCAAGATAAAAACCATTCACAAGAACTAACATAAAAAAAATAAAATAAAAACATGTGCCCCACCCAAAAAAAATTCACCGGCCGCCACTGCTAGAGACCACTGCAAATGTATTAAAAATATGAGTAAAGTACCACTTTAACTGCACCTCATTTTAGATTCAATTTGGTCTCCAGCCCCTGTCTAAGTATGATTAAAATTAGAAATCTTTATTGTCATTTTACAATAACAGGACATGCTGTAGGCACAATGCAATTTCTTGCATTCTTTGACTCAAAGAAAATAAATTGAAGAAGGTCAAGATGGATTCTGAATGTCCACAATCACTCTAGCAATTTTCAGAGAAAAATGTGTTGCTTAAATTCTTTTTGAACATGTTCAAAATTCTGCTGAGATGACAGAGAAGCCCTGTAATTCTTCCACGCTTCCTCACCAATGCCATTTGCAGTTTTCACCAACAGTTACATTTCAGTGAATGCTAATAGATTGAACCAATAATTCAAGCTTGATCCAATACTTGATACCAAATTGAAACATCCCTTGCAATTATAGAGATGTCCAAATATCAGGAAATAAGACTCCTAATCCTGCCGTCTGACGCTTTCTCCTCCAGCTGACTTCTCCATGCTGAAACAGGTGCACCAGACCTTTTCTTCCCCCAGAATACGAATTACAAGGCATTAAGTCCTACTAGAGACCACAAATGTATTAAAAATATGAGTGAAGTCCTTCTTTAAATAAAACTAGGTATTGCTTACATTTCTAAATTCTTCCACAGGCATGAAACAGGCAGGTGTAAATGTCAGGTATTAAGAAAGCCTTATGGCAAAGTGCAAAAGAGACTCATTATTAAACCGGCACATGAGCAGTCAGAGATAACTGTTTAATATTAGTGGTGCTCACATTCAGCAAGAAATGTGTAATTAATTTCAAAACTAATGGACTGGAATCTTATTAGTGGTTTGAGACAAACTCAGAGTGAAGAGAGAGGCAGAGCAGTAATTAACAGAATTGGAAAGTAAGGTATTTTTATTCCCTGTTTAACTGTGAGTCACAGTGTTAGGAAGCAAGGGACTTACATTAACACTCCCAAGATAGCAGGAAGGTGAAGACGTGAAGGGAGACACATTTCTCTGTTTACAACCAAAGATGAATATGATAGACGATCCCATCAAAATCAAGAGTGGATGGAAAGGTCACGCAGGAGGGGCCAACCAAAAGGACACATTGTGTCTGAGAGATTTGTTTAAGTGCGTTGGGAAAGACTCGACAAATAAATCCCTCAGATTTGAAACACTGTCTCATCACATTCTTTTGAGTTGTGAAGTCTGGGAAAAAATCTACATAACCACAACTTCATGGTGAAAGCAGTCAATAAGTTTGTTTGGCCTTTAGAAGCAATGAAATCTTGAGAATTATATAAATATATCAGAATTGTCTAGTAGCGAGCAGAATTCAGGATTCTATCCAGGTCTAGACCAGAAACAGTAGCCTCAGATGTGACCACACATGCACATTGTGAAACGTTCCTCTTTAGTGTCACCAGGTCTCAGAAGGTTTTCCTGAAAGTGTCTGGAGTCATCATCTTTTTTTAACTTTTTGTCCTTTTTTTGAATGATGTGTTGCTTTTTGAAAACTTGTAGCCCACTTTATGATATTGGACAGGTTTACATTGGAGTGGTTTTCTATGGGTCTCGCAGTAATGAAGCATCGGTCAGGCTTGTGAAACTGAATACAACTTTTTAAATAATGTTAAAGGACAACTTCACTGAAAATAACGTTTTTGAATTTTTTCTGATTATAATGGGTCACTCTGAGTTTTTCATGAAGGCTGAACATGAAAATAGTCTCCTACACCTATCTGCTGCATTAACTTCTGATAGAAAATAGACGGTGAAACTCTAGGATTAGAAAATCCTGACAGATCTACATCACACTGTCACTTAACATTCATGGACTCACCCATCTTGACTCACGACGGGGAAGGCTGTTGTTGGTTTAGCGTCCAGGAAACAGCAGAGAATGTCTTGGCTAGCAGAAGCTAACCGTTAGCATTAGCAACTCCACCACACGGCAAAACTTCTTCAGGCTTGTGTTATTAGTGGAGATAAAACATCAACGTTACAGATCTGAAGTTACTTTCTCCTCCAACTGAGCTCTACGTCCTCAAATGGAAGCATCTGAGATTTTTTTCCCCCAGAGGACGACTTAAAAAAAAATCATTCCTACTAGAGACCACTGCAAATGTATTAAAATATGAGTAAAGTTGACCTTTTTTAAATAATGTCAAACAGTAAATTCATGATTTGACAAGAGGGGCAATTACTTTTTCATACAGAGCCAGATCAGTTTGGATAGCTTTTCCACCTTAATCTGCATTTGGTGTTTACTTAGGTTGCCTTTAATTCTAAAATTTGTTTTAATCTGAAAAACAATTCAAATTCTGTATGGTGGTAAAGCCTTTTTTACAGTGCAAGTTGCCAGGTACAAATCCAGATTACCTGCATGAAACCTGCATGTCTCCAGTGTCTGAGGCCTTCTGGGGAAACCAACCAATCAGCAAGCAGCTCATTATTATATTCATGTCCTGGCCAAGTGGGAGGGGCAAACACCTCTTTTCACAGCAAGGCTGGTTTAGGGGGTTTAGAATGACCTGTATCAGGGCTCCTGGGACAGATGAAAGCCAAAAGAACATTTCTGATGCTTTTTAGAGGCTCAAAGCTCTGTTTTAGATTGTTGATTAACTGCATTCTAGGTCAACTTTAAAGTTTTTTCTTTTATTCTTTGACAGCAAATCAAGTTTTTGACCTTGTTAAAATTAATCCACCCCACTCCTCGGTTTCCTGTACCCTCTTTATTATTCGGTGTTGCAGGAGAGGCTGGAGCCAATCTCAGCTGTCAACAGGTGAGAGTCTATGGTTAGGATTAGCGCTACACTCTGAAAAGGTTCTTCACAAGGACAACCGTGCAATCAAAAATTATCTTAAAGTCAGTTTAGATTACCAATGAACTAAATATGCATGGTTTGGGGGTTGTGAAAGTAAACAATATTACTTGGAGGAAACCTGTGCATTCATAGTGAGTAAACTCTATAATGTAGACCAGTATTTGACAACTTTTCAGATTCAGACCCATACAATAGCAGTGGTACAGACATGCAACCCCAGATATCTCAAATACAAACATGCTTAAAAAGCTAAATAATTCAGGGCATAAAGAAAACTGCCTCAGAAATGTATATAAGCAAATAGGAGCTAACAATTTAGTTGAGGTTTTGTAATAATTATGCTAGAAACATAGCTTCAGAAACTGTTTTTCAATTATATTTTGATTCATAGAAATCATCCCAAGACCCCCTGTGTAGTTCTTGGTGACCCACAGTGAGGTCCCAACCCCAACTTTGGGAACCACTGCTGTAGACAACCATGTTAACACATCAATAAATACACAATATTTTTTTTACACATAAAGGTCAAATCATGAGCAAACAAAGCCACTAACATAACCCAAACCCCAATTATATCAGAGCTACGTGGTGTTTTCTCATTGTTTTATGTAATAGAAAACATTATTGGATGTGATCAGAAGAAATCAGATTATGTCATTTTTATTTCCACGATTTATCCAAAAATGTAGGCTCTTTGCAACAATAATAGATTGTGTTTAGTTGAAAACATGTCAGCCCGCTTTGCTAATTTGACCAAAAATAGCCAGACTTGCCACTAAACTAATTAGAAGGAGCAGTGCTCTTCTAACTGGGCTGGGTCAGCTGTTTCTCTGGGAAACAAGGGTCAGGAAAACACTCACTATCCTTCAGAAGCTGTTTGGACCCCCAGACATTGTCATTTAGATGTCTCAGTCACTGAGAGACGAGAGACCGCTCTACCCTGGTCAGCGAGACGTCCAGGACCGAGACTTTGTATTCCATGGACAGAAACTCAGCTCTGCTGGCATTTTCATGGAGATAAGGTTGGGATCAAAGAAGAAAGGTGTAGAAAGATACCAAAATCCCAAAACAAAAAGAAAAAATGAACTTTTTCGCTGCTTCAGAAGTTTGTCTGCAAAACAACATTTCATGCACAGATCTGATATTCAGTTCAGTCTATTTTTGTAGTCTTACATAACTGCTGTCCAACTGTTTTGTTTTTTTCTATGAACAGCACCTCGATTGTTTACTTTCTCTTCTGTCGATCGTGTCACTTGAACATTTTAACCTTGTCTGGGTTGTGAGAACTCACTATAATTGACAATGGAGATTTTGGTTGAGGTTAGATCAAGTACCGCCGTAGCAGCCGAGTGGGCAGCAAATGATTCTGGCAGATATGGGAAGCTGGTTAGAAGACAGAAATAGCTAATAGAGACAGAGGCAGGGAGGGAGGAGGGGAGGCAGATTATTAGACAATATTCATGGTATTCCTCCAAGTAGAGAGTGCTTCTGAAAAAGAAGACAGGTTTTAATAAGTGAACACACTGAAGTAACTCAGGCTTGCAGATCATGTACAGGTTAAAGGTACAGGGGAAAGATCTAATATGTGATTTTATTTAAGGCATATGTTAATTACTGATCTCACAAAGATGCTGTCCAAACTAAAATTGTTAAACACTAGTCACAATAACATAAGTACATTTAAACTGAATTAAACTGAATTGATTTTATTTATTCCATAACAAAAGTCACCCCCCCCCCCCCCCCCCCCCCCCCACACACACACACACACAAAACAAGCCTAATTCTAAGCAGGTCCCAATTAAGGCCATTTGTATGCAGTCAATTCAGTTTGAAGGGAATAAAATCTCATTATTTCATTTATTGAAGTTGCCCTAAATAAGAAAACCAGCAGATTGCATCTAATCCACAATTCAACCCAAAACGGCATCCTGAGCGAGCATGAAGAGTGAGTGTGGAAGAGAAAACTCCTTTGTAACAGGAAGGAAAGTGCAGAACCAGAACCTGACCGTGGACGACTGGAGTCTGAGCTGACAGAAAAGAGTCAAACTCTGTAAATGCAAACATGGTGAATAAAGACTGCATTGCAAGTGAATATGGTCAGTGTGTCCTCCAGCAACTATAGCAGCATAACTAAAGGGATGAATCAGGAAAACCTAAATTTAGTCTAATATTTATTAAAGATATTAATCTGGCAGGCTATGCCCAGCCAGGCTCCATGGGTAAAATCCAGGCGCTCGCCAACATGCCCCTACTCCATGCCTGTCTCCAAAGGGGGACCCCGGTGATCTGCGTCCAGGTGAGGAAACACTGTTTGCATTTATATTTTTCTTCATAAGGGGTCTGTGGGCTGCACTTTGTCTGATCCCTCACCTAGGACCTGTTTGCCATGGGTGACCCTACCAGAGGCATAAAGCCTCAGATCATTGGACACTCAAACCCCTCCACCATGGTAAGGTGACAGCCCAGGGAGCGCTGCTCCTCCACATCGAGAGGAGCCCATTGAAGTGGCTCGGGCATCTGGTCAGGATGCCTTCTGGACGCCTCCCTGGTGAGGTTTTCTGGGCACGTCCAACCAGGAGGAGACCCAAGGCAAGACCCAGGACACGCTGGAGGGACTATGTTTCTCGGCTGGCCAGAAAACGCCTTGAGATCCTCCCGGAGGAGCTGGCCCAAGTGGCTGGGGAGAGGAAGTCTGGGACTCTCTGCTTAGGCTGCTGCCCCCGAGATCTGACCTCAGATAAGCGGAGGAAAATGGATGGATGGATAGATATGCAAAGGCTAGTTGACAAAAACAATAGAATAGACTATTAATCCCACAGTGGGGAAATTCACTCATTAAGGCAGCACATACGCTTAGAGAATAGGAAAAAAATAAAAAAGGTGAATACACAAAGGCAGTAGGCTTTATTTTAACCTTCATCAAGTAGAATAAAACCTGAAAATTGAGTTTCCATAAAAGAAACAGCATAAAGGGTATTGCACTAGTACCTAACAGAAATTACTCAGTTGGCTGCAAATTGTAGTTCATGTCACCAGGTTTTACTTTGTTCAACATTGATGGAAAATAAGCACTTTGTGGCAGCATACTCCTTTATTTCTTATGCTATGCTCTGAGAGTTAAAGAATGAACTGAAGATCTTATATGTTGTTTGCAGCGACGTGCCTAATAAACATGCAATTAGAGACACGTCCTGTAAAAAGTTCTCTGTTAGAGCAGGTTAAAGGTGATTCAAGTCTTTTATTGGTGAACGATTTATGTAATGCTGTGCCATTATTGGCTCATGCTGTGTCATGTTATGAAGGTTTATAAAATATTCATACCTTAGGGGAAATTAAACCAGTGCACTACTTAACACTGTATATGATTGTTGGAGCCCTGTTATGATTCCAGTAGGAAAGAAATGTTTTTCCTCACTCTCAAAGGTGTTATTGTGTGGTCAGGCTCAACTCGGGATTCTATTGAGTGCTCTGATTTGATTTAAGTTGAAAGATAAGGAAAATTCAAATGAAAGGACCAATCATAACAGCAATTAGAAAATTAACTTTTCCTGCCAAATTATTGGAAAAGAAAAATCCATGCATAGACTGTCTGTCTTTCACCTTTTGATGTTTGAGGCTTTTTATGAAGATGAAAGGCCAATAGTGTGGGCACTTGTGTTTGTTTGATAGCAAAATACCTCATGAATAACTGGACAAATTTTGAGTGAAATGCATCTACTGGAATATTTATATGTCTTCTAAATCTATCAGGAACCATCAGGTAGATTTTTATGAAACTCTCAGAAAGAAATAATTGTTATGTACATCTGCAGCTGATTGATTTTTGTGGTCAATTCAATCTACGATGGCCACCACAGCTAATCAAAACAAGCAAATGCATAAATGGCTAAAACCTTGGCTATTCTACAGATATTGAGCAAAAGTTTTATGTGGCAGTCACTGAGAGTCTCCATTCTGAGTGCTAAAGGATAAAAACAAGAACATACCATATTCTGTGAGATTATGCAGAAAATGAGATTATGAAGTTATTTTCAAGCTTTGACCAAAAATGTCTTCAACTTCATCATTTTTCAACATCAAATGAGGAATGCAAAGTGTCAACTGGTTCCACCAAACCTAGTTTCTTAAATGTAAAGAGTGATATACCTATTTTACGTTAATTTAAAGCAACATTCCGCAACTTTTGCACCTTAAAATTATGCGTTTTTGTAAAGTTTTTGCGTCATAGTATTATCTATTATGTTCATTTTCATACCTGTGATAGTGTTGGGGGGGTCCCACGTCTGTTTACTGCGCTATACAGTTTTTGTGCATCGGGTAGCGACGGAAGTACTGACTGGGTGTCGTTTTACGGCAGAATATGGCAAGCCAAAGGGATAAAAAAGTGCACGTTCTAAACGCGCGTTATGTCTGCCAAAATGCGCGTCTTGAATGCGCGTTTTGACGCCAAAGGGGGCAAAAACTCGTGTGTTCTAAAAGCGAGCATTTTGTCGGACATAATGCGAGTTTAGAACGTGCATTTTTTTTATCCCTTTGGCTTGCCATTATTGTATAACGTAGACTCACTGTAGCAGCGGCAGATTCACCAAAGAAAGCTAGAAATCCCTTATCAGAGGAATCTAGGAAAAGAAAAGAAGAACGTGATAGAGCAAGAGCAAAGACCAGAGTTATTATTGGGCCGTCTTTTCCTCACTGGAGAGCTCTTTTAGAAAGAACGGCATCAACTACGCACTCTGACCTAGCCGTGCTGCTAATGGCTAGGTAAGTAATACATTATTTCACCAGGGTTATTGTGTTTGGTCGGGCATAAAGTTGTTATACAGTCCTGATAAAACTATTTATTCAATGTGTGGAGGTGGAAAAGTTTGTTTTCGTTGTTTTGCCTGACATTAGGAACGTAAACATGCCACTTTTGCCCGAGAGAGAGATTTGATTTTACGACAGTGACGTTACGCAGCAAGCCTCTAGAGGGCGACAAAAGTAAATGTATATTACTCTTTACATTTAACCTACAAGGTTTAGTGGAACCAGTTGATGTAACTTGGTTGAGTAAATTCAACATTTCATTTCTTTGAGTGTAGTTTTTAACTTTTTTTTTATATGCTATTTTAACAGTTAAAGGTGTGGTTCACTGAAAAACATTTTTTAATGATTATTTCTGATTATAATCAATCACTGAGTTTTTCATGCAGGCTGAACATGAAAATAGTCTCCTCCACCTATCTCCTGCATTAGCTTCTGATAGAAAATAGACGGTGAAACTCTAGGATTTGAAAATCCTGACAGATCTACGTCACACTGTCACTTAACAGTCATGGACTCACCCATCTTGACTCATGACGGAGAAGGCAGTTGTTGGTTTAGCGTCCAGGAAATGGCACAGAACGTCCCAACTAGTAGAGGCTAACTGTTAGCATTAGCAACACCACCATACAGAAAAACTCCTCCAGACTTGTGTTATTTATGGAGATAAAACATCCATGTTGCAAGTCAATGGTAGAGTTGCATTGCTGTTATCCCATCTGTGGCAGGATGTCCAAATATCAGGAAATAATCCTGCTGACTGCTGCCACTTGGTGCAGCAGCAGACTTATTGGTGCTGATCCAAGAAATTTGGGGCTTTTTTGCCTGAGTATGGCTTGCAAGGCATTCATTCCTACCAGAGACCATGCAAATGTATTTAATCACATAATCCAATGCATTAAAGAAGCTGTTTGGCTGTGAATATACAAATGAATATATGTATTTTCTAGAAAATATGTAATGACATTTTGTTAACTGCAGCACAATGTAAACATTATTTACTTATTTATTACATTTATATGTAATAAATTCCATTTTGCTATAAAAGGGGCCATGATAATAGACCTTATCTGAGATGGCAGAAATCTATCGGGGTGTATAGAAAGACGTTTATACATATGACCTCAGCTGTAACAATAATAAACCCAACAAAGTTTGGGTTATTTTTTACTAGAAGATGGGATTTTTCAGTGAGAGGAAATATTTTTGAGGGACGGACTGAAGCGCTGGATGTGAGATGACAGCTGTGAATGTGGCTGTCACCCCACACAGATTGAAGGATTGACCACAACAGAATAATCACAGAGGAAAGAGAGAGAGAGAGAGAAAAACAAGCTATATAAGGAGGTGTGAGTGTGTGTGTGTGTGTGTGTGTGTGTGTGTGTGTGTGTGTGTGTGTGTGACATTTGTGATTATTTTAGACACCCTGGTTTATCTGGTAACAGAAGAGCCATTTTTTGGTTGGGTTTAGGTATACAAATGACTCCATTTGGTTTATTGAAAGTAGCTTAGTTTGAAATGAGTTATTTATAAGGTTGACAAAAATAAACACAGTGAGTCACGGTCATGCTTTCTAAATATTGTGTTGACTTTCCTGCAAAGATGGGAGAGAAAACAGACATTTCAAAGCTGGGGGAGTGCAGCATTCCATTTTTGGCTTCACTGTAATAATCTTTCAGCATATTGAAGGAGAAGCTAATTTCTGCTCTGCCATCCCCTTCTGGCTCTGTTTTCAGGCTCTGAAATTAACCATGAGGGGAGACTTTGGCCAATAAGTTATTTTCAGAGACAGAAAATTCCCACGCTTGATTTAATGTCAAAAATCCTTCAAGGGAAGTTGGTATTTTTCATCAATCGTATGAATCTGTGAATATCTTGATGCAGAAGCAGCACTCCTTTGAGCTGACCCTCTGTAACCCATCTTGTGTGAAGGGTTTCATCCAAACTTCAGACCTACTTGTGGCCTTTTAACCCAACGTTAAGGACTTAGCTCACGTAACTGGCGATGACGAGGTTTTACTCATTTCTTTATATCTTGCTTCACGAAAACATTTTTTGTGTGCTTTAAAAGTTATCTTCCTCAAACGTTCTTTTCACAAACAGTTCAATTCAGTTCTGGAACATTTTTAGAAGGAAATTTGTTAATCGACTTAAAAATCCAAACATTGAGCAGCTCGCAAACCCTAATCGACACTTAAGAAGGAAGCGTTTTAATTTGGTAATTTTTAACCTTCAGGGGTCTTTTACCATATTGGTGTGATAGGTCTGTTTTTTCGTTTTTTTAGGCCATTTTACAAAATTAAGTGGTTAATCAAGTAATAGTACTCTGTGCGCAATGGTGCTACAAGGTTGTCATGGGGCCCCAAGCATGAAGTGCTGTTGTCTAGCACAGACTAGGATGTATGATGCCACTTCTCCATTAGAGTGTGTGTGTGGGGGTGTACACACGAGGAAACGTGAGCAGTCGGGAGGAAGAAAAGCCTCATTTACATCGAATGTGGAGCAGATTCAGTCAGGACTTCGTACAGCTTCTGCATAGACCAAAAATCAGTGACTCCTATCAGAACATTCACACCGGCTGCAGTTTGGTGAGGATCCAGATGCAGAGCTCCAGAAAGTTTCTGTTCGAAGGCTTTTTTTTCCGGACGCTACATGTGGATTGTCGTGAAGTTAAAGAAATGACATGAGCCAGACAGGAAGTGAGACTTGTTTCAGCGAGGTGCATCCGATATATTTCAAAATGAAACCTGTGTCGCAATTTTTGTTCTGGCTTTTGTTTTCATATTAATGACAGCGATATCAGTTCACAGTGTATGATAGTTCACCTTATGTATGACAGGTTTATCTTTAAATGCATTATGTCAACTTTCTAATTATTTGGTGCCCTCGCTGGAGTGAATATCTGGAGACATGGTGTGAATGGCAGTCTAACTGGAAGCCGTACTGGAAGCCACATCCGTTACATACTCGGTGTGAATGAGGGGTAAGAGGGCCCTGTCAGGGAGTGTGAGATGCCCAACAGTGCTGTCAAATGACAGTTTTTCACTGTTTTACTGCTGTTGTGGTTCTGACTTCAACGTTTGTCATCCCTCTGGGGCCCCCTTGTGGCCTGGGGTCCCAAACAATTCCCTGCCCCTCTGTATGATGATGACTGCACCAGAGTAGTCTGCTGTGGATTGGGTGGTTGGATGTTAAAATTAGCCAAACCAGCAGAAGGAGCTAGTGGTGAGTAGACAGACTACAGCATCAGCCATGTTGCTATGAGCAACCTGTAAAAAAGACACTTTGTTCCTGTTTAGTCAGATCTACCAATAAATATCAAAGATTTACTCAGTTTGAAACATAAAATTGTATTTAAGCACCAACAAGGTAAATTAGTTATAAGCTACTAAAGACCAACTGAAGAAAACAGCAACTTGTTTGCTATGTTTTCAGAGCATTTTCTGAGCAGCTGTCATCCTTCCTGATTGAAAGGTCTGTTGTAAGAGGAGTGGGAATAAAAATGAATCTCACTTAGGCCTTAAGATTATTACCTCCAGACCTCATCCCAGCAGGTGCACCAATGTGTACTTAGGAGCTGTTTGTGCAGTGACAAATCCGTGACCAGCAAACATTGCCAGTCACATGTTGGAGAACCTCAAGCTTCATGTGTTTCTAACAGCTGACTGAACAGTAGGGCTTCTTGGATAAGGGAAGGCTTCTTGCAAACCTTCTGATCAACACTTCATATTAAGGTACAGGACCAAACCTGGCTGGAAACAATTCCTCAGCCGAAACAGGTGTTAAAATAAAGCAGTGACTACCCTATTGAATCAGCTCTACCTGTGATAGCTCTGGTATTGTTTGGGATTCTGGTTTCGACCCACAGGGATCGTGTGTGACTCCGAGAGGCACTCAGGATGAGTAAGGTACGGGGCTATTTGTGGTTTGTCCTAATGCCCAGGATGAAGGCCTGAGGGAGGGAGGATCTGTAGTAAAAATACAACTCGGTTCGCTGAGTTATTGAGCTGGAGACTAAAATATCTGCAAGGGTGGATGGATGGATTGATGGGAAATTATCCAAATACAAGATGTATGCCCCCCCCCACACACACACACCTCCACAGACAAAGCCGAACAGGATATTATAAGACAAGATATCAGCAGTCTAGCCAGGAGCAGATGGTGGGACAGAGCCCTGCACAGACAGGATCTTCCTGCCAATGCGAGACTAAAACAGAAACGTGTCAGCGTGTACATGCGCAGACATATATGAACACGGGCTTTGACTTGTAAAAGTCTTTATGAGGGAGCATTAGTGATCTGAAAGCTACATGGCAGTCATTGTCACAGCCCCAGCTCTTCATTTCCTGTCCTATTTATTTCTCTGTTACTGTACCAGCCCTCATCTTCCTCCAGTGGCACTCTATATCCAAATGCTAGAGTAACACATTTAAACACAATAGTACACAATAAACTGCAATTTTTATTGGCTAAAATTAAGGTTAGGTTGTTTAAATTATTCATGAAAAGGAAATACAATTTAATAAATGGATAAAGCTTCTGGCGACTGATTTACTGTAGATGTTTAGTGTTTCATAGATTTAAAATGTTTCTGAAACACATGAGAGACCATGAAACCATGGGATAGATCAGATGTCAGCTTGTGTTCAGTTTGTTTGTAGGGGTTCAACAGAACTGGGGGCCAGTTTACCTGGTAGGATTATCATACTGATTTTTATGGGGAGAATAAAGTCTCAATAGATTTGTGTGTGCGTATCTAGATTTGTGTGTGCTTATCTAAAGATTTGTGTGTGCGTATCTAGATTTGTGTGTGCGTATCTAGATTTGTGTGTGCGTATCTAAAGATTTGTGTGTGCGTATCTAGATTTGTGTGTGCGTATCTAAAGATTTGTGTGTGCGTATCTAGATTTGTGTGTGCGTATAGAACTATGCATGTGTAACTCTTGATTTGTAACTTGTGTTTACATTTTTGTGTGTAACTTCAGCTCCTACACTTACAAATCATTAAATACAAACACACAAATCAACTGAGAGAGCACATATAAATATTAATGCACTTTATCAATATTAGACAGTAAATGTGGGGTTCGGGTTAACAGGTTCATCTGGTTTTGTGGTTGTTTGCTATGGTGATAGCTCTGGGAAAGAAGCTATCTCTGAATCTTTTTGTCCTGGTTTTATGTGACCTGTTACCGTTGGCCTGATGGTAACAGGTCAAACAGATGGTTACTGGGGTGAGAGTGGTCTTCAATTATGTTGCTTGCTCTACTGAGGTAGCGGGAGTTGGCAATGTCCTCCAGGCTGGGCAGAGAGCAGCCAGTGATCTTCTGTGCTGTGCTGATGACCCTCTGCAGTACTTTCCTGTCTGCAGCTGAGCACCCTGCATACCATGTTGTGATGCTGTACGCTAGGACGCTCTCTATGGTGGCTCTGTAGAATGTCACCATCAGCCTCTCCTCCAGGTCGTTCCTCCCGAGCACTCGCAGGAAGTGGAGGCGCTGCTGGGCCTTTTTTACCACCTCTGTAGTATTTGCAGTCCAGGAGAGATCATGGAGCGTACCCTCTCCACGCAGTCCCCATGGATGTAGAGTGGGGCCGGGTCTGCTCTGCCCTTCCTGAAGTCCAGGAAGAGTTCTTTGGTTTTTGTGGTGTTCAGCTGGAGGTTGTTTACTGAACACCAGGCAGTCAGTCTGTTGACCTCATCTCTGTAGTCCGACTCCTCACCCCTTGAGATGAGTCCAACCACGGTGGTGTCATCCGCAAACTTTATGATGGCATTTGAGAGATGGGTCGGGGAACAGTCGGATGTGTAGAAAGTGAACAGGAGGGGACTCAGAACACAACCTTGTGGAGAGCCGGTACTAAGTGTGATGGTGCTGGACAGGCGGGGGCCGAGTCTGACAGACTGTGGTCTATTTGTCAGGAAGTCCTTAATCCAGAGGCAGATTGGGGTGGAAAGTCCCAGGTGGGACAGTTTTTGGACCAGGATCTCAGGGATGATGTAGTTGAATGCTGAGCTGAAGTCCAGGAAGAGCATTCTCACATAGCTTTCTTGGTGCTCCAGACGACTCAGTGCAGTATGGAGCGCTATGGAGATAGCGTCATCAGTGGATCGGTTTGCCCTGTAGGCAAATTGGTGGGGGTCCAGGGTGGGAGGCAGACAGGCCATGATGTGCTGATGGACCAGTCTCGAAGCACTTCATCACTACAGGTGTAAGAGCAACCGGTCTGTAGTCATTTGGGCTGTCCACAACTGAAGTCCTTGAGCCACAGAAAAGCTTTCAGAAAAGCTCCCAGAAGCTTTTAACTTTTTGTTTGTCTATTTTGTCTTTACACACAATACTCTATAAGCTTTTATAAGAGCTTTGTAAATGATGAAAAAAGTAAAAGACAAACAAAAAAAACAAACTTCAGAATATAGCTCCACCTCAACGTTCACTGGGTTAAATGAAAAGCAAAGGCAACATTAAGCCTTCGGGGGAATTATTTTACAGGCTAAGCACATCTTTTAACTTTTCCTTTGGAAATCTCTGCCTTTCAAGTTTTCCCAAGTCGACAGGAAACATCAGTCACTTGAGGACTTCAGTAGCCTTTGTTTTCATGGTAAAGTTTTAGGTTATAGTCTTCCTAAAACGGTACACATTCTGAGAAAGTTTTCTCACTATCTTGACTCACTTGTTTCACAGAAAAATAAAATCAACACATAATAATGCTGCTATACCCTTATTGCTGGGATGGTGAACGATATTAGCTTTACTAGTTTAGAGTGTAGATTACTGAGAAAACTATTGAATAATATGTTAAAACTAAAAAGTTCTTGAAAAAAAATTGGATGGTGCCAGCAATGTGGTATGCTTTTTTGTTTAACCTAAAATATCAAAGCATCTCATGACCAACCTGCTTGTTTTGTGTCTATTGAAATAAACAGGAGAAATTTGTATTGGAGTGGAGAACATAAACCTAAAACTATTTTTGCTGCTCTTTCTCTGCTGTCATGAGACTCTGCAGATATTATAGAAAGATTACAGGTTTTTTGCACAAGGCGCTCCCTAAATAACTCTGTCTTCCCCTCTCATACGAAATGCCGACATTTATGTTTGTTCACCTAACTGGATGAACCAATAGACTGTGGAGGACCTTGTTCAGGGCAGCTGATCTGTGACAAAATGGTTTTACATTATTCACCAGAACGTGCGTCTGGTAAGTCCAGGGTGAAATCCAGGTCATGCCATAGCTCAGACCCGCTCTATTAGCTCCACAGTGTGAGATGAGTGAGACGGAGTCACCTACATTACTCTTCATAGTTTGTTGTTTGATTGGGCTCTTGGCTGCAGGAATCAATACTTTTTCACTCATCAATTAAAACTATATGAACTAAGTTACACTTACATTACAGGTCATGTCAAGGCTGCGAAGGCACTCTGATATCATCTAACCTTGTTCCTAAAAGTCCCCAAGTTATCCTGCAGCACATCATCAAGACATCACGACGCCAGGATGATGACTCAAAACTTTTCTATCTCTTTCTTGAATAAAGTTTCTTTCCTGCCTCATGAAAGACTTTATATGTATAATCGTACTTGTTGAATAATGTGTCTAATAATCATAAGAAGGAATGATAGAGGTAAAATGAATACTTATTCCCAACAATGTGTTTCATATCTTAAATTACACCAAATTAGCATTTGTTGGCGTTAATGTTAATCTGTCGGTATATTCATAATGTATTATGAATAGGTAACATATTCACTGCACATTAAGATTTATACCACATTAAGGATGAGTCATCTTAAGTGTTTGGGAGGATCTGGTGTCTCAGGGAGTTGTCTAAGTTGTCCAAATTTGATTCGTCCAAATTCATGAACATGAAAGTATAAAGCTACGGCTTCCCAGAACAATTCGGTGGTTCACGCCGTGCCTGGAGTTCATCTAAGAAAACAAAGCTCACAAAAGGAACCATGTCCTCTCTTTTGACCCCAAGGTCAATCATTTTTGCAAGTTGCTCTGAAGCAAACAAATTTGCCAGCTGCATGCGGGCACCTGGAGGTACCCTGACCAGACGGTGACTTATTCGGGGCTAAAGCTACGGTCCCAATACCTTAAGAGGTCCGAGCCACCGACAGCCGGTCCGTACTGACCTCCCTCTGACCCCTGGATCAAAACGGGGCCTCCGCACACAAGGTGTAGTAGACTCTCGCACTCTGGCTGTCAAATGTGGAGCTACCTGATAATTTGTTAAACCGTACAGAGTGATTCAACCCAGACATCATGAGATCCTCAGACTCCTAACGTAGATTCAGCTAAATAACACCTTTAGCTTGCATACCATCACCTCATTAATTATCTCAGTATCTTGCTTTAACCATCATTCATCATAATTTGTCCTGTGTCATCATTGATTAATACTATATTTCTTAATATAAGAGGGTCATGTGACACATCAAACTTATTGGTAATTTCACAAGAAAAACAATGGTGTGCTTGGTTTTAACATAACTTTATTCTTTCATGAGTTATTTACAAGTTTCTGACCACTTTGAACACATTCAAATCAAACTTTATTTATAAAGCGCTTTTCCAACAAATAATGCAACTCAAAGTGCTTTACAGGTTAAAATGACCCTATATAACCCTCATTCCCATCCCTCCCACACCAGCATCTCCGTATTAGCCCGAGAGAGAATGGGGCGGACTCTAGCAATATTCTTTAAATGATAAAAACCTATTTTAGTGATGTTTCTAATGTGAGGTAAAAAAGACAGCTCAGTCAAAAATCACGCCCAGGTTCCTTGTTGTGATGGTTTAAAAAAAGACAGTGATTGTAGTTTTGTGCTGCCCATTGTGTTGGATTGTCAATGCAACCCTCTTCTCCCACTCTTCACACACTGATAGCAACACCGCAGGAGAAATGCCAGCACAGGCTTCCAGTATCTGTAGTTTCAGGTGCTGCACATCTCGTATCTTCACACCATAGACAATTGCCTTCAGATAAAAGTCTAAAGCCTAATTTATACTTCTCCGTTTTTGTCAGTACGGACGGACGGACCGCCATGATCCGTCGTTGCAAGAGCTCTCCAGCAGGCCTGCAAGGTCGGACGGAGTCGAGCTCTCTTTTCTAAACATCCGTCCAACGAGACGGAGAGCGCAAGCTTGCGATTGGTCAGAACGCCTTCTTTAAATACGTCACCAGCACCGCCACTGCCGCCTCAAAAAATAAAAAGAGAGCCGACAATATCTAGCGGAAAACATGGAGCAGCTTGAAGAATACCTCGCGGTAAAACTCTGAAAATATGAACGTTTATTCACCCGTGACTGGAGGAGTATAAAGATGCGCAGCAAGCGTTTTATTCGTGGACGGAAATGACAGGAAACGTGGGGTTAGAGGTGACAAGCGCATGAAGAGGTGGAGCAGAATGAGGGACAAATTTGTCCGTGTTAAAAAGTCTCTTAAATGCAAAAAAGCACAATATAAACTGCAAATATAAACTGTAAATGCACTATTTTGCACCGAATACTTGACAGGATACCCCAGAAAAGTGCTACACCCTCTGTTGTCCTGGCGGGGAACTGCTTTGCAGCACTCTCCAGGTGATGAAGTTCGAGACCAAAACGGTTCCGTCAATGCGTGCGTGTCTCTGCCTCGGGGAGCTGACGGAGAAGTATAAATTAGACTTAAGGGGGTCGGAGGGAGATCTTGGGGGCCATTCAACTGGCCCACGACGACCAATTCACTTTCCAGGAAACTGTTCATCTAGGAATGCTCGGACCTGACACCCATATTGTGGTGGTACACCATCTTGCTGGAAAACCTCAGGGAACGTGCTAGGGAAACGCATCATCATGTAGCAATTTCAAATATCCAGTGGCCTTGAGGTATGAGGCATTGTCGGGTTGTTAATGCAGCTAAGGTAGCTGAGTTTGCTGATATTTTATCTACTGAAGGGCTCAGTGTTCAGTTTAGCCTTCAAATTGACATGGCTTGCAAACACATCCTGGATGAAATTGCTCCTGTGAAATTGAGGAAACTTTGGCAAAAAGCCGAGCCCTGGCTATCTGAGGACACTCGGACCTTCAGACGGGCCTGTAGGAGAGCGGAGAGGAAATGGAAATTAGATTGTCTCCAAATCTCTCTGGAGATTTTTAAAGACTCTTTATCAGCCTACCAGGATGCTGTCAAGAAAGCGAGGATTAAGTACTTTGCTGATATTGTGGCATCAAACTTTCAAGATCTGCGCACCCTTTTTAATGTGCTTAATTCAGTGTTGGACTTTTCTGAGCTTAGTCAGTTGTCTCCATCTGTTGGAAATTTCTGCTAAAGGATTCCCGACCAAGTATTGAGTGCATAACTGAACATAATTATTTGAAGGTTGACCTTTTTTGTATTAAAAACACTTTTATTGGTCGGTTGGAATATGCTAATTTTTTGAGATGGGAATTTTGGGTTTTCATGAGCTGTATAAAAAAAAAAAATCATTAAAACCAATAAACGGCTTGAACTACTTCAGTTGTGTGTAATGAATCTAAAATACACTGCTCACAAAAATTAAAGGAACACTTTAAAGAAACACATTAGATACATCAGATCTCAATATGAAGTTGGATATCTATACAAATAACCACAGGGCAATGTCTTAGGAGCAAAAGGATGCCAAGTCTTTTAATGGAAATAAAAGTTTTCAGCCTACAGAGGGCTCAATTGTGTAGACACCCTAAAATCAGAGTGAAATGAAGATGTGGCAGGCTAGTCCATTATTTCAAAAACGTAATTTCTGCAGCTCAAAATGCTTTTCAGTATCTTGTGTGGCCCCCACGAGCTTGTGTGCATGCTTGACAACGTCGGGGCATGCTCCTAATGAGACAATGGTTGGTGTCTTGTGGCATTTCCTCCCAGATCTGTGTGAGGGCATCCCTGAGCTCTTGTACAGTCTGAGGAGCAACCTGGCGCCGCCTAATGGACCGAAACATAATGTCCCACAGATGTTCTATTGGGTTTAAGTCAGGGGATCGTGAAGGCCATTCAATTGTTTCAATTCCTTCATCCTCCAGGTACTGCCTGCATACTCTTGCCACAGGAGGCCGGGCATTGTCGTGCATTAGGAGAAAACCAGGACCTACTGCATCAGCGTAGGGTCTGACAAAGGGTTCAAGGATTTCATCTGGATACCTTATGGCAGTCAGAGCACCATTTCCTAGGCAGTAGAGGTCTGTGCGTCCCTCCATGGATATGCCTCCCCAGACCATCACTGACCCACCACCAAACCTGTCATGTTGAACGACGTTGCAGGCAGCATAACGTTCTCCTTGTCTTCTCCAGACTCTTTCACGTCTATCACAGGTGCTCAGGGTGAACCTGCTCTCGTCTGTAAAAAGTACAGGGCGCCAGTGGCGGACTTGCCAATTCTGGTGTTCTTGAGCAAATGCCAGTGGAGCTCTACGGTGCTGGGCAGTGAGCACAGGGCCCACTACAGGACGTCGGGCCCTCAGGCCATCTTCATGAATTCTGTTCCTGATTATTCCTTTAACTTTTTGTTCTTTTTAAAACACCGAAACGTCAGCATAAAAAAGGTAAATAAGATCTCCTATCTGTGTTTTAAAAAGAACAAAAAGTTAAAGGAATAATCAGACAGACACAGGCCATCTTCATGAAATCTGTTCCTGATTGTTTGGGTAGAGACATTCACACCAGTGGCCCTCTGGAGGTCATTCTGTAGGGCACGAGCAGTGCTCAGCCTGTTCCGCCTTGCACAAAGGAGCAGGTATCGGTCCCGCTGATGGGTTGTGGACCTTCTACGGCCCTGTCCAGCTCTCCGAGAATAACCGCCAGTCTCCTGAAATCTCCTCCATGTTCTGGAGATTGTGCTGGGAGACACATTAAACCTTCTTGCTGCAGCACGTGTGGATGTGCAATCCTGGAGAAGTTGGACAACCTGTGCAACTTCTGTAGGGTTAAGGAATCGCCTCATGCTGCCAGTAGAGATAATTACTCAAGCCAAAACTAGCACGAGTGGAAAACCAGCCAAAATAGATCGAGGGAGAAACTTGAAATGACTTCCACATGTTAAACCAGTCCTGTTTTGAGGGTTTTGTAATTGTTGCCACTTTAGTGCACCTGTTGTTAAGTCCATGAACACCAATACAGTTGGAAGTGATTAACAATGCCCTCAGCTGCTTAATCAACCAGAAAATTATCCGACAGGTTTAATTGATTCCATGCCAGGCCCAATAAAAAAAGTGTTCCTTTAACTTTTGTGAGTAGTGTATATGAAAGTCTAAAGTTTATCAGTACATTACAGAAAATAATGAACTTTATCACAATATGCTAATTTTTTGAGAAGGACACACACGCGCACACACACACACACACACACACACACACACACACACACACACACACACACACACACACACACAATCCATTGAGCTGCAGTGATTAACATTGACCTACACCAGGTTTTTCTTCTCCAAAGCACAATACTTTTAGTTAAATTATATAAAGCTGAGTAATACAGTAATAGTCAAATTTGAGGAAGTTAAATATGTTACAGGGGGTGATAAAAAAAAAAAAAAAAAGAATTATCCCCATACTGCTTTTTTCCAGACTGTCTGACTTGACAATTGGCATTCTGTGGTTAAGCTGTTATTTTATTGAGCCATTTCCTCGTGTCAACCTTCAACTGACAGTGTCACTCTGCTCTGAAGCATCACAGTCCTTCTCTAGCTGAACAGAAGACTGGTATGTGAAGCTTGCCTCAGATGGAGTCACTAAGACAGCCTTCACCTGGTCACTGTGCTGCTGCTGCTGCGTTTGACTCAAGGCAGTTGAGCAGCAGCCGGAGATGTGCAGCGGTGTTCTCCTGAGGTGCAGAGGGCATGGAGTTGACTCACACTTGAAAGAGCATTTGGGCTTTTATACAAGTAGAGATTCACTTTAAGGAACAATCAGCAAGTCACATGCTCATATTGCAGTTTTCTTCCATTTCAGAATCAGCTTTATTGCCAAGTACGTGAGTGAGACTAACGTTACCAGGAATTTGCTTCAATGGAATGGTGCAGACATACAGATGCATCCAATAAAAGAGATTATGCATAAGAAACATAACATGAAAGGCTGGGGGTGACTAGTTCAGGTCTGTATGGTTAAAATTATTATCTGGTGATCAGCAGACCTACAGCAGCGGGAAAGAAGCTGTTCTTGTGGTGTGATGTTCTTGTCCAGATCCACCTGAACCTCCAGCCCAAAGGGAGTGGTGTGAACAGACAATGGCCAGGATGAGAGGTGTCAGCTGCGATGCGACCTGCATGCGTCAGATCCCTGGAGGTGTGCAGGTCGTGGATTGATCCATATAAGTTTTACACCATTTAACATTTTAGTTTTTCATTTTAGAATTACTAAGAAATCACAGTGTAGCCATAGAAACACTACTTGATATATATGTTGTTTGTGTGTGTGCGCCTGCTCCTGTCTTCTCAATCCCCAGTGAGTTAAAAGGGAGTTTTCCTCTCCACTGTCACTTCATGCTTGCTTACTATGAGGATTGCTGTAAAGACACTGACACTAGTCAGTGACGTGATGCAATCTGCTGGGGTCCTTATATAGGAAACCTTTTTACTGATTGGCTTAATGAACTATACTGTATTGGAATGTTTACTTTGTGAAGTGCCTCGAGACGACTCGTCGTGATTTGGCACTATATATAAATTGAATTGGCATTTAAAAATGGTTCTAGAATTCAAAGCCACATTTACCATGTTGTTGAATAGGGAGCTTGGGGTGTCTAATGATGTTTTCATATCTGGTCTGGTGTGTTTTGGTCTTGGCAGCGTTGGCCCGCCCCTGCACAGCCAGGTTTTGTACACATATGGCACTTGCACACTAGCATCAGCTCCACTCCGCTCCGCCGGCTCCAGCCTGGCAGCGTGATTTGGAATCGTAGGATGGCCAAGGAAGGTCCCGCCTTTCTTGCTTCAGATTGGCTGGAAGGGCTCTCCTTTGATAGGCTATTTCATTCAACAGCAAACCGTCTTCCCTCGCTGCAGGGTTTTTATGTCTGCAGCCAGATCTTGGAGGTTTTTTTTTGAAAAACGTGTGAACTTGTCTGTCCTGTTTTACAACAAACCAATTTCAGTTTCTTTTGTAAAAGAACCTGAAAACGTCAAATGTGAACTTGGAAAATAATCTTGTTGCATTTATCACACTGTTGGATTGACTTTATGTCTGTTGGCTCTCAAGCTTTGGGGTTATCTTATTAATATAGGCTATGTCTTCACTTTCGTAGGTTAAGGCTGTTTGCAAGTTAGGACACATCTCTCATCATCTGTTTAAATTTATTTCATTTAATCGAAATGTAAATCAAAGCCGATTATGATTTAGACATATTTTTCACCAGTTTCCATTATTCTAGAAGAGAAACAGACCTGCTGCACACAGCTGGGCAAAATAGGGCAGTTTTATTATATTTCATACCCAGGTAAGGCACACAGCCTATGTGTCGATGGGTTAGCCGAGTACATATTATTATATTGCTAAACTTGCATTTTTTTTTTACAAAACTCCCCAAAACAGCAGGTCTGTTGGTGTCAGGAGGACAGTCTGCACTTAGAGGGAAGACGATTTGCCTTATAAATGAAATAGCCAATTGTAGGAGAGCCCTTCTAGCCAATAAGAGGCAAGAAAGGCGGTCTCCAAAAAAATCGTCGCGAAAATATCAGTGATGTCATGAGTACATCTGAGCATGTGGGCAACACAAAAGAGCACAAAGTCTGCAGTGTCTTCCTTATTAAACAAAGGCGTCTTGAGCAGTTTTATGCTTTGTAGACTCTACTTCTGATATTAAATCCTGCTTTGCTGTGTGTGGCAGCACTGTGTGTGTGTGTTCCTCACAGCAGAGAAACAGAGAAAAATGGCTTCAGTCAGAGGCTTGTTAACTCCTCAGCGTCCAGAATGATAATGGAACTCGCATGCAGGAAGCCCCCGCTGACTGATTCTGCTAATCGGACGTTCCCCCAATGGTAGGCATGAATTTGAGCTGGCCAGTCACAATCGGCAGTGGGTGTGTTAGACCGGTTTCGACCCGAGGCAGACTGCTTTGGGAAGAGGGCTGAAAACACGTCCGTTTTGGTGTGGGAAATTCCCGGGCTATCAGGATATGAACACAAGTTACCCTGACTAGGCCGTGCGGAGCATTAGCAACTCTACACAGCAGAACTCCTTCAGGCTGGTGTTATTTGTGGAGATAAAACATCAACATTGAAAAGCAAACAGTCAGTGGTAGAGTTGCGTTGCTGTTTGCCAAAGAGGAGAGATGTCCAAATATCAGGAAGACTACTTTCTCTGTGCTGAAACAGGAGCACCAGAGCTTTTTTCCCCCCCAGAGATCGACTTACAAAGCATTCATTCCTACTAGAGACCACTGCAAATGTATTAAAAATGAGTTAAGTTGACCTTTAAAAATATATAAAGACCTGCACATCCTCCCAACATTATGTGCCACCTTACAACTGAACTCCACCTCCAGCACACTTACCCTCATGAATTAAATTGCCATTTTCTCATTGTTAGATATCCATTAATGTGCTCTCTTCATGGAGAATGAGAAAGGGTGATATAAATATTTGTGTACAGGATAGCATCATTTAGAATCCCATTCTCATATCAAATGAGGTTGTTTGCTCAAGTGTATGTTTTTCACTGATGTGTGACAGCGGTTGCATTATTTGATTATTTCCTCCCCCACTTCCCTTTTTTCCTACTTATAACATGTTGCCTTTTGTTTTTCCTGTGTGTCAAAAACCACAGTGCATGAAACTGCTTAAAATGTATTGTTGGAAAGTGGCCAAAAAGGTAAAAATGGAGAAATAGGAGGATTGTTGGCGCTCCACTCTGGAGTTCTTTGGAGACCAAAGCACAGTGAAGGTGAGTTTAAAATGAAGAAACGCTGGAGCTGATGTGTCTATATTTATCTAGTCTGAAAACAGAGGTAAAAAAATACTCAGTGTTGCACTGCGAGCACCAACAATTTCACTCCTCTGAGTGACTCATCATATTAATCTTTGCTTCCTTAAGACACTTTGTTTTGTAAGTTTAGGGTCTTGTCTATTTTTTTTTATTTATTTATTTGTGCTCCCCACCCCCCAAACCTACCATTCTCATGTCTCAATAATATAAAGCCTGAATTTATGAAGAATGCATTTAAAGTAGGGATGTCTGATATTATCGGCTAAAATCGTAAACTAATCTGACGTTTACATACCATGCTCATATTATTCCTAAAACTACTTTTCCTCTTACTCATAATGTTGAGATAGGACCGATCGGGGAAATTATGTGTATTTTTTTTGGTATTTGTTTGGCACAGCTGGCCTAATTTTAAAAATTGACGTAATTGTCCTATTTTGCACAGATAATGTTTAAAGTTTAGAGGTGCAATAAGAATTTTACAGAGAAATAACAAAGCAGTCATGTTGGAAGATCGATTGAATGGGAGGTTACATGATACCCTCAGCTGGTTGGGGGATTGTCAGTTTTTCTCCTTTTAAAAAGGCTGAAAAGGGACGTAGTCTTTGTTTACCATCTGTCCCATCTCCACACTTTCCAGAGCCAATCATATGTGAGCCTGCAATGTTGCCAAGTCTGCGCCGGCATTCGTAATTCAACCTCGGCCGGCAAAAAGCAGCAGTGTTGTGGACAGAATGGGAGCGACCCAGAAGCAAAAGAAAGTAAAACAATTTATGTTGTACTGTAATATCAGGTAAAGAGGGCTAGAGGCTAACACTGAGCTAACAATGTTAACAGTGAATTAGAAACAGTCAGCTCTAAAGACATCAACATCTCATCTTTTTTTTTAAGTTACCAACAAGACATTACAGTGAAATGTGCTTATCTGTTTATCAATTACTGCGTATGAATCATCTTCGCTCATTATCTAGACCCGTACCTGGCAACAGTTGTTCAGAGGATTCATTTGTTTTGATACATGGACTGCAGTACCCAAATTTGACCACAAGAGTCATACTTCATGCACCTTTAAGTATGCATGATAGGAGATATGTGATGATGGTTACTTAAAATTATTTCTTGTTTTATGAGGGAAGGGACCCTGCATATATTGGTATGCGTGTATATAAGTATTGGAAAATAAGAGTTAGACTGTTATTTGATACCATTAAAAAAAAAAAAAGCCAATATCGAACATCCCTAAGGCAATCCACGTTATTCTTATGGCCCGTGATGCTTTGCGCAAAAGATGGACACAATCTTCTTTACTTAAAAGCAGACGTAGAGCCGAGTCAGAGCCTTAAATCCCGCATCACCAAGCCTGGGTTTAGTTTCTACATCAGGTGAAATGCAAACAGCAGGCCGGCACTTTTAGGTTAAAAACGGGAGTCTAAACGCACGTTAAATTATAACTATTCAGAAAATTGTACACATGAAATAATTCCTGTTGTTGTGAGACTGCTGTCAGATCTCTTTACTACTCAGCGTCTCTTCTCTGGAGTTTTGTCATATCCAACTACAAAGTAGGATACGGGTGTTCCTCTCTGGGGGTTTTCACAATAAAATTAAAGGAATGGACAAATAAAGTTTGTGGTGGTTTCAAGTTAAGATTTTTCAGCCACATTCTTCTGGGTTCCTCATCTCTGGAGAGGCGGTGAGAACCGTACCGACGCTCGCAGCTGCACGCTCTCTCACTCTGGAGGTGCATGTTCTAAACATCGCTCTTGTAGCTACAGATTGAATTTTCTCTGGTTGTTAGTACAAGCGCGAATAGCGCAACGTCTTCCCGAGGCGCATGACAAAATTTTTTGGGGGTAAATATTTCTTTTAAAATCCTCTTCAAATGTTCAAATAAACTGCTACTAGCAACGAAACCTCACAATGCAAACCAATGAGTATGTGCTACTTCCGGTATCGCACCGGATGTTGCTAGCATCAGCGTTTCTCCATGAGGCTTCTCAAAAATAACGTGGATAGAATAAAAGGGATACTATTGCAATTTTAGCACCCCCTAGTGTTCCGTTAGTGCAAGCAAAAGTGAAACTTATCTCCTCACTGTGCGTTTGTCTTTTTAACACCTTCATCTAACTGCTGAAATGTCTCCTCAGCCTTCATTAGTGTCTACAGGAGCGGTTCATCACTAAACCGAACAAATCAGCTGTGTTCATAATCTAAAACATGCAGGAAACATGCTGGAAGCAGACTGCAGTGCCAGGTATGTCAGCTCCTTTTACTAATTGCAACAGGGAGCGGACGGCCACTCTGAAGTTGCAAGTGCAATACTCTGGCCACAGAGGGCGGTGGGGGCCTGAGTAACAGTTCATTAACCCTGTAAAGAGTCATTTTAGCACATACTGGCTCAAGATGATTTAAAATATGAAAAACATGCATAGTATGGCTTTAAAGTAGAAAAGAAAAGGCTTCTAACTTCTTAACATTTGTGCTGCAGTAGAGATTCTAAGAAAAATCTCAGTTAACTATTCTTAATGTGTCTTTATTGATTGAATCATTTGAATTAAACTGCTCAGGCTACATTCACAGGTTGTCCTTTTAGATTTACTTCAATAAAAGGGTCCCAGGCCTCATTTGAGGGACCAACTACAAATCTGAGTTGATTCCAAGAAATAGCAGAGTTTCCACCTGTGTGTTTTCTTGCATTTTTAATTTGCTGGATGAATGCAATCAGCATTAAGCAACATCCAGACTCACAGAAGGCATCACTCAGAAAACTTTGTCAGTTTTTTTTTTATTATTTCTGCAGCAGCAGAGAACTCATGAAATGGTGACAGTTGCAATAGGACCCAAATGCAGGTGAGCAGGAACTGTTTAATATGAATACTGGTAGGTAGGGTAGCACAACAGGCAGGCAAGACAAGGACCTGACACAGATTAGCACAAACAGAGGGTTTAAATACATGAGGGTCATCAGGAATCAGGTGGGTAGGATAACAAGGGACAGGTGAGTCCAATAAACACTTAACGAGGGGCGACAGGACAACACCTCAGAGGGAGAATGAGCAGATCCTGAGAAGAACGTGAGTGAAAGCAGCACCAAACACTTTGGATCTGTCCTGTTTTCTTTCATTTACTTCACTCTTTGCAGTCTGCTGATTTTAGTAGATTCTTTAATAGAATAGAATAGAATAGAATAGAATAGAATAGAATAGAATAGACTTTATTGATCCCACAGTGGGGACATTCACTTGTCACAGCAGCACCATCACTCATAAGGATACTTAGAAGAGAAATAAAAACAAGGATACATGTATATACACATATGCAGTAATCTAGTATTGTAATCTTCAATTACTAAAAAAAAAACACAAATAAAGATGAAAGCAAACTTGGGTACCAGCACTATGCAGCATACTGTAAGAGACACAGACAAACAATGTGAATCCGGTATTGCACAAGTACACTGTAAACCCAAAAGTCCAATGAGCTCAAAAGATTTATAATCATAGAAATCAAAAGTAGCAAACACGTCAAAAGAAGCAGATTCAACTTTTACTTAAGATATCTTTATTAGAATGGAAGACTATGAGTGAATGAAACCTTTTGTGTCAAAGTTATTGAGTTAAGATGCGTGATGACGTCATGGCGTACGTTCGTGAACGGCGTACTTTCTTGATCGTGAACCTCTCCGAAAAGTTTTCAAGATGGCGGAGGTCTGAAGCAAAGCGAAGCAAGAAAATATGTAAGTAAAATATAAGAAAACATTTATTTTGTTTGTTTTTTATCCCTTGAGCTGCTGTAGATTGTTACCAAAGAAATATTGTGTCCGTGTTGAATCATTTCATTTGAAAAACTGAAGTTTTTCATCACCGAGCCACGTACCAGTCAGTGGGAAATATTATTGCCAGTGGTTTACTTCTTTTCACCATAAGCTTTGTGCTATGGTAATGGTTACGTTTTGACGAAATATGTTTTACATATTTTAACCTAACGACCACCGCGTTCGCCTAGTAAACATTCACCTACATCGAGTACATTTGTTTTTAATGCATAAAAAATCCAAAAAAGAGTGTTCGAACTATATTAATGTGACTGCGTGCTTGATTTTAGTATAATTTAATCCCCTGTTTCTTTGCTTAGATGTGGGATTCTAAATAATCAAATTGACCCTTACTGAGCGCCCAAATTCAGTAGAGGATCTAATCCAAACACTGCAAGAAAAATGCAGGCCAAGGCTGGACTATGAGTTTACTCTCCACTATGAAGATCCAGATTTCGATGGGCAGCTCTGTTGTCTGGTTGACATTGAAGATTTACCTGAAAAAGGGACACTCCAAGTGGTCAGATATGAAGCTGACAACGTCTCATTACAAAGCTCCGACACTGAAATTCTTCCTCATGTGCCTTCCTGACCTTACCTGAAAATGTCATCCAATTACATGCTGTAATTTTTGTGTAAATTGCTAACAAATACACACAAACCAATACCGCAGAAAACAATGCTTATTTATAATAAATAAGCATCTTTTTTTTCCTTGTAACTATTAAATCTGTGTCTTTAATGCAGATTGAAGAGTCACCAGAGCACGTTATGTCCGCCAAAACACGCCTTTTGGCATACATAATGCATGTTTAGAACGCGCGCTTTTTTACCCCTTTGGCTTGCCATATATTGCCGTAAAGCAACATGCAGTCAGTACTTCCAGCGGCGGGTTGCAACTCAAAAACTGTATAGTGCGGTAAACAGACGTGGGACCCCCTAACACCATAAAAGTTCAGAAAATGAACATGATAGATGATAGTATGCCAACAAAACCTTAGAGAAAACGTTATTTTAAGGTGTAAAAGTTGCAGAATGTGGCTTTAAGGTGTTAAAAAGGTGAACGCACAGCGAGGAAATAAGTTTCACTATCGGTTCTACAAACGGACACTAGGGGGACACTAGCAAAACTCATACTTTTGGAATAAAATATGCAACTCTTTTTTGTGAAAATAATGCTAAAGGTTTTATAATTAGCAGGTGTGATGTTCACAATCTCAGTGTCCTGATTTGCAAAATATTATTATAAATAATCTTGAAGCAAGTTTTATGACTTATCAGAGTATTTAATAGATGCAGGAGCATACCTGGTACACCCAAAGCGTGTGTACAATCACACCAAAAATGAGTGAGTGTTCTTGTACTTAAACAGTGAGCAGATAAACAAAAGAAAAGAAACCAAATAACAAAAACCAGTATGAACACATCTATTGAGGTAAATAGAGAAGACACTAGATATCTGAGTAGAACTAGTCAGTGTTTATTTATAAAAATGTGTCTTGAATAATTCAGAGAAACCATCAAGACACCACGCGTGTTATTCCCATGTTGAACAAGATGGAAATAGAAATAGATGTGAATTTTCAGCCCAGTGAGCTTTCTGAATACCTCAGAAAAGATGCACATTACTGTTTCTGTAAAGTGGGTCTCAGAATTTCAGCTTTTATGAAACTTACTTTAGATAACACCAAAAGACAAGAATTCTCTTAAAATCTGTTAAAAACTGCAAACTCTCCCTCTCTTTTTCCTCACCAGTTTCTTGTCTGCCTCTTTGTGGGCCATCGTCTGAACGCCTGAATCTGCTACATCTGCTCCTTGTGATGTTGTCCTAGTTTGTTTTTGTTTCACTGTGGCCCAGAATCATAAAATAGTGGTGGGTTGCATGGATCACAGGGGCACAAATCAGATATAAACAAGAAATAAACAACAGCCTAACTCAGAGTGTGTGTTTGCGTGCATGGCTTCTGCAGACGATTGTGCAGAATTGAGAAGAAAGGAAAGATAAAACACAAAGACGAAGAGCTGATGTTTGCTTTATTATCCGTGTACGTCATGCACAGCAAACCAACAATAGCAGCATCTGGAAACGCTGTTAGATTAAAGCAGGTTATAAAAAACTGAAGGTTGCTGAAGATCCACAAATAGAGGGTTTGTTAAAAGAAGATACTTCATCAAAGTACTGTTTCTTCTGCCTTCTAAAGACGTTGCCACCTGTTGCATCATCCTGCAAAAGCTTTCATTAATTTGACTTTCATGTTTATTCATAATAGTTTAAACACACTGGGATATGGGATGCTACCTGAGATGATTCATTCAAGGGACTCCAGGATTTTTCTCACTGATGTTTCCACAGAATGTTAATTAGAAGATTTAATGGACATAGATTAACTAAAACATTTAAAGTACTAGAAGAATGTTCCTAATGAAAGATGTCAGTTTTTGTCTGCTAATTTACTGTATACTGAACTTGAAGTTATTTTGTTGTGTTTTTTGCTCCATTTTAAACTCCACACAGGCAGATTCACCTACTTTTTTACTGCCCAGGCTTAGATTTAGATATCTTCTCTCTCTTTCATACCTAAAAACTTGTATTTTATCACTACAGTTAGAACACTTCTGTTTTTTTTGCTTACAATTGTTGCAGACGCTAGCGTGGAACCTGCTGATGGACACTTTGAAACAAAAAGCAAAACAAAATTGTTGAAAAATCAGAAAGATTGCACCAGTTGTGCTTTTAGCAGTAAAAACCTGGGCCCTTATCAAACGTTCGTAGAAACTGTCCTATATTCCCTCCTACGAATGAAATTTAAAATGTGTGTATGAACAGTCAAAAGTCTGATTTATGAAACATGCGGTGACCTCTCCTATGCACGTTCCTCCACAATCATCTGATAATAAATCCCAGCTGTGCGTACCCAGGTGCTCGTGCCTGTTTACCGTCACTTACATACAGAAACGCCCTCAATTAACCATATTTGGTCACACTACGTCCTCAGATCAGGAGGGGATTCCCTGGGTTCTTCCCAAAAAAAAAAGAAAAGAAAAACTTTATTGACAGCGAGATCGAAGCACTGGACACTTGACAACGGGGAGCAGAGGAGGTTCTGGAGGGTTCTTTTATTTGTAAAATAGAATATGGACTGGAATCAGTGCGCTGCGCTCACGGAAGAGCCGTTCCCTCCGGAGTGCACTCTGCTCTGCTAAATTCTCCAATAATAATAATAAACAATCTTTTATATAGCGCATCTCAAGCAAAACCACGAGGCGCTTCACAAGGACAAAATTATTGAATTAAATTAAAACATGATAAATAAATCCTAAATGATTTAAAACATCACAAAATAACACAAAATCAGCCGTTCTACAGTCAGATTTCCGTCGGTCACGGGTGTTTTAGCACCAATAATGTGACACAGCTGTTTATCCACCAAAATAATTATTTATTGGGTAGAATATTTAGTGGATGAGGAACACGCGTGGATCACTGAGACCTTCAGAATTGCCGTTTCCTTGTTCTGCCACTATGCTGTTCCTACGCATGGTCAGAGCTGTTCTTATAAGAGCAAATTGGGAAATACCACACAATGCATAAAATCGTTCCCATGCACGAAATACGCACAGATCTGTTCGTAAGTATGGTTGATAAATGAGGACCCTGGATTGTAAGCAAAGGTTTCAGAAACAAGGAGAGTCAGCTTATGGAAAAGTTGTATTTTTGTCTTTGTTGATTTGATTTTGTTGGTTTTTACAACCTTTCACTATTGAAAAATGGATCTTTTCCCTCCTGTTTTTTAGGGTGGACAAAAATGACACCCTGAACACGTCATCAGTCCATCACAAGGCTAATCCATTCAGATAAACCTGCTCTTTTAAAAGATTTGAGCTTCAATGGTAATGGTAGTAAAGACTGGCAAGTATTATTGGTTGAAGAATGCAAATATTGCAATTTAAGACAAATAATCAAAGACAATACCGGCCTGTCATGGTGAAGAGAGAGTTGAGCCAGAAGGTAAAAATTCTCGATTTACCGATTGATCTATATTCCTACCCTCACCTATGGTCACGAGCTTTGGGTAGTGACAGAAAGAATGAGATTGCAGAATCAAGCGGCCGAAATTAGTTTTCTCCGCAGGGTGTCTGGCTCTCCCTTAGAGATAGGGTGAGTAGCTCGGTCAGAGTAGTGAGGTGAGGTGAGGTGAGGGACTCAGAGTAGATCCACTGCTCCTCCACATTGAGAGGAGCCAGTTGAGGTGGCTCGGGCATCTGGTCAGGATGCCTCCCTGGTTTTCTGGGCACGTCCAACCGGGAGGAGACCCAAAAGGAAACCCAGGACACGCTGATGGGACTATGTTTCTCGGCTGGCCAGGGAACGCCTTGGGATTCCCTACCACTGCGACCCAACCCTGAAAAGGCGGAAGACGATGGATGGATAATAATGACAATTTAAATTGATCTTCTCTTTTTAAAATGTATGAATTAGGCCTAAAACATGCTCCAAGCAAACATTTTAAATTTTAGAACTCTTTCTAGGTCTTTGATGACCAATGGGGTTTTCTTCCCATCGCTTAAGCGCTACAGAGAAAGACAATATGTAGCAAACACAAGGGAAACTATTAGTATGTTACAGTTTATGGCACACATTAAACATTCTGCATTAGTCACATGAGGCTGTATTGAACCTTTCCTCAGGCGATACTAACATTTTACATTTTAAAACTCCAGTGATCCTCAGTTTCATTTTACAGTGAATCCTGAGTAATAATTTTTCTGCTGTCACTTCTTTTTTCTCCCTTTCTCTTTATTTCTCGACAGCTCTCCCGGCTCTTTGGTGAATCACCGTGCATGTCGGAGTGATCTCTCTCTCTCTCTCTCACACACACACACACACACACACACACACACACACACACATAACATATGTTGCATCAGGTTTTAATAAATTAGGATGTTTTTTCCTGCATTTGTTCTGACTTGAGATCAGATCAGTGTTTACTCAGATAAGTGTTTAACTTATCTTGAAAGTGATCAGTCATTTTAATTTCTGTTCCTGTTCTGATGACGTCCCGCCAAACAGCAGATCATCTACCAGTTCTGTGTCTGCATGAACTAGAACACGCAGGTTGTTTGGACACTTCTGCAGATAGTTTCAGTGAAGGTTATGATACTAGATACGAGAGAAAAATCATCAGTTTTTCATGATAAATTCACTTTGATGTCCTTCAGTTCCGTATTCCTGTTTGGCTGAAGCCGACCTTGCGCCTGAATCCTCTGTGGGACATTTGTTCTCCTTAAGAACAGAGAAAATCCGTGCCCTCCAGCAGCTTTGTGCGCTTTAATGGTAAGGTGCATTAGGTTATGGTTGTCATCCCCCCCGGCTGTTGCAAAGCAGAGCTCAATGAGAAGGGCTGAACTTCTCTTATGAATTAGAAACGACATATTAGAGGGTACGTTGAATTAATCATGACAAAGGAGTCTTGCTTGAGTCTGATGTTAAAACACTCTACCTTTATTAATGACTAATTATTCACAAAGTCTTGCAGCTGATTTTACAGATCCAAGCTCAGCTTTGCCTGAACGTTTAAAGGTGAGGATTAATAATACACAACAAAGTTTTTAGGAACAAGCTCTAAGGAACTTTAGATTATGCTTTTAATTTGCAATTCCTAAAAAACTTTAAGGTAGAAAATTCATCTTTAGTTTGCTATAGACGAGGCTTTAGCCCAACAGCAACAAAAACAGAATGATGCATCAAATTAATCACAAAGTCATAAAAGAACTATGAGCAATTACTTCCCTTACCAAGAAGCAAGACATATGAATGATGATGAATGGGAAGGACCACTTTCACCATTCCTTAACAAAGAACCACCATCACCATGACACGCAGAATTGTATAATTACATGGCTGCAACAAATGAGGTCCAGCCTGAGAGAGAGGAAAAAGAGCCTGTTTTCACATCAGCATGAGGAGCCAGTTACCTACAGATAAAAGCGTAGCAGTCAACAGGCTCACGATGCTTCAGAATACCTTAAAATGTCTAGCATGTGATTTAAAGACAAACATACTGGTGTAATATTTAATCATTTCACATATTAATCTTAATTTTACTGAGAGATTTTTAATATTGACAAATAGCGTTGAAGAAAATTATTTACCGAGTTTGTATTTCTGTTTATCTTTTGGATAATTTAATAATTTTGGATATTTTATTTTAGTTTTATATTTCCTAATTTCAGGGAATGAGCTTGTTTAATTTTGTTTTGCACCACCTGACGATCAAAGTAAAGTCAAGGTTCTTTAGAGAATGAAACGTGTTTGATTCAATTCCAGCGTAATGCAATAAAAATCTGTCAAATAAATAATCCTGAACAGTTAGACTCAAGACGACTACATCAGTACAACTTTTGGTGCTTTAATTGGTGGTTCAAAGCCAGCTCCACCCTAATGCCTTAGCAGATGTGTCCTTGGGCAAGACACTTTACCCACCTTGCATTTGTATGAATAATTGGTGGTGCTTCGAGGGGCTGATGGCCCAAAACGCCACCACCAGAGTGTGAATTGATGATGAATTTACAACAAAGCTCTTTGGGTGTCATGGAAACAGTTATAGAGACAAACCCCGTTGTAATTATTATTATTTAGTCTGCATTAAACAACAAGTAACTTTGAGTCTCGTTGAATGTTTTATTTCTCATGGACTGAACTGCATAAACCAACCTCACACTAGTTTGAGATGATAATGTATGGATTGTAAAAATAAGCTAGGTCCAGTTTTCTGTAAATGTTGAAACCTCCAGTACAGCTGGTGTGCAAATGTTTTTTGGGATGTATTTACTTTTGCAAGCTCAGAAACAAATCCACTCTTCTGTCATGTCCCTGAACGGAGTTTATAGACACTACACAAAATCATGAATTAATGCATACCTCTAACTGAAAACAAAACCCAGATCAATAAAGAGAATCAGAAATATTTTACACCATATGGAAAAGGGTTTAAGGAGTGGTTCACTGAAAAAACAATTTTTAGTTATTATTTCTGATTATAATCAGTCACTCTGAGTTTTTCATGCAGGCTGAACATGAAAATAGTCTCCTACACCTATCTCCTGCATTAGCTTCTGATAGAAAATAGACATTGAAACTCTAGGATTAGAAAATCCTGACAGATCTACGTCACACTGTCACTTAACTCATTCACTGCCATTGACAACAAAAGTTGTCATTTTCAATCCAACCGCTCACTGCCATTGACAACTTTAGTCTCTACGGGGTGGGCGTCGGAATGAGCCCCCGCACCGTGAGAATAAACATCACGTGTCTAAAGCTGATCTTCATCCATGTATGTAATACATCATGTGATCAGGAAGCAGAAAATCAATGAATTAGGAGATTGTTTTGGGACGCTGCTGTGAAAAAAAGCAATGCGCCAACTGGAAATGCTTCTGCAGCTCACGCTTCGACACCAGATTGTGAAAGAACGGATAACGCTAGAAATACGGCGATTCTTCCTAATGTAAGAAGTGAGTCTACTCTTTCTTTTGGTAGTTTTGGCGTTTACATGATCATAGAGCACAATGTTCTGTGACTCTTCAAAAAACAGTAAAAACGCTCAAAAACGCTGGCAGTCAGGGGCTTTCTGATCAGAAAACGGCTGGCAGTCAATGAGTTAACATTCATGGACTCATCCATCTTGACTCGTTACGGGGAAGGCTGTTGTCGGTTTAGCGTCCAGGAAACAGCAGAGAGCGTCTCGGCTAGTAGAAGCTAACTGTTAGCATTAGCAACTCCACCACACAGCAGAACTCCTCCAGGCTTGTGTTATTTGTGGAGATAAAACATCAACGTTGCAGAACAAACAGAGTCAGTGGTAGAGTCACGTTGCTGTTAGCCAATCAGAGGCGAGATGTCTGAATATCAGGAAATAAGACTCCAGATCCTGCCGTCTGAAGCTCAACTCTGATCTGGCTCACTTCCAACATGCACACTGGAGCATTTTCTCCTCAGAGTACGGCTTACGAGACATTCATTCCTACTAGGTTTAGACCGCTATATCGGTTGGCCAATATTTCAGCGCAATATTTACCATTTTTTACACATTGGCATTGGCTGATATTTGTTCTTATTAAAGCCGATTTAATGTCAGGCACATCTCCGGGCAGCCCGGTTCAGTTGCACAATTTAATTTAAATGTATTTTTACATTCAGTAATAAATCTGCATAGTAAATACTCTAAATTAACTTTATTTGGGTGTCTGACTTCTGAGCAGTGCACAAAGTTAAGATTTAACAGTCGGTTAAACTCAGAGTTCAAAAACTGATTCAGCTTCAGAAGTTTTGTGCGTCAACTGATGTTATTAGTGACAGTTTGGCATGAAAATGAGGTGGAAAACATCTAGATATCGGCTATGAAAATTGGCCCATAAATATCGACCATCGGCCTGACAATGTCTCTCCTACATATCGACATCGGTATCGGCAAAAGAAAAACCAATATCAGTCGACCTCTAATTCCTACTAGAGATTACTGCAAATGCATGATTAAACGAGGGAAGCACACCTTTAAAGAGTTGTTTATTTTCATGTATTTCACATGAAACCCATTATTGTTTTATTGAGTAAAATAGCAAGAAGGCTTTCTTGAGTTTGCTTCTCTTGATGAAAAAAAAAAGTATTTTTAACCAATCAAAGGGAGCTACAGTCATGCCTTTGCAAAATGGGATTAGTCCGGTCTGTGCCAGCTGCTTTCTGGCTTCATACCAGTCAAATCATAGTATGCCACAAATGTCACTAAATCTCAGCTATCACACAGTTTGACAATCAAAGTCACAGAGGACAAATACTTGGTTAAACTCCCCCTTCAGCTGAGCTGAGACCAAAGGAAGTGGCGAGCTAATTTTTCAGTTTTTTAAATGACAGAAACAATTTTGATAAACTTGGGTGAATCAGATAGACTTGTTAGAGTAGCTCAGACTGGATTTTCTCTGTAGAGGCCAGAGGAACATTTACGACATGGTTAGTGACTTGTTTGCTGTCATGAAAAACATGATTCATAACACTGTGGATTTCCAGTTGACCTGAGCCATGAATGTGAGTAACTCCAGAGGCTACCAAATATTTGTCTGGATTGTAGTTGTTTGACATTCTTCCAGTCAGAATAACCAAAAAGACGACTGCTCTTGGCGTCTGCGGACCTCAGTTGTTTAGGCTGAGCTATGAGGAAACATTTTTACTGCTAAGAACATAAAGAGTGTGTGGTGCAAATTACAGAGTTTTGGTAGATAAGGGAACCAATGCCTGTAGAAACAGGACAAATCCTCTGTGACGTCACCTATAGGTTTCTGAGGCTTGGATTTGAAGACTAGTGGGCGGTTCCAATCCCTGCCATCTTGACCGTGTCACACGTCTCGACACTCCCGAACAATACAAAAATGGGCAAAGAGGTGGAGCTGAGATTGGATTTGAGTTTGCCATTACTCCCAGCTACAAGCTAACTGAAGCTAACGGAGGTTTGCAGGCACTTTTAGCCAGAAAAACACAGTCTAATTTGATCTCATCTCACTGAGCTGAGGAGTTTTTGTGGTATATCCCTGAGAGTTCCACAGGCAACAAACACAGCCTCAGACTGCAGCGATCAGAGCCGGGCGCCCAGGCAGCGTGAGCCCACATCTGCCCTGAAAGGTTTTGGTTGTGGTGGGGCGGCAGCGGCCGACTATGACCCAGGGAGACAGTACAGACTCTTGATACCCAGCCCTACCATCACGTCATATTTCAGCCCATTCTGACCAAGCAGCGTTATGTTAAATGTACAGCATCTTCCTCCATTCAACCAGCAAATTAAAGTCCAGAAATATAATTTCACTTACCGATAAAAATGAAGCAGAGACTTCTTGGATGGTCTGTTAGTGCAACCAATACCACAGCTTGCCATCTTTGTCCAATAATTCCATGATTAACATCTGAACACGAACACACAGAGGACACAGCTAAAGTTCAGAGAGTCAAAATGACCAAACAGCTATTAACGTGAGGCTGAGCATTGATATCATATATATCACTAGATGCCTTACCCGCTCTGATCGTCGACTGGACGAACGTCCCTACGCGGCGGCCATCTTACCTCGGACAGCTGCCCCCTTTCGTAACATTGGTGTCAATGATGCATTTACTATTTAAATAACTCTAACTTGATCAATTTTCAACCGAATGTCAAACGGTTTGATTTGTTATAAACGCCAGAGATGTGGCTGTGAAATATGACGGATTTGGCCCGTTAATTTAAAAATGTCTAAGTATGTCCTATCAAGCCTATGTGTTATAAGGTTTGTAATAATGCAACCCGCTTGTAAATCCGTTAAGATTTAATCGAGTTATGAGTGTTTTTGTTTAAGTTGTTCACTCACCTTCCATCTGCTACCACCGGAACGTAAACTGTCTGAGGTAAGATGGCCGCCGCGTAGGGACGCTGTCGACTCCCAGTTAAGGCATCTAGTGATATATATGATATCAATGAGGCTGAGGCCTTCACCGGAGCTAGCCGCTTAAGCTAGCTCTGACGCTCATGCTTCCTGTCAATCAAATCTAACTGTTCATAATTTCAAGCTTTACATTACACCTACAAGAAAGAGTTACAAAATAATTCACCCCCTCAGAGTTGTCATGACTATAAACTAGACCTATTAAACCTAAAATGTTTTTTGTACCAGGCTGTAAACATGTTTATTTCAGCTGTGAAGCTGGCATTTTTAACATGGGAGTCAATGAGGATTTGCTCCTTTCTGGGGCCAGCCCCTAGTGGATGAGGGGGGAACTGCAATTTTGTCACTTTCTTGTTGGCTTCAGGAAAATCAGGCCTAGGATCCCCTTGAGTGTAACTTGATCTGAAATCTAATCTCATGCAGAGCAGGATATTTCAATAAGACAAAAAACAATACGAAAGAGAATGTTTATTCTTTTGAGGCCATTTGAGAGGGCACAGACAAATGTCATTCTGTCAGTGGGAGTGTCAAATTAAAAATATGGATTTGTTTTGTGCTTCAGGATGACACACTGCGAGGTTTAATTTGAAAAATGTACTGTTTATGTCAGAAAGCTGTCGTGGGTTTTGGCTGCTGACAAACAAGGTTTAAACAATTAAAGTTAAAACTGGCGTGACGTGCAAATCCCAAAGTCTTGCTGTCAAAAGGTTCAGCGTGTCTGAGTGTAGAGAAGTCATCATGATGGTGGAAGGAAAACCTGAGTGCCTAGTTGTGAGATTTAAGTTAAGGTCGGTGCACTGGTGCAGTTTGGACTTATCTGTTTTCACTGTTCAAAAGATTTTTAGTCTGATCCACAATGCATCTGGGTAAAAAAAGGCTTAAACAGCACGAATATGCTGCCAATATAATCACAGCCCTCACATCCACATCTCCTTCATTTATGCAGCGACGCTCAGCAGGTGGACTCGATACCAGCGAGTCTAACTGTCTTTAAATAGATCAAGCTCTCATAACGCTTCCTGATGCTACTTTGTAAACATAATTAAAAATGTTACAAATGAGGCGGCTGCCAATACGGGTGGATGAGATTTCTAAATTAAAAAGAATTAGGTGGTGTTGGTGGCTGGCAGGTGGGTAATTGATGGGTAGATGCTGAAGTGGTTGATGCAGAGCTAATGTGCACTCAGAGGAGGCCTTCACATGAGAGGAGCATGAAACCTCCTCACAGGTGACGGAGCCAACTGCCGAGTCCTATTCAGTCACACAAATGAATGGCTCTCAGTCGGCACACCCAGTATCAGAGGACACCTTGTTTTGTTCCTGCACAAGCCAGAGGAACACCAAAGAGCTGTTGAACACGTTACTGATCACGGTGCGGCCTCTTTCTTCGTGTAAAAAGGAAATTAAGTTTCCCTGTTGAAATATCTGGATATAAAGTGAATGTGATTCAATGCACAAGAGAAAAGGATGGGTCTGCTGTGAAAAGCTTAATGCAGTTTGCACTAATTTTCCTGATGTCACATTGATTTATAAGCAAATAGAGGACTTCCTTTATGGTTTCCACTGGAACAAGATTTTAAAGGTGTAGATATTTGTCTCATGGACAAATTAAATCTCTCCCTGTAAAATAAAGGAGACCATTTGCTTAAAGATTTTTGTGTTATTACAAGAAGAAAATCTATTTGAGGTATTGAATGCAAACATGTTTGAGTTGATGAACTCTGCCAGTGTTAGCTGTAAGATAAGTCTATGTTTGCTATTATTCCATCAGCAAATTAATAAAACACAGAAGAAAATACAAAACCTTTGCAGCCATTTTAAACAAAATCTTGTCTATGTGGAATTGTTGAGGTCAGTACACTTATTGTTGTTTATTTTTTAACAGCATTTTAGAACCACCAAAAAGTTAATGTTAAAGTCCCATTAGTCATCATTACAGAGTGCTGAAATTACATCTCTGCATTTGACCCATCCCCGTGGGGAGCGGTGAGCTGCAGCAGTGGCTGCGCTCAGAAACTATTTTGTGGTTTAACCCCCCAATCCAATCTCTTAAAGGAACTAGAGGCAGGAAAAAAAAACGATGCTCACGAGCGACGCGCCCGGCTCTGCGAGTAACTGCAGCCCAGCACGGGAGCGTGCACAGACGGCTATGTTACACAAACACAAAAATACCATTACCTGACCCTCTTCACACGCTCTCACGCCACACCTCCAATATCTCACGCTGAAAAGGCAACTCCCCGCCGCTCTCACGGACAATATTGCGGCGAAGCAATCCACGCTGCAGCCCTGATCACAGCTAATGCTACTATCACAGCTAATGCTACTGCACGCTAGCTCTCTCTGAGTCATCGGTGAGGTCAGATCATTGTCATCATCTCTAAACACAACCTATAATGTTTCTTACCTGCTCACTAGGAAATGAGCCATGGCAGCATCCTTTTTGAGTCCCAGATATAGTTGAAGCAGCCTCCCTTCGTCAATCACGTATCCGATATAGATTCGGGTCCCTGCCTGTCTTTTACCATATTTGGTTTTTGACTCACGAGATGCCGCTGAATAAACTTCCTTTGTGCCACGCTTGGTCGTTTGCTGGTTGCAGTAGAATCAATTCCCACAGTTCTTCTTTTGGAGTTTGGCGGTTGGCAAGCAACTTACGGTGCAATAGCGCCACCTACCGATCTGCAGTGTCTAACACATTTTCTTTCTGTTTTGAAGCTGTCGTGAACGCGCAAGCAGTGTCAATTGACGCCACATCCGTAGGGCAGCGCGGGAAATTCGTGACCGAACTGCAGCGCATTTTGCAGCAAACAGCCTGTTCAAGAAAATGGAACAATACATGGATGGCCTCATTCTTTTTGGTTTATAACGCTTCATCACCCATTAGCTTTGAAAAAATGAACATACATGTTTAATTTTTTACAGATTTTTTAAAGATCCTGCCTCTAGTTCCTTTAAAGGAGCACTTGGCAGTTTTGGCTTGCTTTTAGCACCCCCTAGTGTTCGTTAGCTGTGCTTTGGTCCTCAGGGCACACTGTCCTGCATGTTTTCCATGTTCCCCTATCAAACACCAGTGTTTCCCTGCTGCCACACACCTGTCTTAAATGAATGAGTGATTAACAGGCATCTGCAGCACTTGATGTCCTCCTGAGGAGGAAATGTAAATCAGGTGTGCTGAAGCAGAGACATGGAAAACATACAGGACAATGTGCCCTGAGGACCAGGGTTGGGAAACACTGCATTCATCTAACTGCTGAAATGTCTCCTCAGCCTTCATTAGTGTCTACAAGAGCGGTTCATCAGTAAATCAAACAAATCAGCTGTGTTCATGATCTAAAACATGCAGGAAACATGCTGGAAGCAGACTGCAGCACCAGGCATGTCAGCTGAAGTCCAGCAGGGCACGGCCCACCCCTGTGTAGTTGCAAATGCGGTATTCTGGCCACAGAGGGCGGTGGGGTCTAAGTGACATTTCATTAACCCTTTAAAGGGTCATTTTAGCACATACTGGCTCAAGAAAATGATTTAAAAATATGAAAAAGTTACGTAGTATGGCTTTAATGCTGAGTGTCAAGCAGGGAGGCATTGGGTCCCATTTTTAAAGTCTTTGGTATGACCCGACCGTGGATTTGAACCCACGACCTCCCAGTCTCAGGGAGGACACTCATACCACTAGGCCACTGATGAGGAAGAGGTAAAAGTGTGTGAAAAATCTCACAAATCTCCAGATTTTTGTTGGATACATAAAAAAATTATGTTCTAATAAATATGTCATATTTTATTATGTTATCTGGTGTTTCTTTGAATAAACCTTTAAACTTCCGTAACAACAAAGCAATGTAGCCTAGGTGTTTTCTTTTAATAAAAATATATATTGATGCAATAAGGGTTCAAGTTTTATGGTAGGTATAATGTAAACATTAACATTATTATTAGTATTAATAATTATAATAATTTAGTAGTTTAGCAGTGTTTTTCCTCTCAGTCTCAGTGAACGCTTCAATAAGACATAAACTAAAATGGACTCTACCAGATGGTTGATCTAATATTCAAATAGTTAAAAGCATACATGTACACTATTTCCTAAATTTGGGAAGCAGGATTTTACAACAGAGAACATCCGATCTTCTTTCATATAAATTCATGACATTGATCTTGAAAATATTTGAATTTGTGTCACTTATGATGCCGCTGATACCTCACTAAGACCTTCGACTGGTTTTAAACCTTGAGAAAAATTTTCATCTTTGTCCAATTTTACCTTAATTTCAGGCAAAATATATTCAATCTCAAAATAATGAAAATCCAGTCACCCTCAAACGCAGCATTAGCAGAGCTCCGTGTGATAGATTTCATCCTCATTTAGAAAACAGCATTAAGTCAGACTTATGTCGCTTAAACTGTTCAAGCTTCTTTGAGGATTAGATGAGATTAAATAACCCAGAGAGGCTCGCATTTAGAAGGCATGTAAGAATCCAACAAATGGCTAAGAGGAGTGGAGAAATCTGACTGGCAAGAGGCAAGAAAAGGGAAGTAAAAGAGATAAAAGTAGGACTGAAGGGATGAAAAAAGGCATCTTCACAGAAATTAGATTCAGAATAATCTTGTCAGAGCTCCGTGTCTGATGTCTCGAGTAGCTTGTCAAGTTTATGAGACTTAAAAATTGCAACACACCATCCTGCACTGGAGACGCCCACTGATTTCTATAAATACATCATGCTGGCAGTCGCTCTATGATACATCTCAGCCTGAACCTTAATCTTTAATGGGTCATTTTACAAAACACGGCTCCACATTCATAATGTTCAGACTATACAATGTAATAAAAGTCCTTAATACATAAGACAACTGCCTACATCAAAATGACTTAAGATTTCAGACAAGAGGAAAGATGTGAAGGTGAGTGTAGGAAAGTCACTTCCATTAAAACAAACCTCCTATCATCCAGCAGTGAGGATAAGGTGAAATTGCTTTCGCTTGACTAAACCCATACTCTTGTAATTCTGTAGCAGCAAACCAACTCTTTGAAAAGTCAACAAAATTACTCTCAACAGCACAGGAGAAATGGTTCGACTGGCCCGAATGACCTAAAACATCCCAGCTAACGTCAGCGCACACAATTTGAGGTCTTTTCTGGCGGCACTGACACGTGTGATGAGCCTTCATTGTGTTAGCTGCGTTATTACAGAGAGAGAAATGGATGGTCAAAGTGGATGCAGGACTGATTTGTCTTCGAGTTGGAAGCAATCACAGTTTTCTGGTTTAGATACTCTGCTGATTTTGTCGTACCTATTCGTTGCATATTGCTTAACACTAGAACTCCCATAATTCTAACACTACTAGAACTCCCATGAGCAGTCATTTTGACTGCTGGCGCTCTGGCCATTGGAATGCGAGACTGGCAATGACGTCATTTAGAAAATTGGTTCAGTGAGCTATAAGTTAATTCATTATGGGTTTCTAGACCTATAATATGGTGTAAAAATATTACTTTTATCAAAAGCTGTTTGTAAAAGCTTTAAAAAATAACAAAAGGTGTGACTTGGGGAAAACAGTTTAATTCACAAGTTCAAAGTTACTTTGGTTATATTATTACTGAAAGAATTTTAAATTATTTACATAAAAATGTAACTTGGACAAAAAATACAATTTAACGATAACAGAAACGCGGTCCCTCATCCGTGGGAAAAAAATTACAACGTAAATAATAGAGCCGTCAAACTGACGGTTTCTGGGAGACGAAGAGAAAAACAACATTTCTTTTGTGATACATTATTTTATGGAAATTATAACATGGAAATAAAGGACACACATAAATAGGAAAAGTCAGGAAGCCAGGATAACATGAGATCTGTGTAATTAAAGTTATTACATTTCAAAATATGAAAACAGTCAAAATGCCTATAGTTCTAGTGTTAAAGGAACTGAAGCAAATAAATATTTGTGTGTTTGCCTATTTCAGCAGCTATCATTTAGATCAGTTGTGGGCCCAGAAGGTACTAAGGCCCAATCACAACACTTGCACCCGTGCGCCCTTCAATTGCGCGTTCTCGGTCAGGGGTGCAAGTGCGTAGGGTGTCCCGATTCTCACGTGCGGAAGTTGACTACGCCCCTTTTGCACCCTTTATCCGCACTTCGCCCAAGTCTGCATCGCCGCGGACTTGGGTGAAGGGTATTACTCACAATTCATTGCTGCGTGGGAATTTTGAGAAGAAGGTGGAGCAATAGGGTCAAGTGCCTTTTCTGAAAACATGTATTTTCAGGTGAAAGAAGTTCATTTTGAGACGATGCTCTGACTGTTTTAGACGAAGATATAAATGTGGACAACAATTAATTTAAATTTAGTCAAATAATTATTTGTTTGTGTGTTTGAAAGCTGTTAATAAAGATTTTTAAAAAAGCACAAACAGCGACCGGCATCCCAGCATGCGTCGCGGTCGATGACGTAATGCTCACTGTCCCAATTCAGCAATTATTTGCACACTTGTGTACTACGCACTCGAAGCCTTACTGCGCACTTCCTCTAAGCGCACTTCACAGAAGGGTGTAGGGCGCAGTGTGAGTATTGAAATTGGGCCTAAGAGTATCTTAGATCTGCCTGCAGAAGAAGAAATAAAAAACACTGATAGGCATGGATAGGGCACACCTTACGATAACCAATGGACAGTATTACTAGACAAGCCCTAACATGGAACCCACAAACAAAACAAAGACTTTGACAAAATAAAACGTTTGATGTCATTAATGTTGGTGGACGCCTTTTGGTGCTGATCTGTGTCGTCACTCACCGCTGAAACGGTCGCGATTTGCTGACGTCTTGGCAAAGTCTTGAACAGGCTGATTTTGCATGGAGACACAATGGCTGTAAGGACCAAACCATCATATTTTCACTGTCACCTTCCAGAAATGTACCCTTGTAGTGGAAACACGGCTATAACTATACAGTTACTCAACCTGTTTACTTTCAGATGCCTGCAGAATATCTGTTTTGGTCAACACAGTTGTCTTTTTTCCTCAGTGTTCATCAGTTCATCATTTTTCTGTACAGTTTGTATAAAATATACTTAAACATTATAATTCTAGCCTGTCCAATAAGACAGGATGAACATGGCAAATATTGCCATAATAGTTCAAAATATATATTTTTTTGTTTGTTTGCTTTTCTTTCCTCACTTCCATCTTCTAAAAATAACCACATCACGAGAAGGAAACATTACCAGTTGAAATGTTCAAGTTTTATATTTGAAATCAGATTTACGTTGCATTAAAGTGTCACAGTTCAGATGAAGACATGATAAAAAACTGAAATGGACAGGGACTCACATGGCTAAATGTTTTTTGTCCTCTACTGGGTTCATCCGTCTCAAGCAGCAACACTGTCTCCTAAATGCACTCTGGCAGACTTCCAAGTAGCTTTTAACCGAGAGAAATCTCTGAGCAGGAGCTCACCATAAAAATGCAAAGGCAGTAATAAATGCCAGTAGGTGAGCATGCTTTAAAAAAATTCTCTCTGTGGTTTCTCTCAGTCTCGGATCTTTGCTACCAAGATCATCTCTTTTCTTTAACTGTAGCTGACCATAAAAATAGCACATTTGTAATGTTTGAGCAGAACTATGAATAATTTGCTTCATGAACCTGATTTCACCAGCGTCACAGTTTGGAGCAGCTGAGTCGTCGAGGTATTCTTTCAAGCCAATTTGTCTCAGAGACTGCGCTGAGTTCATACTCGAGCTACATGTGAGTTTTGGCACAAACATGATGCAGGTGTTTGTGCGTCCGTGGGATGCCAAGTGGACTGAAATTTCTTAGATGTTGCAACATTGCTTTGGGGCCAATTTAACCCAGCATCTGTGATGGGACTCACACACTTGATTTGCCCCTTTTTTGTTCACTTTCCATTGTCAAACACTTCTGACGACTTCAGTGAAGAGACTTTAGGTTAGCCTAGCGTTGTCAAATTTCTGGGTAATTTTTTTGTGATGCTGTCATAGTCAATAAGCACATTCTGTCACAGAGTCAGTGGAAGACAATAGTGTGTGTTTTCCCCTGTGTGATTCTGACCTTGAGGCGGTGCCATTTCTTATCAAAGCCATCTTTAAAAGCGATCCTGATGTGACGGGTGAGAGAGGGCGTCCGGGGTGCTCGTTAATGGGTGCAAACCAGAGAGCAGGATGACAGTAGAGCTCCTCCAAGAGCAAGTCCTTCTTTTGTCAAACAGATGGGACACAGACTGACTGATGATCTGGCAGGTCCTGAGGCTCTGATGAGCCCAACTCAGTCACTAGTGCACACACACACACACACACACACACACACACACACACACACACACACACACACACACACACACACACACACACACACACACACGTATATCTATACTTATGAGGACACTGACCTGAACTATCTTTATGAGGACAAGCACTTCCTGCATAACTGGAGTGCTGGGCCATACAAATCTGACATTAGGTGCGAGTGAAGAGTCAGAATCTCACTTCAAATGTTTGAAAAATCAAAGTAAAAAAAATATTTATTTTGTGTACTTGTGAGGACCTACCACTGTTGCTAGGCAGATTATGTGATACAATCACACGCACGCACGCACGCACGCACACACACACACACACACAACCCTACATTTCTCCTGATAACTGCGGCCTTCTGAAGAGCTCATCTCATCCTTGTATCTCACAACCCTCAGATGTGTGTCTATCTTTGTCTTGCATCTGCCTGTCCTGATGCATGAGTGACGTTTCAGATATATATTTATACGTCTTTCCTCAGTGAGCAGGAGAGGTCACTGGGTAGATTTAAAGCTACACAGGTGGAGATAAGAAGAGAGCAGTGACAGTGCCACCCAGTCAGGAGCTGCTGGAGAGACAGCCAGACAGAGAGGGTAAAGGAGGCGCGTTCATATGGACTTCTGTGTCAAAGACACTCAGCTCTGCAGTCCATCATGTTGGTTAACACTGTTCACAAGTCCTAAGTGCCAGTAACAAAATCATGAAATTATCCACACAGGATTCCTCAGGTGAGGATCCAGACGTTACAGTAGATCTGAACTGATGAAGCATCAGTGGCATGTCCTCATTTGGTGTCTGGAGTTTATTTTTATTTGACACAAAAACTTCCTTGTGTGTTTGCATTTCAGGCATCAGTGGTTGGTTTAAGCTCCCTACAAGCAATAATTATTCAGCTTTAAAAGAACTCTGTCAGCTTTGCATAGTTTATTTGTAACAGAAACATAATGAGATTGTCTATGACCCTAACACTAAAGATGGTTTGTGAATTGTCAGTCACAGTAAAAATAAAAAAGTAAAAATCTCCAGTTTAACTCCAGATTTGATCTTTTCATAACATAAATAATTTTAGGTTTGCATAGAAAGTTGTGAGATTTAGACCCCTTGAATGTTATTGTTTTCATCCGGGTAATAGCGCACATGTGGGGGGCAAAAACACTATCTCCAGCTGTTATCCAGACCAGTGTCTTCGCGATTTAAGCTAACAAGATAAAACCTAGGGATTTACATATTACTATTTTAGGTCATCTAACACATCTTTGTGCAGGTGATCAAAAAAATATTAGGGGTGTCAAATTATCGCATTAAGTGAGATTATTAATTACAGCCACATTTAGTGCACTATTTTTTTTTTTTTGCGTTAATCTAATTTTTAATCTATAATGTTACTGGGACTTTTCTAGCCTACCTGTTGGGATATTTTTAATCTAATAATATTTATATTTAACTATCATGCAATACCACATGTCATTTATAAAGTTTTAAATCACTAGAAAATTCACATTATATTATTTACTTGGACTTCTGTGGATCTCTCCACTTCTGGCTGGAATTTCTGCCAGAAAAACCAAAGAAACATAAAATGTTTGGCAATGTGAGGGAAATCAAAAGTCATTTGTATGAAATGCTATGAGATTTTTGAGATGGAAAGTGTTTAGTTTCTATATGTAGTTATTTACTAACTGTTCAATAAGAACTAATCTGTTTCTCATATATAAGGTTGTTCGAAGAGCCTCTATGCAACAGGTAAGATATTTGTTCATAATCTTCCCATCTGCTTCAAAAGCTGAACTATCCCTTTAAAAACTGGAGCCTAAAAGTTGGTTTTACTAGTGGACGTTTGACGAGATTCGTTCAAACTCCTAAAAACTGATGTCACTTTGAGACGTTCTGATTCTGTTTTGGTGCGCTCACATACATGTCTCCATCACTTGATCCGTCACAGCAGCTTGCCTGCGTCGTGCTTCTGACATTAATCCTTCCTCAGCTTTACATTCCTCAGATCAGAGCGACAAAGCAAAGAAAATATATGGAACAGATAGAAAATAGGCCTTGTCCTGCATATACACTCGTGCAAGTTTGGAAGGTGTAGTGCAAAAAATAGTTTTCCTTGCATCCTGAGATTGAGAGCTTTGCATCAACTCATTCCTACCTTTTTTGTTGTGTTGATGTGATTAAGGTGACAGTCAGAGTGCCGGGTTTAAAAATGCCAGCTACACTGCTGCAGGGCATGCACGAGTAAATGTGCTACTGATCAGTCGTTGCTATGTTACCGTTGAAAATAACCATAGGAGGGTGACAGAGTTACTGCAGGGGTGCATGTTTTCTTTTTGCCTTTTTCAGTCCCATGGATTTTTGGTCCAATGGCATGAGGTTCTTAGTAAAAATATTGTATATGTTGTGAATTTAATTTTTACAGCTTTTTTTCCCCAGCATCCCTGCATTTTATTTATCTGGTCGCTATTTTAGACTAAAATACCTAAAACTACTACTAGCTACTGAAAAGACAAAAATTATTCAATGGAATCAAATTTTTATAATAAATGCACTCGATTTTTAAGTCTGAAGAAAGCATTTTTATTTTCCTTTTATTGGAAGTAAAATAGTTTCTTAAAGGCCCTATCAGTGATATTCATAGAAATCATGGTAAAAACTGCGACTCTTTAGCGCCATGCAGTTTCGAGTAAGTATTGCAGCTACGGTGGCCCACTCAAAAAGGCAACAACTCCAGCTTTCACTCCAGCTATCTGGTTCGTTTTTTTATAAAAAAGCATGAGATTGATTTATTTCCAGTCTCTGTAGCCTAACCCACACAAAGCATATAACTACTCAAGCAGGTAAAAAACATTTTTTAATGAGTGTTCAGTCTTAATGCATAATGCCACACGTAGCCCCCCCTCCCC
>SSNS01000088.1:1231468-1391598 GCA_006937985.1 Aphyosemion australe
CACACACACACACACACACACACACACACTCACACACACAGGTGAACTTGACTCATAAGGAAAAGCCTTTGATCCTTTGATCTTTAATTGTTTATAATTAGGCTTAACGAGCCGTCTGCATGTGTTAACGACCTGTCTGCATGTACTTACAGTCAGCTTCAGCTGTTAGATGTCCGTTCAGAGGCCTCCAACGTCTCATCACCATTCGAAAAGTATTGCACCGATTTGAAAAATTCCAAAAGCGTGAACATCAGAAGGCTTTGGTGGTGCTATATTGAAATTTTTGTGTGCCTACCTAGAATATTTGTAGGAGATATGATGAGATGATTTCTGCTGTCTGACACAGACCGGAGCAGAAAATGCCTGTTTTATATGGGAGGAAAATGTGGCTGAATCATCCTTCTGACGCTTGTAACTCAAGAACCGTGACAGCTACAGCTAAAACGAGGACATCCCATCGAAGCAGACGAGTAAAACTACTGTTTTTGAGTAATTGATGAGTGTACCCTAAAAAATGTGGTCGTAGCAGATTTTTGTTTAGAAAAAATCATCAGAATCAGGAGATCACCTGTTCTGCAGCTCCAAATGTCAAATTGCAGGCTCCGAACGTCTCCTCACCATTCGAAAAGTATTACACCGATTCGAAAAATTCCAAAACCGTCAGCGGCCGAAGGCTTTGATGGTGCTCTGTGTGAATTTTTGTGTGCCTATCTTTAATATTGTAGGAGATATGACGAGTACAGTTTAGCTCTAAAACAGCGATCGAAGCACCTGAGCTGAGAAAAAATTGAATGGCTGCCAATGGGAGAAAATCAGGATCACTCCTCCTTCTGAGCCTTGTAGCGCAAAAACCGTGGCAGCTACAGCAAAATCCAGACCATCCCATCGAAGCAGACAAAAAAACCTACTGTTTTTGAGAAAATTACGCGTCTACCCCAAAAGATGTGGTCGTAGCAGAATTTCCCCTCTGGATTGAGATCTGGAGCTGTCAGTCACAGTGGGAAAGGAATGACCATATTTGGGACAGCACAGCTCAGCTGCTGGAAGGAGAAATATTTTAAAACCTTTCCAAACTAGTTAACGCTACGACCACAATTTTTGGAGTACGTCCATAAATTATAGCTCAAAACGGAGGAAAATCCGTCAGCTTTCATCCAGCGCAAGTCTCATTTCCCTCGGTTCTACGGTTCTCTCAGGACACGGCCTGAAGTCGAGCAAAGTCTGTTGTTGGCCCTATTCTTTTGAATGGGGGGAGGAGGAGACGTTCCTGAACTTTCCAAAATCGTACCTCAAGTTTAACCTGTGATTGTAGAAAAACCGTAAAAGATATCAAGAAGCTGAAAAAATTTGAAATAGTTGAACTTCTTTTGAGTTTGTTAAAAGTTGAATGAAGTCTCTAGGTTGAAGTTAACCCTGGCAAGTAAGAGGTCAAAAAGATGAACGATTTTGTGCAAAATTGAGTGATTTTAAGCATTTTCCATTCATTTCAATGGGCTGAAAAATGGCAGAAAAAGCTGAATTAATCGGAAACGGTTGAAGATATCAATACCAGGAGATATAGCCGGAAAGAGCTGAACGAGCTGAACGGTTTGATACCAAACTTGTTGAAATAGCTGAAAAACTGTAGGAGGAGATACAGTTCAAAAAACGTACGGAAGCAGAAGTAAGAAGAAGAAGAAGAAGAAGAAGAAGAAGAATAATAAAGAGAAACAGGAAAACAATAGTTTGAATGCATACTGCATTCAAACTAATAAATAGAATGTGTTTCTATGGCTGCACGATGGAGAGATTGCCTCAAGGTCCTCTTGCCTTTCTGTGTGTTTCATTGTTCTCCTCATGCACATGTGGTTTCTATGGATACTCTGATTTTAAGTAATATTGCAAAAACATGCATGTTAGGTTAATTGGAAATTCTAAGCTGACCTCAGGCTTGAGTGTATGTGTGCATGACGACAGCCTGTCCAGGATTGACACAGCCTCTAGAATGTTGGTTTCAATGTATGAATGGGTTTGTGTTGCCATTTTTAAAAAAGGTTATGAATGGTCATTTCAAGTTTTCTTCGCAGGGTGTCGAATTCTGAATCGTAGAAGAAGTACGCCATAATCGATTATAAAAGAATGCATTTTGTTTTTTTAACGGCGGCACCTGCGTTGCATCCAAATTTGTCAGAGTGGGACGCGTCCTCCACATTTACCGACTCCCGAGTAGGAAATATTGGTCGGCCTTAATGTGTTGTTGCAGGGCTGAGCGCTGGAGTTCTAACCTTCAGCATTTCTAAAATGAGACCATTGGGTTCAAACAAAATAACAAACTAAGCCAAACATTTAATTTTGTGTTATTTATTTCCTACACCCTTGAACTGAAGTATACAGAATATACAGAAATATGTGTTTCAAAAGCTGCTTAAATGCATTAAATTAAAGGCAAGAATTGGAAATGTCCTTTAGGTTGTCAGTATTTTTTAAGATTCTGTCAGCATCTGCAGAGCATGTTTTTCCCACAGCCTGAGATGTGACTGTTGAATGAGGAAACAGATTTTTGTTTTACTTTGTTAAATCTATGTTTAAAATGTTTTGCAGGTTTCTTTTGTAGGTGTTGTGTTGACAAAATCCTCTCAGCCAATAAAAATAACAAGAAAGTGACACAAAACAAAGACACATCAACCAAAATAACAGTTTCATTATCTGGATGAATTACAACACCTTAATGATGATATCAGAAAATCCTTCTCCTCCCCTAACGTATGTGTCTACTTTGACTACAAACACATGTACAGTATAATCATCTAAAGGTGAAATGTGTAAATCTGTAAACATAAACTCTGTAAAACCTCTCTCTGGAAATATTTTGGTATAAATGCAACTGTACACCTTTATAATTCTTCACGTAAGGGTTGGAGGTTCTAGGTTTATATTGTTAGGATTCCTGTCTGCTCATAATTGGAATTGAAGAAGTTTTTGGGGTGAAATGCCTCTAAGAAACAATAAAAAAAGGTCCAGTTTCTTTGTATTGAGCTCATGAGATTGTCATGTTTTGGTTGTCTTGGGAGCTACAGTTGAGATGTAGGTGGACAGCTGTGTCTTGGGCTGAGGAACTGTTGTGCATCACGTATAGAGGTGAAAAATCCAGTGGAATAACACAGCTACTGTCCAATGACTGAGAAAAACAAAGGGACATCAACAGACTTTGCATTGTGTGACATTGCAGAGTGTGAGCAGCTATTGAATTTTAAAGTGACTACATGCTTATGAAGCTAATGCTGGAGTGCCATGATGTCTATTAAAAGCGGAGGTTCTCTGAGAAATGTGTAATAGTTGTTCTTTGTGAAATACGATCAGTGACCCTGAGTTTCACATGCTTGAAGAATGTGGCCATAGTCTTCAATTCCCATTAGCTGCATGACGAAAATAGAAATGTTTGGGTCAGGAAAAGCCAGACAGATCTGCATCACACTGTAACATTAGCAGCATGGACTCGCCCACCGAGGCTCACGATCGCGGAAGGCTGTTGATTTAGCATCCAGGAGAGAGCAGAGCGCATCTCGGCTGGTAGAAGCTAACTGTTAGCGTTAGCAACACAAAGGACGTTTGGTATTTGTGGAGATAAAGCATCAACATCGAATACATGACCACTTCAAGGCAAAAGTAATAGTCTGGTTGCTTCTAAAAGAGCAATAACCACTCTGCTCTTTTTAGGTAGCGATACCCAGATGTTTGGTTCTGTTGCTCACTCCAGGTATGCAGGAGTCTTGGAGGTTTTAGTGCAGGTCACTAATTCCTCTTTCCAACAATGTTAAATATGACACCAGTTGGTAATTTTACAGGGGTGCAATGACTGACTGAAATAACATTTCCAAGCTTTTAAAAAGAATTTATAATGGGTTGTAAGTTAAATAATAAAACCCTAATGGAGTTTGATTTTCCAGACAGAAAGGTTATTTGTGCTCCTCTCCACCGCTGTATGACCAACCTCTCACTTAGAGCCAATATATTTTTCCCTGTTTTACATCTCTGTGTGAGTCATGGCTCTTTAGTTGAGTCCGCTCACCCATCTCCTGTCTTATTGCACATAGCACATTTCTAAATCCCCCTCATTATGGACAACACATCACAGCTCCTGCAGAGATTCACTTTGACAAGGCTATCTGCTTGAATGGGATATTTTGACTGTATGAACACACCTACCTGGTCCAGTTTATTAGGTTATGAGTCAGTCACGGGTCTGTGGTATTACAACCCTCTGAGACGGCCAAAAGCAGCCTGTCTGCTGCACTTCACTTGCTGGACATATTGTATTTTTTATTCCCTGACATGAAACAGTTTTGTTTTATAAAGTTTGCCTTTTGTGTCTTGAACTCCCATCTGACAGACCCACATGCTAATAATTGTTTACTGAATTGTAAAAACACTGTTTAACCTGGAAGGTTGCCAGCGTGAAGGCCCACCTGCTCTGGGCTTGGCTTATGTAAGAAACAAGCAGCAGAGTGAACCCTTCTGACGTTTCAGGTGAAGCAGAGACAGAGTCACAGCGACAGAGCGGCAGGGATGGAATAAAGTCAGCTGGCTTCCATTAAGCAGCGTGCACTTAGCAATCACGTCTCGTCCTTGCGTAATCTAGGTCAGATTTGTTTGAATAGCACATTTAAGATCAACTACTTGCTTTCCTAAAGTTTTGTGCATACAAGGTAATAAAAATGATTAACAAATACAAAATATAAAAAATAAATACATTAAAAAGAGTTCAAATAGCTAAAAAAATACAATATTAATACAAATGTAAACTTTATGTAATGTAAAGGGAAACCATATGAAGAAACATTTTTTTTTTAGCAAAGATTTAAACCAAATCATGTCCTAAACCTATGTGTGAAATGGTATTTTTTTTAGAAAAGCTCTTTGACCAAACACATTTCAGAGGAATCAGATTTAACTATCGCTAGAGTGATGAGCTAATGGCTGGTTTTACACGCTATAACAACGAGCCTTAGCAAGGCCAAGACTCATGTAAATTATCCCTTTATTAAAGAAAAAAACATCACCCCAATCTCAAAACAGCAGTTCGTGTTTACAAAAGCTTTGCATTTCTGTCAGTTTATCTGTCAATGGTACCACAAAGAACAGCAGCAGCTAGCTTTAGCACTTCCTGTGCAGCCTGGGGCCCTTGATGCAGAATAACACTCTAATCTGTAAATTGATGTTTTAAAGCTGCGACGGCAAATTTGGAAAACAAATTAGCTTAAAACTTTTTTTCATGCTTCTTAACAACATTCTAACATAGTATAGCTATAGATATATTGTGGAGATAAAAAAGTAAAAAAAACATTAATAAAGTGGTTCTCTCGCATTTGTCTAAAAACCTCCACCAATGAAACGTTTTGGACCAAAAGCAACTATTGGACCATCTGGTTGTCAGTCTTGCCGAACCGCCACACTTCCCTGCATCCTCCACTCATCACACACTCACGTATTTAGCACCAGAACACCACTGGTGTTAGAGGTTCTCTGCTCAATAATATCAGAGGAGAAAGAGCCGGCTGCTACCACTTCAACTTTAGAACAAACTACCAGAGTCCCAAAAAGAAAAATCCCATTTGAAGTCACGGACAACAAAATACGTTTGGACCTAGAAAACAGCGACTGGTGTTTTAGCGCTGTCTCGTTGTGGGTTTCTAACATGGGTTTCCAGTTCTGGTGGACACAGATCCAGGGAAGATACCCGAGGGCAGGGTTGAGTGTTCCGTGACCGTGTTTGCGTTCAAAACCCAGCTTTAATGGTGTTTTGCATAAATCCCTATGATTTATTTGAAGTTGTATTTGTTTTTAAACAGCAGAAATATATTTAGGTCTTGGCTAAATGTGGGCTAACTCATTAATCTGGTCAGGATTTGGTTCCTCAATTCTGTGGTTGTTTTAAGATCTACGGCATGCGAGGTATTGAACGTTCATAATAGATCAGCTGAAACCAACTTTATTTCATTTCATTTATTTGTTTATAAAGCACCTTCCACAACCTTAGCAGAAGAACACAACCATAGTGGATAGAGTGGCTAACAATAAAAACAGTAAAAATTTAAAAACCAATAAAAAGAGCACTTAAAACAGCCATCTTGAGGAAAACAAGTGGGTTTGGATTAAAAACTGGATTAAACTGTTTGTGGACTTCACAGAGACCTACCTTTATTAATGCTTGTCTCAGGTCAGGAAGCACTTCCTGTATTCATGTGTTCACTTTATTTCAAACCTGAATTAAAAGCAACATGTTCTAACCTGACATATTTTGGCCTGACTATCTATAATGGCCTCCATGACAACATCTTCTGACTCCCTCCTCTGCTCCCATCATTACTATGACAGCTAGAGGGCTTTGTCACATAAACTTATTTCATATGGCTGATGCTATCGTTTGTCTCTGGAGGACTTTCATTAGACAGTCTTGGTGTTTATCAGTGCTCCATGCAAATGATCATTTCTCTGACTGTCCTCCTGTGCTTTCTTGCACCCTTTGACATAAAGTGGTTTTCTAGAAATCATTAGAGGCTAAAAGACGTAGTTGAATTGTTATTTAAGACAGAAGTAATAAGGAAAAATGGGGCTTATTTTTGTAATATTGAGGATTGAGTGAACTGAGTTTCTAGGCAAGGCAGCTTTATTTGTATAGCACATTTCATAGAGGTGATTCAATGTGCTTTCCATTAAATATCATGAACATACACAAATTAATTTAAGATTTAAAAATAATAAAAAGGCAAAGTTAAAGGGTGAGCAGCTACAGTGCAGAAGGTGTAGCATAAGAAACAAACATTCATAGGCTGGTGAATACATGAAAGTTTGCAATTGTGATTTAAAAGTTACTAGAGTTGGTGAACATTTGATGTCATGAGGAAGCTGATTCCATCTGTGTGCAGCATAGTAGCTAAAAGCAGCTTCACCCTGTTTGGTTCTGACCCAGGTGTCTACCAGCTGACTGCTTCCTAAGGATCTTAGAGCCCTGCTGGGTGTAGATACTGTAGGAGATTTGACATGTGTTTTGGCCCCATGCCATTGAGTGATTTATAAACTAGTAGAAGCACTTTGAAATCGATTCTGTAGTTTACTGGTAACCAGTGTAGAGATTTAAGAACAGGAGTGATGTGCTCGGTTCTCTTGGTTCTTGTTAAGACTCTAGCAGCAGCATTCGGAATAAGCTGCAGTTGCTTCACAGCTTTTTTTGGAAGATCAACCAAAAGACCATTGCAGTAGTCCAGCCTGCTGGAGATGAATGCATGTTTCGCCAGGTCCTGTCTGGACATGAGACCTCTGAGTCTTGCTATTTGATGAAGATGATAAAATGCTGATCTATTATAGCCTTAATGTGACCAGTGAAGCTCAGGTCTGACAACTGTGACACCAAGATTTCTAATCTGAGTCTTCTACAGTTGTAATGAGAACAAATAAAAGGGCAACAGACAAAAGATTTTTCAAATAATTTAGAGAGCTGGAGAGAGAAGCCAGTTGAGGTGGTTGTGCTCCTGGTCAGACGCCTCCTGGACACGCTGGAGGGACTATGTTTCTCAGCTGGCGAGGGAACGCATTGGGATTCCTCCCGGAGGATCTGGCTCAAGTGGCTGGGGAGAGGAAAGTCTGGGCCTCTCTGCTGCCCCCGTGACCTGACTCCGGATAAGTGGATGAAAATGGATGGCTGGATGTATCAAAACCCCGCATGGTGAATGATTAAGAGTTACCTTTACGTTCATAGTGCGGTTGTTTGGCGACAGACTCTCTGCTGTTCTAGAAAAACAAATCATCAGTAATTTTACTCACAAATGTTAAAATGTTTTGTCTTTTTTTGTTTTTGAGTCTGTTCAGTTTTATTACTTCTTGTTTTCTGTCTGTTCTGCTTTAATGTTTCACTGCAGAAAAAGTGGAGTCTTGTTCCAGCATGATGAGGGAGACAAAAAAAATTACTCAAAGATAATTAACCAAATGTTCTGTTTTTGTATCTCTGCATTTTGGTGAGCAATCAGCATAATGGTAAAAAAAACACAATTTCTACTCAAGCATGAATTTTGCTCATGTAGCGTAGCAGTGTAGCTCCCACTTCCCAAGGAATGTGTTTGATTATCCCGATGAGAGGGTCTTTTCCCTTTTTAGTACTAAAAAAATTAAACTACACAGTGTTTTTGTTGAGCTGCTGCAAACAAGTAACGGTACCTACTGAGTGATGTGTGATTGATCTGTAGACATTTTCTGTGTTTGTGATCAAATGCATGTGGGAGATCAGAGCTAATTAGCTGCCTTCGTTTCAGGATGGTGTTTTGACAAATCTAATGACTGCATGAATTATGGACTTGTTAACCAAAACCAACTAGGACATATGATGAAATGCTGTTGGGAATTTAAAAAACTGCCTAATTAACAAATAACCAACATCATCTCATATTTTATTTGTGTCTTGCGTCTGATTTTAAGTTAGCAGAGAAATAATCTATTTCATTCTGATGCTGTGTTTTAAACTGACTCAAGCTTTTTCTCTGTGTGGTTTCCTGCATAATTGGCTGCTCATATTCCTCCCACTGGCCCTCACTCTTCTGGCAACGTGTCTGTCGTGCCAGTCAGGGGTCACCTCCCTCAGTGGTGGCCCCCTCTATGTTGTCCTGACCCACGACAAGAAATGCTCCTCAGGAGGTCCCCAGTGACTAATAGTGCTTATTCTGTGTCGTGCCAGGAGCCAGCACCAAGAGCTCAGCAAATAAAACACAAACAGATAAGCACAGCAGGTGGAGGAAAGGTAGTGCAGAGAGGAATAAAGAGGGCACGTTCACCAGAGAGCCCTCAAGAGAAGAGAGCACAGACTGAATTAGGACAGAACGTTTTTAGGAGTTTTTGGGAGAATATCTGTTTAAATTGTACCTTCTGGTCCCTTAAAACTTAAATGAGACATTTAAAATGACATGAAAGGCAAGTTTGCATTTAAAATCATTGGATTGATCTCATCAGGACCTGTAGGTACTGAAGAACTGTGCATAAGAGCTCAAACCTATTCACTCTTTTGTGATGGCTACCTCACAGCCATCACACTCTCTCTCTCTGGAAAAGGACCCCTATAATCAGTGTCTCCAAAAAAATGGAGACCACTCTGGACTCAACCATGACTGACCTGTCGCCCTCATACCTAGAATTATAAAATGTCTGGACAAGCTGTTGCTGAACATCATCCTGCCAGCAATCAAACCACTCCTGGACACCCTACAAGGCACAGAGAAGCTGAACCTCCTTCTTCCTGGATGTTTTCATGACCTTCAGCTCTGCCTTCAATTCCATCCAGACGCACCTGATGATCCAGAAGCTGCATCAGCTCAACATCCCCACCCAGCCGACTTTTCTCAAAAACAGTTTATTAAAGAGCAGGTTCACTGAGAAACTTTTATTTACTTATTATTTTTGAAGATAATCACTGAGGCTGAACGTGAAAATAGTCTTCTACCCCTATCTCCTGCATTAGCTTCTGATAGGAAATAGATGGAAAAATGCTCAGAAAAACCACACTGATCTACGTCACACTGTCACCTAACATTCATGGACTCACCCATGACAGGGATACCAGTTCACAGTGTATGATACTTCAAGTTCGTCTATCTTTGAACCTATTATGTAAAATTTCTAATGTGAACTTGCATGAACCCCTGAGATTTGGTGCTTTCTTGGCCCACGAATCGTGGGAGCAGATGTTCTGCACACGACCTGCAGTCGGTGTAAAAGGCAGTCCATCTGAAAACCGGACTGCATCCATTCCGTAAAGGTGTAAATGAGGGGTAACTGTCATGGATCGTTACACCAGGAAATCTCACAGTTTACCCGGTGGAGTGAGAATACCCATCTAACCCAAAACAAGAGTTGTTGGTCAGTCCCTCTTCACCTCAACATCCACGCCGGTGCTCCGCCAACGCGCACCACACATTGTGCATTGGGCACCAAATGGCCAGGGGGGCACCAACCAATCAGGCTATAAAAAATTTCTGTGAGGTTCACCACTCGATTACTGACAGACACTGGTCATTATGGCAGGGTTCTGTCTGCACCCCCAGCACCGACCCACCACCCCTGGGCCGACAATCGTTTTAAACGAACGAGCCGCAATATGAAATTCCGCTTAGGGCACCTACAGTATGTGGCCAGCGCAGGAACTCTCAACATCCCATTATTTTTCATAATCAACATTGTGGAAGGAATCGTGGATATTCATAAATGAAGCCCTCAAAGACCGTCATCCACAAACTCAGTAGGATGCTCACCATTGATTTACCAAAGCATCATGCAGCTCTTCCTATAGCAATACTCCACTTGTTTCACTAAAGTTATCGCTGTTAAAATTAGACAAAACCAACAAAGATACAGAGCCATGAGGCGCAGGAGATAAAAAGCACAATTTCTACAGTTTAAAAGTCTCTTAATAAGGGACCCCGCTGAGTGAGACTAAATGTTTCTATAACAGTAAAGGTGGAGCAATGGGGATGATGTTGATTAAGTGTTTGGTGTAAATTATTAAGTGGGTGTGTGTTTTCCATGGGAGGCAATCAAAATAAAAAAGCTAAGTATGAAAAGACAATAGTGCATTTAGTATACAGTAAATAATAATCTATTATTTGACTGTATTTCCAGTTGTTCTAAACATACATGGTGGGGAAAAAACAGCACGTGCTTGAGTTCTCGTTAAAGAGCCTCTGTTTAAACTCGGAGCCACGGGAGTTCACAGTGTGAAACCAAACAGCACAGTATGAACTTTAGCTGCAGATAATTCCCATTTATTTAACCTACCATGACCTGACATTCCATCTGCACAGTGGGAAATGTTCAAAGAGAGGTTTAACACATTTTATTTAAAACAATTACAAACAGCAGAGTTTACAGTGAGTGAAAAACAAAAACTCTGAAATGAAACATCATCTCACATATATTTAACACTCATATATTCCTTTAACCTGTTTAACCATCTTTCATATATTTTATTGGTGGTCTATTACTCTTTTACTTAAATTACATCTATTTTCTTATATACTAATTTTAACTTGTTTTTACCTGTATTACTTATTTCCATCCATCCATTTTCTGTAACCGCTTATCCGAGCAGGGTCGCGGGGGGCTGGTGCCTATCTCCAGCAGTCATCGGGCAAACAGGCAGGGTACACCCTGGACAGGATGCCAGTCCATCGCAGGTATTACTTATTTGTATTATATTATTTTTATACATTTAATTGTTTGTTTTTAGTTAGCTTTTATCAGTGTGTTTTACTTAGACTCTTATTTATCTGGTGTTTATGCTTAATTTGATCTTTTACTTGTTATCTTAATCATTTTAAGGTTTTACCAGTGTTGACTGTGGCTGCCTGGGAGTTTCTCGTGCCTCCTCTTGGTGGCCATGTGGTGGTGCCCGGGCAGCTGCTGCCAATCCTGCTGCTCCCGGTGCAGTTGGCTCCTTTTTCTGATGGCGTTTCCCTTTACTTTGTTGCCTATTACATCTGTACTCAGCCAGTTGTCCTTTCATTTTAGCTCTTGAGAGAGAGAGAGAAAGAGAGAGAGAGAGAGAGAGAGAGAGAGAGAGAGAGAGAGAGAGAGAGAGAGAGAGAGAGAGAGAGAGAGAGAGAGAGTGCATGGGATGGGATTGGGGGTGGGAAGAGGGAGATATAAGGGATTTTAGATGCTGATCTGTGGGGGAGAGGTGGGAGATTGAATATTGTGTGGTTGTTTTTAATTGTACAGCGCTTTGTGTTGCACTTATTGTATGACAAGTGCTTCATAAATAAAGTTTGATTTGATTTAACTTTTATAGTGTTTCTATTTGTGCACAAAAAATGCTGAAACAAAACTTCCTATAGAAATATAATAATTCATTTAATTCATTTTCCTTAGCTTCAGCTCTCAAAAAATATAATAAAATGTGTGTGTGTTTCTGAGATTTAACCCATTCTAACCAGGCTTAGGTCAGGTTTATGATCAAAACCAAAACTGAAGAAAACAAAAATGAAAAAAATCTAATCATTTTTGTGTGTTATGTCCACAGGACCTGTTTTTCTTGGAGTGTCACAAATGGGCATAAAAATATTTTTTTTTCACTTTGTAGTTTTTGTGTAATGTCATATTTTCTCAAAAAGTCACAATTTTAGTCTTTGTGCACAATAAAATGCTGAAACAAAACTTCCTCATATAATATTTCATAAGTCCCATTTTTTTCAGTTCTCACAGAATATAACATTTTTGTGTGTTTCTGATATTTAACCCCTTTATTTCCCCCCTTTATTGCCAGGTTTATAATCAAAACTGTGGAAGAAAATGTAAAAATAACATTTTTTTGTGTGTTATGTCCAGAGGATTTGTTTTTGAGGTGAATTTTAACAGCCTTGTAGTGTCACCGTGCATAAAAATAGTTTTACTTGTTTTTTTTAATGCAGTGACAGTCATTGCCCTGCTATATATGAGGAAAATATGCAATCTAGTGGAAAACAATAAAACGCTTAAAATTGAATCTGTGACTGGTCTGGGAACCCAAACAGAATAATAATAATAATTCTCATATTTAGGCTTATTAGAAAAATAATATTTACATGACTGTCAATGGCACAAAAAATGACAAAAGAGCAGGGATGCTGTAAAATTATGTCAGCATTATATTAAATGGAGTAAGGGAAATGCTTTTATTATTACATCACATCACAAATGAAATGTCAAAGATTGATGAAAAACTGATCGTTTCACAGCAGTTAAATCCCTTCGTTTGAGTTTTTTTTTTTTTTTTGCCTTTGCCTGTGTGGTGGATTGTTATATAACAAACTTATCTTTGTGGCAAAGTTGATTATAGACTGCAAGCAGGGTTCAGAATAAGGATGATGTAATTCAAGTGTGATAGTTGTGTCACAGTACATTCAAACCTCAAAGACTCCTCCGGGTTGGTCGCCCAGCCTGAAAACCTTAAAAATAAAAATACAGATAAGATGGAATAAAAACACAAATAGCCCGATAACATGACTAAACAAAGATAATCTAACCCTAGCAGGAGAGAAAACACCAATAATAATATATTTAGAGAAGATAATGAGAAAAAGATTAAATCAATCAAATTGGACAATGACAGGAAAGAAAGAGGAGAGGTGAACATCTCAAAATTAAATCAAAAATAAATCAAGAGACAAAGCAAGTAAAACAATAGTTTTGCTGTTCTAGTGATATTTTGCACATTAAACAAAACACGAGTTATGAGGTAAACATGGTGCTGAGTTAAATTAGTCTCTGAGCTAATTATTAGTGCATTCAAAGGTTTAAAGAGGATTCAGTGTAACCTGCAGTTTGGGTCCATGATGCTGAAGCGCTGATGCACTGACATCAACGTCACAAAAACATGCAACAGTAGCTACGTTTACATGCGCCAAATTTCCCCCATCTGATTCAAATCTTGGTTGATCGGAAACATCGACTGATAAAACGAGTTTAGCTCATGGGAATTAACTCCGAAGGACCTCAGCCTCCTCAGGAGGTGCAGGTGGCTTTGGCCCTTCTTATACAAAGCATCTGTAAAAACATGACATGTTAAATTTACTTAACCAAATTATGTCAACTGGTTCTTCTAGCGGCTTAAATGTAAATAGTAATATACATTGTAATACATTCAAGCAACTAGGTTTAGTGGAACTAGCTGACGTAACTTGGTTAGGTAAATTCAACATTTAACTTCTTTCAGTGGAGCTAGCAGCAAACTGGCTACAATAACAGGAAAAAGTCCCTAAATGAGCAGAAATTTTAAACTGAGCAGGCCTAAAAAAAAAAAAAGAGAGAGAAAACCAGACCAAACTGAACAGTCTGGTAATGACATTGTTTAACTGAACTGCTAGAAGAAATTAAAGTAATCAGTTAATTTGAGAGGTTGAAAAAAAGGATGCAATCTGTAGGTTTGTGTCATCTGAATGATGGAACCTGAGTTTTACATTTAAACTTGCTTTTCTTTTTTTGCGAGCAATTCACTCATTTCAATTTCTCTTCAAGAGATTTGATTTGATTTTGCAAATGAAGTGAGCTTGACTGGTGAACAAACTGGTGGTGCAAATGTCCAGGAAGTGCTCCAGTATTGATTTTATTGTTCCTTTTATGAGTGTGGGAACACAGATGCTTGTTTTTTAGAAATAACAAGAAGGGGAAAAAAATCATTACCTGGTATAATATTTGTCGAGTGATCACCAATCATTTTCTGATTGCAGAGTGTTGTTTGTTTTCGATACTTGAACCCATGCTGTTCATAATAATAATACACTTTGTTATCTGCTCCAAAAAAACATTTTACTTGATTGTAACTCCCCACTGAGAAAAAACAAAACAAAACAAATAAAAGCAAAAAGAGAAAACTGTTTTAAAAAAGTTTCCATTTCTCTTTTCAACTGCTTAGTTTAGTTTGGGTTTATTTGACAAAGACAGCACAAAAGACAATGTTACATGAAAGAGCAATGCAACCATTGTTTTGTACAGAGGTCTTCTAGCCAGAGGCTAATTTGCAAACCTAGTTTTTGTTGCTTATGTGACTTCTGACTGTTCCTGCTTTCCTTTTACTTGTGTCCATTTTAGAAGTTCACGCACAATCTGGAAATATCAAAATGACTGCATTTTAAAAACCATTTTAAAAATCAAACAATACAACAAAAGGAAACATTTGAGCAAAAATAATACCTGTTGGAGAAAAATAGTTGATGTTTCAATAATGAAATTGATCATAGACATGAAATACATAAAAATACAGAGTAACAAAGATGAGAGTGGAGCAGAAATTGACCAAACTGATCTTTCAGCTTGCAAGAATCAGGCGGTACGATCTACATCACAAAACCACATGATATTTGGGAATTTTAAGACAGGGTTTAATTGGAAAACTCAGTTCAGATGCTTCCAAGACAACACTTCCACAGTTATAGGGAGCCTAAGTCATGCCCATCTACAGTACCTCCAGACCACAGGTCCCCTATTGCCAAAAAAATGAATGGGAGTCTACGAGCCAATAAAAGTCATTTTCTGATCCTGTTTAATATGCGCCATGGATTTAACATATGATGTCCGTGAATTTTAAAGACACATCTTGATGCCAAGAAAGCGCTGATTTTTGACAAGCAGCAAAAGTTATTTTAGGGTTTATAATTATATCTCCATCTTAAGGTTAAAACTCCACCCTGATTTAGAATGAGCCACAGCTGATGGCTATAGAGCTGCAGGGTGATGTCTCTACCGTACTACGTGGCTGCGCTGCACTGGACTGGACTCCAGTTGAGTCTCTGCCACACCTCCAGCTGGCTTGGCCACTCACCTGACGATATGACACATTACGGCTCAGAGCCGCTCGCCTCCTTAAAAAAAACATCCTCCTCCCCCCTTTCTTCTAGTGATTGAGGTAGACAGAAAATCCTCCAGCCTGCGGCAGATTCTGTGTCTGCTCTTCTCCTGAGCGGTGAGTCTGCTGTGTGCGCATGCTCGTGTGCACGCGCTTGTTAACGACTCATTTTTCCAACTGAGACACTCAGAGAGTGCGTGAGGGGGTTGAGAGAGGTTAGGGTTAGCCTGCCTCAGTACCGCTCTTTAGGTCCGCCAGGCGATGCCTCCTTTAGGCGCATTTTTCTAACAGGAAGTGTGGGTGAAATAAGTCTCCACCCTTTAAACATGGAGAAAACCACTATAAATCTGGCCATGCAGTAAGCAGCAGCTACGCTGGGGAGAAGCGATTCTACGGTGACGTCATATATGCGACTTGTGATTTGTAGTTAAATCAGAAATTAGATTAAAACACATAAACTAAAACTTTCACTGCTTTTAAATATCAGTTCAGTATCATAACATGAAATATTGCAACATTTCAGTGTATCAATATTTTCCTACATCCCTAGTTTCAGCACAATGAATAACTTTTATGGTGTTATAATCAGTTAACCTCTCCGTTAGCAGTGTTAGAAGAGATTGGCCCTAAAAAAGAAAAAAATTTGATTAAAAAAAGATTTTCTAAAAAAATTCCTTTATCTTTTAAACTTAAATAGAAGAAATAAATGATGTGGCACAATTCAGGTAAAGCTGAAATCTATAACCAGGTATAGGAGAAAACAAAAGAAAAGCAATAAAACTTAACCCAAGATGATTGTAGCTGATGCAGAAACACAAAATACAAAACCCAGGAACAAGGTCACAAAAACATTAACACATAAATCATAAAGTATACGTTACAAACTATTCCTGTAAACTCACCAGATTATTCCCATTCTGGAGCAGAGGGGAGAAGTCAGGATTTTCAGGAGCAGCTGAAGAGAGAGAGAACGTAACGATCATGAGCTCATTTTTGCCACTATTGTTTTGCCTTTCTGCTGCTGCATTTGGAATTACTTTGCAAACAACTGAATGACTGTCATGGTTGGACGGCAGTAATTGAAAGATATAGAAATGCAACTAGAAGGCTCCGGAAAATAAATCACCCATCAAGACGGGAACAAAGTTTGTAAAAGATTTTAGAGATGGGGGGGCGAAACGGAGGCTGGTAATTGCATGGCTTCTAGCCTCGTCATATTATTTCCTCCTGACATGTGCATCCTCCATTAATACATGCTGAGAACATGAACAAGAAGTTGTTTCGTGGCCTTTATGTCTTTTCACTTACTGATAAAAGACGCCACACGAGATGCATGAATAGAAAGGAAGGAAAGAAGGCGTTGCTCCTGAGTTCTGCTAAAATGTCATTCATAATGTTCATTAGGAACTTACATTTGAGACCCCCAGGAGCCTCAGCAGGATGAGCGTTACATGAAATGCTCTAATGCCCTCATCTTTTCTGTCTTTGTCTCTCCTCAGGCTCGGTGTCTCTCAGTGTCTTCCTGCTGTCTGTTGCGTTCGTAGTCTGCACCATTTGGCTGGTAGCTCTATGTGGCGTCTGCACCTGGTGTCAACGTAAACTGGTGAGTTACAATCTTCCCTTTTGAGTAAATCATAACTATTTAATGCTGAAAACACCCAAATCTCTTAGTTTGACTTCTTAAATGAAGCAAAATTCAGATTTTATAAGAAATATATTAATGAAGTTCAATCAAGATGTGACAAAATGTCTGTTGCACTCAAGGTTTTGTTGAACACATTTGCACAAATGTCATCCCCTTGTAGAATATTTTCACAAACTCAAAGTATTTCTGACCTTAAAGTATTTAGATGCAGTATGAACATTAGTACTTTAGTCAAAACCTGCCACATTCAGTCCTACACATGTCTACTGCCCCCTGGTGGAGGAGCTACAGGTGTTAAGGGCCCACTTACTTTTTTTATTGTTCTATATTTAAATAATAAATAAATTAAATTATTACAAAGTTGTTACATTAACTTTAACCACCAAGATACAAATATTAGATTTTATTATTTTATATTTCAGGGTTTAAAGGGTTAAGTCTATTGGCAAATGTGTTTGGTTTCTTTACACCTGATTTCCATCAGCTCACCTGTTCCTGTTGTTTATTTACTCCCACAGTCGATAAGCCTGCTGTGTTCAGTCACCACTGGTCAGATCCTCCTGTTGTGTCTGGTTGTGTTAGCTCCCTGTGTGTTCTTGGTTTATCCTGTTTAGTTCTGCTATCTCCATTGGTTCTGCTTGTTAGTTCTGTTTTATGGCTGGTTTTCACTCTGTTTTTAAATGTTAAACTATTTTTGACTTCACCTGCCTCCCTCCGGATTCTTCACTTGCACCTTGGGGCCAGCACCAAACAAAATGTTGCAATTTGGAAAATCTAATTGGAACTAATGGATGTATTTATATGGTTTACCAAAGTTAAACATGGTTTTCATCCATCCATCGTATTCTCTGTAACATGGACTTGGTGTCTGTCTCCACTAGTCAACAGGCAAAGAGTTCGCCCTGGACAAGTCATTAGATTGTAACAGGGACGACACGCACACACATTCATACATCTATTCTTATTTTACTATTAGTTGTGAGGACCATAATTGACTTCCATGCATTTTAGTGAGTGCATTATGCCTAACCCTAACCTCAACTAAAACTTAATTCACACCATACCTCTAGTACCAGCTAGTAGAGCTCTGGCAAAATGTCCTCACTTTATAGGTGAAAAATGTGTCATTCATCTTCAGTATGTTGTCTAGACAAGTACTGGATAGCTCAGTCAGTAGAGCATTGGGCTATTAATCTGAGGGTCCATGGTTCAAGTTCCTGTTTGGGCATCAAAACCTTTACACCAGCTCAATGTGATGAGTGTCCACCCTGAGACTGGAAAATCGTGGGTTCAAATCCACAGTTGGGTCATACCAACGACCTTAAAAATGGGACCCAATTCCTCCCTGCTTGACACTCAGCATTAAAGGCACACTTGGCAGTTTGGGCTTGTTTTTAGCACCCCCTAGAGTTCGTTAGCGAAAGCAAAAGTGAAACTTATGTATCTCCTCTCTGTGCGTTCGTCTTTTTAACAGCTTAATCTGTCAGTGTGTGATGACTTATGGGACTTTAACTTCACACACACACACGCACACACACACACACGCGTGTTTGTATTGCTACAAATGTGGGGGACTTGGCATTGACGTCCATTCATTTTAGTGACTGCATTGTGCCTAACCCTAACTCATACTTTTAACCTTTTAAAATCATGTTCTTGAGCCAGTATGTGCTAAAATGACCCTTTACAGGGTTAATGAAAGGCCACCCAGCCCTTGTCACCCTCTGTGGCCAGAATATTCCACTTACAACTTCATAGTTGATGGTCCGGTCTGTTCAGCTTGACCTACCTGGATCTGCAGTCTGCTTCCAGCATGTTTCCTGCATGTTTTAGATCATGAACACAGCTGATTTGTTTGATTTAGTGATGAACCGCTCCTGTAGACACTAATGAAGGCTGAGGAGACATTTCAGCTGTTAGATTAAGGTGTTAAAAAGACGAACGCACAGCGAGGAGATAAGTTTTACTTTTGGTTTCGCCAAAGAACACTAGGGGGTGCTAAAAACAAGCCAAAACTGACTAGTGTTCCTTTAACCCTAAATAAAAGTTATTTCACACCATACATCTAAGACCAAGTATTAGGGTTGTTTTCATTGCTGTTAGCCAACTGTCCCCACAATTTCAAAGTGTCTTCACGTTACAGGTTAAGCATTAAACAAATGACCCCAAAATATAGTATACACACACACACACACACACACACACACACACACCTAGTGGCATGTAAATCTGTGTAATTGCTCTCATTGCCAGGAGGGGGAGATTAAAAGTCTACTAGTTTTTATCACTGTCTGCTCTGCACACACGTTCCAGCTCTCATCATTTTACAACCCAACGTGTTCCACATCAACTTGTTTATGGATAAATATCAGTGGGGTTGAATTACAGCTGTGTGGGAAGCCTGGTTTTCTTCTGACAACACTGTGACCTTGAATTGAATGCAGACTCTGCTGTTGTTGATTTGTTTTTCAGAGGAAGAGAGAGGCTGACAGAAAACACCCATGCCCTTTGTTAACATGTGCGTGCTCAAAGCTTTGTGCATCATGGCTGTTCTCCTCCAGCCTCCACCATGTTAATGATTCATATGTTAATGAGCATCACTTTGAGCGACTGGCTGCTGAAGAAACTGGAATTCTTCCTGCGTACTTTGTGATCTTTCCTAAATTCTCTCCTGTTTTCCTCCCTTTTGTTTTGCTCTCCTGTTTCTTTCTGCAGCACAGTTCATAAAACAGACACCAGCTGAGAATGCCTGAGTTATTCAGATGAAAATGTCTCTGATGAAAGATAGAGCTGTTCCGTTCCAAAAGCTCGTACCTGACAAACCCACCGTTTTGTGCTTTCAAGTCATCAACGTCTTTGTTTTTGTGTCATGATTCTTGTCCTTCTAACAGCCTCGCTTGTATTTGTCTCTTTGTCATCCAGTCTCCAACTCTTCTCACACTATCTTCCCTTGATGTCACTGACACTGCTGTTTCCTCGCCACCATCCTAAAAAAGATGCTTCACATCATCATCATCATTTGCTTTTTGATCTTAAACTCCTAAAGGCAACATAAGTGTGGGCCTATAGGCAAAGTTTTACCTCTAAAATCATTAGTGAAATAGCAGTTATTTTTTAATGGAAGAGGCAATGTTAATGTTGCAAAACAACAGATGTTGTTTGTTTTTAAAAGTGAGAAATATCCAAAAATGTCGGATTTTGAAGAGCAAATGTGCTTTGAAGGGAACATAATGACATCTCGATTCGAATGTTTCACTCTAAACTATTTTGATATGTTGTCTGTTTCCATTTATTGCAGCCAGTGCAGTATAAATTGTATTCATCACTTTCCTTACGCACACAAAATCACTTAGTCGAAGCTGGATAGGGTTTTGGTGTGCATGATGATAACTTGAATCAAAAGACTGAATTAGTTTTTTTTAAATCAACATTTCACAAGTCCTTGAGCTGCTGTTGCTGTTGATTTAATTCATATGAAAGTCAAAATAATCAGTATAAACACAACATGTCTAACTTTGTAATATTGGATTTTGTTCATTTTGATTGCTCAGAGATAGGTGTCATGAATTAAATGACTCCACTTTAGAAACAAACATGAAAAAAGCGGAGAAATTAATAAATTGGATTTTTAGAATATATTGTACACTTCTGCAGTTTCAATATGGGATTCATCCCATTTTTACATTGAATCAAGACCACACGATGCTCCCACTGAACTACACAAACTTAGCCTAGAATCTAGACCAACATTTACCGAAGCAAAATTGTCGGTCTACGCTCCATTGGAACCCTGCAGCCCCGGCCAGTATTGTGGCTGACCAATCACAACTTGTTTATTTAGAAAAACCATGTCTTATTTTATTTTTTTATGTTTTTGTAGTTCTTTCATGATGTAATGGCGGACTGCCTCGTTGACTGACATCCGTAGCGGTCCGATCACAGCGCTCTATTAGTTTGGTGGGCCAATCACAGCACTCTGTGTTGGTGGGCGGGATGTTACTGATAAAACTAATATGGTGACGGCTCATTTGAAAACGGCTTTGGCATCAACTTTGGACCATTTTGCATCTGCAGACCATTTTGACTTGGGCTTTTCTTTGAGTCAAGAGCAGATAGAGATACATCTTCTTTGACGGAGTATGGCAGACTGCCTCGTTGACTGACATCCATAGCGGTGAGTACGTCACTTTATTTGTTATCCAATAGCATGCGGAGACAGTTTGAAAGACAACCATAGATCCCGCCCCACGACTGAGAGCCGTCAATGGACGATGGCCAGACTATATATTCACATATATATAGGATGGCTTGCCAGGCTAACACAATCTATCAAGTTGAAGAAAATTAGGAAAACCTATTTTTAGTAGGCTATCATGATGCTGCTAGATTATCTTTGCACACTCCAATAAAAAGGTATTTTCCTTCTATTTTCTGCATCCTATGGATGCTCTTTTGTATCCTCACCACTCTGCACATAAACAGCTTGTTGCACTACAACTCAACACTGACGGTCTGATGGGGTTGTAGCCTAGGCATAAGGCTTGTGTGACCAGTCCTGTTTAAAACTTTCCATGACCTATAACTTGCCATTTCACCACCAGCTCTACATCTTGCATTTGTTGGTGCCCCACTCTAGCCTGAACCCCAACACCCCAATAGATTACTTGCTAAGGAACCATTGTGGACTTATGACAGAATAAGGAGCCCCGTGAGTTCTTAAAGGCCAAGTTAATTGAGAAACCATTTTTTACTTATTATTAAAAATGATCAGTCAATCTGAGTTTTTCATGAAGGCTGAACATGGAAATAGTCTCCTCCACCTATCTCCTGCATTAGCTTCTGATAGAAAATAGACGGTGAAACTCTAGGATTAGAAAATCCTGACAGATCTATATCACACTGTCACTTAACATTCATGGACTCACCCATCTTGACTCACGACAGGGAAGGCTGTTGTTGGTTTAGCGTCCAGGAAACAGCAGAGAACGTCTCGGCTAGTAGAAGCTAACTGTTAGCATTAGCAACTCCACCACACAGCAGAACTCCTTTAGACTTTTGTGGATATAAAACAGGGTTAGGGTTTGGAAATCAGTGGTATAGTTGCATTGCTGTTATCCAATCAGAGGAGAGATGTCCATGTATCAGGAAATAAGACTCCAAATCCTGCGTCAGCTGTCACTTTCTCCTCTGGCTGACTTCCATGTCCTCAAACAGGAGCATCTGAGCTTTTTTCCCCCAGAGAACGACTTACAAGTTAGTCATTCCTACTAGAGACCACTGCAAATGTATTAAAAATATGAGTAAAGTTGACCTTTAATTCTTGCATGATGTTGGTTAGATGATTTTGTCTGAATATGTATCTCATTCTGTGTGAATGAGGCCTGATTAAAATATAAAACATGTTTTAAATGCAGCAGAAACCATTTTGTTTGACTCCTGAATGTTTTGGATTCAGAAGTTTATAATTCACGTAAAACTTTTATCAATGATCTAAATGAGTGTGATGTGATTCAAAGATGTTATTTTGTTTTAAGAGATAGAAAAGCAAGTAGTTGTTGTGTGAGATTATGCTAATAACTGAAAAAATATTTTGTGTCAGTGCTCTGAGAGAAGTGCTTGTTGCCATGAGTTGTTTTATACGATAAGAAATAGGACGAGACGTGGAGGGGGTGGGAAACGAGGGTCAGAGACAGGAACAGAGGAGTGCAGACAGGAAGTCAAGCTGCTGTTAGCTGGTGTTGAACATCCACATGTGTAACAAACACAATAACAAATCCACTGAGGAGGGCTCTGAATGAGGAATCAAAGTCCCCCCTTCATCTCCAGTCTCATCTTTATTATCATCTGCACCGCTCTATTCTCATTCCCTCCATCCTGTCTCTTCTCGCTCCCCACATTGCCCCTCAGCTCTGTTGTCGCTCCTGTTCCTCCTGATCAGCGCCTCTGTTTCTCACATCCTCCCACGCTCCCCTCAACATTTTCAACCCTCTCCTCCCCAGCCTCCTGAAGATTTTATGGTGCCGTTTAATGATAGATGAGCTCCAGCTGATTGGATATTCTTGATGGATAGAACTCTGTCCCTTTTCTCATTTCTTCAATTTCATATCATCTGCATGTGTTTACAGTGTAGTCGCAGGATGTTCGATGTGCGCGTCAGGTTAGGCGCTGAGATTTGTTTTCTATTAAAAATGTTTGTGCTGCTGAGCTGCTGGGCATATGAGATGTGGCACGATAAATAATAGAGTTTATTCTGGATGCATTAGAGATGGATACAGTGGAATACGGAAAGAGGCCAGCTGTCTACAGCTCTCTATCTGCAGAGTTAAGATAAACACTGAAGTGTGTGTGAAATATTTCAGTCTACAGGCTGCTTGACATCTTTTTTTTTAATAATTAAGTTTAAGCAAAATTATTATGACTCAATCTTTCAGCTAAATCTAAAAGAAAATGATCTTTTTACAGTTCATTGGCAGGAAAAATGTCTCTAATGGACAATAACGGATAGTTTGCTAAAAGAAAAAAGATTTGATTCCAAAATAAAAACAAAAAAATGTCTTTTACACTTTTGGTTTTGGCACTTAATTAACAGACTTCGTAACCAAGTGGAGATCTCTGGGGCTGTTCTAGACTGGTTCAGATCGTACTTTTCTAACAGAAGTTTCAGTGTCTGTATAAACCAAATCATGTCAGATTCCACCAATCTGTTCTGTGGGGTACCCCAAGGCTCTGTTTTGGGTCCACTCCTGTTTTTACTATATATGCACCCTCTTGGACAGATAATTGATGCTTTTCATGATGTCTCCTATCACCTATATGCAGATGACATTCAGCTATTCTGCTCCTTTAAGGATTCTGAGTTCTATAAGCTGAACTACTAGAGTGCCTATCAGCGATCACTAGCTGGCTAGAAGATAACTTCCTTCAGTTAAACTCTGAAAAGACTGAATGTCTGATCATTGCCCCTGAGAGCATGGCTCCTCTGATTAGGGCCGGAATATACTTGCTGTTTAACGTGTACATGTGTTTAAAATGGCTGCCTCGCGTAACTTGCCTCGATTTGAAGTATTGTTTGTGCGCGTCCCACAAAATTAACACGTCACGTCAGAACGCTGCAATATACGAGTAACCAGCAGGCGGACATTTTGGTTCAGAGAAGTCCAGTAAACAGCTGAGATAAACTCACATCTCAGCTTGGACTTTTCTCTTAAAGGAACAGTAACATTAGGCTACAAAAACTTTTAATATTGCCCCGTATGGATCATTACATTTATGACTTTACCCTTTTATGTAAAACTTCTAAATCTTTTGTGTTTTCTGATGTAATTACCTTTCACCTTTATTTTAGATTTTGTTGTTTTGTTTTATTATAATTTTATGACTTTATGATTTGTTTTGTTGTTCTTTGAGAAGCACTTTGAGATGTTTCTTTCTGTGATAAGTGCTATATAAATACACTTTACTTACTGACTTGTTTTACATTCAGCACAAATCTGGTATTGATCACTTGAAAAAAGTTGATTCTTTGTAAAATCGTCTTATTTGCTCCAAATGCTTCACAATTGTGTTTGTGAGGTTTTTTTTAGAAGTGTAAACTGTAATATTGCCTTTTTTCCACTAGGAAACTTGTGACAGCTGCTCTTCAGAAACTCTTTTCACGTTCATATATAATTTAATGCACACAATTCCATTCAGCTCTGCAGAAGCTGACGTCAGACTGACCTCCTTCCTGAGGCTTCATGGCAGCACTATGGCTGGTCCTGGGTGTGAAGCCGCTGCACTAGATGGGATTGTTTATTTCTTTAAAAAAGGTGTGTTTTTTTTGCAGTTTTGATGCTCTCCAGGGTCTTCTAGCAGTCTGAAAACATAAGGTCAGCTGGGGAGTGAATTCTACACAGGTGTGAATATGAAACGGTTATATCCTTTGACACAAACCAGACACAGGCGAGAGGCAGAGGCTCTCCAGACTGAAAGAAAAACAAAAATAGTCAGTGGAATACCAGCTAGTTTACATCCAAGCCTTTAGTTTCTCACTTCTCCTAATCATCTGGAAAATGGTGCTACTTCTTGTCATTAATGTGATCATCCATCCATCCATCCATCCTCGCAGTTTCACAGGGGATTGGTGCCTATCTCCAGCAGTCACAGGTAGGGTACACCCTAGACAGGTAGCCAGTCTTATCAGGGTAACACAAAGACACACAGGGTAAACAACCATGTATGCACACCTAAGGACAATTTAGACAGGCCAATTAATGTAGCAGTCATATTTTTGGACCATGAGAGGAAGCCAGAGTACTGGGAAAGAACCAATGCATGCACAGGGAGAACATGCAAACTCCATGCAGAAAGACCACAAGCTGGGATTTGAACCCAGGACCTCCTTGCTGCAAGGCAACAGTGCTACCAACTGTGCAGCCCTACAGTAACGATGAGAAATAAATCCAAGGATGCAACATTAAGAATAAATTCATGACAAAATTTGAAGGTACTCATCCAAATAACAGTCAATCAGAATTGGTTCAAGACAAAACCAGATCAAAGTGTATGCTGTGTGTGTGAGACACGAGGTAAATGCACAAGTTTCATGTCTGAAGTTGGTATCTCTGTTCATTGCTAATAAACTGTGAGAATCGCTCAAACATTTAAAAGAAAATTAGTATAAATCTGACCATCTAACTGTCCCTCTCCGAAATGAGCATGTTTACTAAAGCTCTGAGTGCTGGATTATCTAGAGTGTTTCAGAATAATGACATTTTTCAGGAAGTGTCCACTTTGAATTTGATCAGCCCATTAAGTTGCAGCCATCGGTTGGCGTCAGTCAGAATAATTGTGGTCAAATTGGCCAAACTGCCCCTACTATCATTAAACCAGAAGTCTCATTCACTCTGCTCTCTGATGAACAGAAACTGTAAATAACCAAAAATAATACCTGGAAATGATCTGAATTAGTAATGGTATATTACATCTCTGGTTGCAGATCCATTCTTATTGTTCTGTAAATAATGTGGAATTTCCACAATAAAATAAATACATGAAGATGGACATAATTCTAAGTATTCAAAACTCATTAAAAAGATCTCTTTTAAAGGTCAAAGACTTTTTTCTGCACTTACTCCTCCTTACAATCATGACTTTCTTATGGTTGCTAGATAATGTTGTTGTCATGTTGTGAAAATCCTAACACTAAATTATTCACACAGAATCAAAGTCAAGAAAGGGAACCAGACTACAGTACGTCTCTCTTTAGACCTGCAGTTGTTAGGACAAATAAAATGATCTTAAGTTCATTTTTTTTCTTTAAACGTCTATTTAACATTTTCTTGAAAAAAATCATTCTGTTTTTAGTCATGCTGGTATTTTGTCAGCGTTAAACCTGAATTTATTTATTAAAGTAAAAAAAGAAAATCTGAATTAATATTTTCTACCTTTGATTCATTGCTTCCTGAGGCCTTTGTTGCATGTTCTAAATCTAGAATATTGTTTTTCTTTTCCTTTGTCTTTTTTTTTGGCGGGGGGGGATTCCAAATTGTACTAAAATCAATGTATTAGAATATGGTTGCAGATACAATGTCAAATTGTCAAAATGAGTTTTCTCAGCAGGGTGTCTGGGCTCTCCCTTAGAGATAGGGTGAGAAGCTTGGTCATCTGGGGGAGGGGCTCGGAGTAGACCTGCTGCTCCTCCACATCGAGAAGAGCCAGTTGAGGTTGCTCGGGCATCTGATTAGGATGCCTCCTGGACGCCGCCCTGGTGAGGTTTTTGAGGCATGTCCAACTGGGAGGAGACCCAAAGGAAGACCCAGGACACGCTGGAAGGACTATGTTTCTCAGCTGGCCAGGGAACACCTTGGGATTCACCCGGAGGAGCTGGCCCAAGTGGCTGGAGAGAGGGAAGTCTGGACCTCTTTGCTTAGGCTGCTGCCCCCACGACCCGACCCCGGATAAGCAGATGAAAATGGATGGATGGATGGATGGATGGATGGATGGATGGATGGATGGATGGATGGATGGACGGATGGACGGATGGATGGATTATGAAGAACATTTTACAGAATGTTTATGTGAACATTTTGAACCACATCCTGACCTTGTTATGAGGCTGTAATAGAAACGTGTTACATAAGAACTCTAGTGACTCAGAGGAGGAGCTCAGTGTTACAGACTCAGAAAGTCAATGAAGATAAAGTTCAATAAAACATGTTTTTACCTGTAGCTACTGATTTATTCTCTTTTGTTGAAAGTTTATACCTCTAAGTGGTAAAACTGGTATAAAAATGAGAAATGTATGCATTTAGTTGTCAAAATGAAGGAATTTCCCACTAAACGTAGCTGTAGATGATGAAGCCACCTTTTGGTTTCTGGTATTTATAATATTATATGGACATAAAATATTCATTTACACCTTTTTGCTCTGAAGGTTTCAGCTTTTAGGCATATGTCACATGGTGCTGTGATGTCCTGCAGTATTTAGAACAGCTGCTTTATAGCTTGTCTCTTTATCATTCCTAAAGGAAGACACCTTCACTGATTTAACATTATTTTCATATTAACAACTTTCCTCTGCTCTGGAAATTAATTAATGTGATGAAAAATCAGCTACAGTAAATATGCATCTGCAGCTTTTCAAGTATGTTGCAGCAGCTCTGAGGTTTAATGAACATTTTGATCTCCTTCACATTTAGCGTCCTCTTTGATAATACGTACCTGTTAGTATGTGAATTGTGATGCACAGCCAGATAAAGTAAATGTGTGTTTTACTGTTGCTTTGTGTAAAGTTATGTTTGTGCATGTTTAATTCATCTGAAAGTGTGTTTTTGCATCTGATTGTAGTAAAGTGGTCCCTCGTCACTCTCATCCTGTCGTTCTGGGCATCAAACCAAAATCTGCAGCTCCTCTCTCATTCATCATGTTTTTGCCACACATAATGGAATCTGATGTTGTTTCAGAGCCTCTGTGATGAAAACTTCACGTGGAAAAATGCATTTGTACGCCACAAACAAGACACAGGTCTGAGATCTGTTTCCCTTTTTTGATTCTGTGCGTTTGTCTCGTGTCTCTGCAGGGGAAGAGGAACAAACCAGGGATGGAGGCTGCCGGCTCTCCAGACTCTGCGAGAGGTCGAGGGGAAAATAAAGCCATCAAGTAGGTGTCAGGGAGGAGCATGGAGATGATCTATCGTGTGGTCTTGTTATATTTTATCTGTTATTTCTGAACGCAGAGTTAATGTTAATATAGTGTTGAATCTTCTGTGTGGGAGGCACAAATGCAAACTGTTGTCATTTCTACACCGTTCACCTGATTTGGATGTAAATACCCTCAAATTAAAGCTGACACTCTGCAGTTATAGCACATTGTGTTTGTCTCAATTCAAATCCACTGTGGTGGTGTTTAGAGCCAAAAATGTTAGAATTGTGTCAATGTCCCAATATTTATGGACCTGATTATAAGTTAAGTATGTTTAAATTCTAAGAGATTATGGCCAATTAATTTAAAGAGTGTTTTTTTTTAGTTTTTTAGGATTAAAGCTAAACTAAGCAGTTTTAACACTTTAAACTCCTTTAAAAGTAGGGTTGGGTGATTTTTATAAACTTTACCAACTTCACGCGGGACACCACTCTGCAGCCGTCTGACCAGAAATGGAATTTAACAGTTTTGTGGAGCGGGTAGGTGTCCTAGGGGGCGCTCTTTACCTGCTTAGTAGCTGTTTACAGGGCCAGTAGTTAATTATAAAGGCTAGCAATTCGAGAGTAATGTATTTGGTGGTGAAACAAAGAGCTAAATCTGAGAGAACATTGGCCTACACTCATTTGAGGGTCCTGGCTTTGTTGCTACAGGACTTGTCAATAATAATATTTTGTCCAACAGTGTGGAACTTTTTAATTTGTGGCTTATTTAGTATCAGAGTTGGCTCATGTTAGTGTTAGCTCGTTGTTAGCGCTAGCTACAGCAGGCTGCAGCAGGGTTGTTTACGACAGTTGTAATACCACTTTCAACCAGTAGGGTGGAGAAGCTGGAAAGTGTTTAGTGTTACTTTAAATGATAGAAATCATAGAAAAAGTCTGGTTTTAAAAATGCAATTGCACATACTACCTTAAAGCAAATACTACCTTAAAGCAAATGTGCATCTGAGTGTTTGGAGAAAAACTGGATGAGGAGATAAAAAATGTTCACCTATAAGTGAGTTTTTGAAATACGTTATACAGATTACACACATCTGATGTGCTTCTGGGTTAAAATTAGATATCGATATTGTAAACTTAATGTACGCGGCTATAAAATGTTTTTAGAATTAGTTGAGAAAGGCTTTTACAAGACTTTTCTTCTCCCTGCTCCCTTTTCACTTCCCTGCAGTAAACAATGTAAAAGTGTGTTTGGAATATAAGAATATTAGTTAAATTGAAATAAACTGATTGGAAATGAAAACGAAATGAAAAAGTTCACCATCAAGATATGCATTAAATGTATGTGAACACTTCACTGGTTGTCAGGTTTTTTTGTTTTTTAAAGAGATTTTTAGAGACATTTTTGTTTGTTTGTTTGTTTGTTTGTTTGTTTGTTTTTACCATCTTTGACTTTTAAAAGACTCATCTTAGCTTCAGAATACTGTCATTTTCCAGCTTTAATTATATCATTTCAAAATGTTTCAGATTTATTTAAAATTACAACATTTTAGAGCTTATTGATTTTCACTATTTTTAATATTATCTGAGGTTCCCACACCTGTTTTCTTCATTTAGTAAATTTCTGGTATTAAATTACAAAACAATTGATGTTGTCAGTTTTATTATTTATGTATTTAATGTGTAAAAGTCCAGATAAGCACAGTTATCTTCTAATTTATCCCTATTTGTTGCCTCTCTCTGACCTTTAGCTTTTTGTTGACATCTCTCTCTCTCTCTCTCTCTCTCTCTCTCTCTCTCTCTCTCACTCTCACTCTCTCTCTCGTCGTATTTCACATCTTTAGAACGATGTGAGAGTTTGCTGTCTAACCTTCTGTCTCTCTCTCTCTGTCTGTCTGACTGCAGCGATCTAGACAGAGACTTTTGGAATAACAATGACAGCAGCAATGTGCAGCAGAGGTGGAGCTCCTACCCACCCAAGGAGTTCCTCCTAAACATGTCCCCCTATGCTCCCTACGGAGACCCTCGCCTCACTCCCAAGTGAGTCCCGGTCATGGCTGGTAAGGGACCCCTCTGTCTGGGCAGGGCTGTTAGCAACAAGGGGCTCGTTTACATCCTGGACACCTCTCAAGAAACTGTGCCTGGTTAAAGATAAGGAATTGGAACATTTCTGCACACTAAACGAATGATTTTAGTTGAGTATTTTGAACTTGTATATGAAAAAAAAGAAGAAATTTGTTTAAGTTGAATCCTCTGAGCATGCAAAAGGCAAAGCTCAGTTTGTAACAGTGTCTGGCAATTTATCTCCTAGCAGAAGCCTCCCTTCATTCCTGGTAATCCTCATGTTTCTCCATTCGGGGATGAGGCGGTGTTTAGTATGCACTGCTGGTCATGCAGCACCTGATAGAGATGTGCACCACCATCCCTTAATACTGCTGTGATTCTTAGGACTGCCCTAACACTGACAGAGTTATGAGCATTAAAAAAAGCAGATTTCATATTTAAAGGTGTCGCTTCTATCTCCCAAAAGCCAAATTTACTGAAGAATCCTGCGTTTGAAAAGAGAAAACGGCAACAAAATTGAGATCCTCAGAGGACTAAAAACTTGATATTTTCACATCACTTTTTTCTGCCGTCAAACATTATCTTATTTTCTTATCTAGTTGCAGAAAGCACAAAACGATAACAGTGAGAAAGTAGCATTTTATTTTGCGTTTGCACAGAGTATAAAAATGCTCGACAGCCCCTTTGCTTACAGCCCTGCTATCCTCGCCAGACCTTATTTGCCTTCTCACCTGCAACCCATGGTGTTACCATGGAGACAGTCAACCCTTAAGCTGATCCCCTCACGATGTTTTACGTGAACATTTTACAGCATTTATGGCCACTAAATTGCAAGTGTTCAAAGTTTTAACACTTTTGAATATAAGAAATAGAAACAATTAAAAAGATCTGCTGAGGGTTGGCTGCTATACTGTATGTATAATTATATTTCTAGTGATGGGTTTCTTTGAAAATAAAAAAAAAAGTATGTTTATTTGCCTTCTGGAGGGAAGCTGGATAAGATGACCAACATCATACTTTAAACTTATATATATATATAAAACTATAGTCTTGGTTTTTAACCATTTAAACTGGACAAAATCCATCTGCAAACACTTCTGAAGTTCAAAATGTTTGTGTCTTTATTTCCCCCAATCATTACACACCTGTCAAAGATTTTGACATATTTACCTATTTATGTCATTTATCAGATCAATTAAAACGCAAAGTTTTGTCTAGTTCACAGTGTCATCTTCTCTAATAAACCTATTTTATATCACTAAAGCAAAGAGGAGAAAGAATTATTTTGGTGAAAGTATTTTAAGTTTTAAAGCAGGGATGTCCAGACTTTACAAGATGAGGGCCAAAACTGTCAAGTCAGAATGATTTTATTTAGAATTTTTATATTTGCACTGTTCAGAAAGGCTTGGAAAGAGGCAGAAACAAAACATGAGTCCAAGATGAAAACCACTGATCAACAGGAGGATCTGACACAAGTAAAAATAAATAAATACTGAGGGAGGTGATTGCCAATTGGAAACAGGTGGGTATGATCAGTGACTGGGGAGCTGAGGGAAGGTGAAGAATAGACCTGAATAGAGACACCAGGGAAACCTAAACACAAGGAAGAGAATACTAATATAATGGAGCAGAGGAATAAATTATATGGTAACCAAAAAGGTGCAAAACCTCTGACTCAATAAGTAGACACACAAAAAATAAATAAATATGACATAAAAAGATAAACAATCACCAGTCCAAAACACCCACAGTACCACAGGCATGAATGTAACACCGAGTACGGAACAGAGGCGGTCCAGTTTCCGTGAGGCTTCGTGTGCCGAACGTCTACAAAAATCTGCTCCCCTAAGAGCACCAAATGATTAGATATTTTACACAATACTATAAAAAATACCTGTAAAAATAACATGAGCTATCATACATCGTGGACTAATATTTCTGTCACGAATAATTAAAAAAGCTGGAAAAACAGGTTTTATTTTGAAATATACTGGATGCACCTAGCTGAAACATTTCCTGTCTGACTCATGTAATATCTTTAACTTCATGACAAACCGCGCGCGGCGTCCAGAAAACATAGACACCACACAGAAACCTTCCGGAGCTCTGCACCCGGATCTGCACCGCACTGCAGCCGGTGTGAATGCTCTGATTGGACTCAGTCATTCTTTGTTTTTGCGGAAGCCAAACGGAAACCGGACCGCATCCATTCTATACTCTGTGTGAATGAGGCATAGGTTTTGAGTACATTTCTATTTCCTGCTCAAATTAAGTGTATAAAAACTGGTGATTCGAGGAAATGTTGGCAGGTGGATTTTGTTACTGAAGGACTCTTCTGTAGTCCTGGTGCCAAGTCTTACCAGCAGCTGGTTGTAGTTTTATAATTAATCTCATTATCTGGCATCTCACTAGAAAACAAATAGGCGTATTTCTTGAAATGTCCATCCGTTCTTGAAGCGGGGTGGGTTTTGTTCTGTTGTTTTCTGTGTGTGTGAAGTCTTTATGTGTTTTTCTCATCTCACCTCGTCCTCCACCCTCTCTGCTTGTTGTAACTACTCCCGCTGTAGCTCATAGTACTCTCAGTGCTGTGAGGCAGCCCGATACCCCTCCTGAGTCTTGTCTGCTGAGCTCCGTTCTAAAAATAGCCACGCCGTCTCCTTCACGTACAGCGGAGCAATTAAGCGTTTGGATAGTAAAACGTCTGCCTCGTATCAGCCTCCGCTTCGTCATTTAGATGCATCTCACACGATCGCAGAGGCATCGAGTCACCCTGTTCCTTCTTATCGTCTGTAATTGCGACTCACTTGACTCTTTCAAAAAAGCCACCAGGTGATCAGTTACTCTGAGCAGTGATGTTGAAAATATTGTGAACTCAGCAGTGGTGATAAAAGCGTTTGTTGTGATTGCTCTGCATTATGCGATCAGCACAAGTGTTTAGCTTCAATTGGCGTTTATTAGGTTGATGACAGCGTTGGTTCTGAAATTTGCGATGGTAGATAAGTAAATTATTCATCTCGTCAAATTGCTGTAGCACAAGTTTTATTTGTTCTGCAAATTTCATCTATGCCCCTGAGATGTGATTTTAAGGGCAGGTGCAGAAGCCATAAAAAAGTAAACGTAACGTTCAAAAAGCTGATGGTGAATGGGAGAATTCCCATCCAGAACTTTCAGCCTCCACTTTCTGTCTAAATGTGGTCAAAGACGTCCTCCTGTTGTGGTTTGTTGTCACTCCGAGCGTCCCGCGTTCAGTTTGTGCTCGTCTCTGTGGCTTTCCGTCCAGGTCAGCTGGGGGAGGGCTTGTGGCATGCTGAGTAACCGTCTTCTTCTTTTGCAGATGATCTTTGCGACTGGTGTAAAACATGTGATGCAGAGACATTAGATGTAACTGCTGCAGGTGTGTGGGATTACAGACATTAGTGCTCTGTGTTCTCATCACCTGCGTCTGCAGTCTGAAAACCTGAGAGCAATGCATCTGCATAATTACTTAGCTGGGCTGCCCACTCCAACCAGCCCGCAGGTCGATCATTGCTGTCGCCACCTGTGTGGAGTAAAAATGGAGCCATTTCTCAGCATTTAAAACAGATCATTGGGTTCTATATAGCTGCTATGTCAAATGTTTCCCAAACAGTGTGGTGAAAATAAGTAAATAATAATGATCATCTTACTTACAAAATCTTTAAATAAGGTAAACACCTCAGGTGAGCATTTTGTTTATACTGCATCATTATTTAAATAACAAGTGTAGGTGCTACAACTGTCTGTGAGACCTAAATTCACATTTACCACTCTCGCATCAGCGCTGCTAATCAAGTGTACATGACAGGGGTGTGTCCAGGAGTGGGCTGGGGTAGCACATGCCACCCTTGAAATCTGATTGACTACCCCAGGTGTCACCCCACTGAGTTCCATTTAAATTCACTTTACATTGACTGCATTAACATGCATCCAATAACCCGTTCAAAACCCGGTTATTTGCAATTACCCGGTTCCGCAAGGCCATGTAAACACCGGCAAAAATCCGGTTATGAGCATAACCAGGTTTTTAAAAACTGGGTTATTACCCCTGGGGTAACCCTTTTCTAACCCGAATATCAGGTCATCTAAACGCGTATCGGGATAAGCCTTTCAAAAGGTGCGCTCTGTGCATGTTCTATTCGCAAGGAATATTGGTCTTTTGAGTAGATGAACTTCTTGTATGCACCAGTGACCCGGAAGTGAATGCACCAAGAAGTAGCTTGTTAGCCACAAAACAGCTCAAAGAAGAAGAGAGAGAAAATTGGTCCCCCCCCCACCCCCCCAACCAAAAAATATATAAATAAATAAATAAAAGACCATAGGTACCACCCATGCATAAACAAGTGCCCCACCTGGGCCACCCCATTTTAAAAGGCCTGGGCACGCCACTGGTACATGATAATTAGATAACAGTCACCTCAGCAAAAGCAGACGTTCCCTCGTCTGGAGCATACAGGTGTGTGTTAACTCATGCCAAGTGGAGGAAACAGTTGATCAAAGCTCACAGAAGCTATTTTAGCTGCCTGTTAAATATTAATTATGTGGGTTTTTTTTTCTTGTTCCCAATGATTAGAGGAAAACCTCCAGTTTTCCCAGGAGTGGACATTCCAGAAGGTCACATGCCAAACTGGGGAATGGCCAAAGAAATGGCAAAATGTTCCAAGAGCTACATGTCGGACTGTAATTCAGTTAACATGTTAAATGTAAAAGCTAACAGCAGAATGAATAAAAGTGGCTGCTATTTGCAATTGTTGCTGGGAAAACCCTACTTTATCTTACTGGACTTCAGCTGTTAGCGAACAATTTCTAATTGCTTTTGCAAGGGAGTTTCCAAAATGTCTCGACACGTTAAAATAAGGGTTCTCGGTTTCCTGGCATAGGTCCAGAATTTCCCCACTGAGGGACAATAAAGGAATTATTTTGGATGCCTGGAATCCATCTCAAAACTTTCTTAATTTAGTCAGACAGTGCAAATAATGTTAGACAACCTTGTGAATAAAACTGAGGTAATATGCAAATAAATCAAGGCGTTTTGTTGCAAAATAAAACCTTGTGCACAGCTATCATGCATTTGTATGAAACCTTTCATAATTTTCATATGCTCCAAGTTAGCATGATTCCAACTGAGAATTAACATATTTTATCCTAATTTTGCATCTCCAACTACTGGCACACGGTAGCCTGGCTTAAGTTTGCAAAATTGCATCTGAACAGACTATTGTAATGATATTTTTTGATGATAAAAATGGAAATGTGTGGTAGATTTCTTGTGCTTTTGTTTTGTGTATTAGATGATCATTTATTTAAATACAAAGCCCTGGTCCTAAAGAGCTTCTTTAAACTTGATTTTAAGTTTTACAACCATTCACACCAGCATGGAGCTCCTTCTGTTTTATTTTTCAACTTTATATATGCAACTCTTTCTGTTATGACTCACACCAGTACGTATATCATGAGCACTGGGGTGTCCAGTATCTAATCTAATAAGGTTCGCTTTCAGCATACAGCAGGACTGAGAATCAGACCTCTGATCTTTTAATTGGGAGCTGTCGTCTCCAGCACTGAACTAAGACTAAACCACTGTAGCGAGGCCTTAAGACAGCCAGGTATGTCTGCAAACTTCAATGCTGGAAATAAGAGAAGGTCCAGTTTTCCTCAACAAAGTTAAAAACACGGATACGCTCAGACGGACGATGGTTTCTTAGTCTAATTTCAACTGAAGATTTTTCTAACAGCAAACACAATGCTTCAGTACTTTGGTTTAGCGTTTAATTCAAAAATAATGATACAGTGAAATAAACAATGAGCTGCCTGTAGTTGTGTTTACCTCATTTTAAGATCTGATGAAGAGCAGATGAACTTTGATTTATTTTCTTTTTTAAATGACAATAAACAACTGCTTAAATCTATTGTAATGAATGGATAATTTGACTAACCTGACAACACTTTTGTTCTTCGGCCCTGTACGTTTGTGCGTCTGTCTCTCTTCTATCCCTCTTTTTTTGTATTCTCTCTTGATTCTTTCTTCCCGTCCGTCCTTGTTTGTCTGTCTCTGATGCCCCATCGGGTCTCCCAGTGGGGCTGTGGATAAGGGTGGGCAGGGCGGTGCTGGACCCTCACCGGGGGCCAGCGACAGTGGGGGCGGCGCTTGCTCTGGTGCAGGGGCGGGGCCAAGTCGCAGCGACAGCGTTCGAAGCATGGTGTCAGGGGGCACTAAGGCCGGGCGCTGGCAGACGATCCAAAGCCACATGCATGCCGGAGGTCTGCGGCTTAGCAAGTGAGTGGCGCATGGTGACATGGGGTACGCATGAGGGTCTGCAGGGGCACAACAGGAGCATGGTCTGGGTTTCACAGCAGTGAGTTTGTTTCAGAAATGGAACTCGTGCATGCACTTTGAAAACCTGGGAGAAGAGCTGATGTTCTTCAGAATGTGGTGAATGTGAAACATCTTGCTGCTCATATTTTCACTTGACAGGCTTCGGTTTACTGTAACACTTTTTTACTAAAGGAAGCAGCTACAGAAGGTAAAGGAATGACGTTTTAGAATAAAACTAGTTCTCACAAGGCTTCTTCATCTGATTTAACAAATCCTTAAACTCAGAGTTTGTTTTCTTCTCAACCTGCAGATATTGTTAATCAGGCCAGTTATACAGATGGCAATTTTTGAAGTAGAAATTTGAATACTTGATCTTTGTAATGCATGTGTGCACTGATTTGAAGTTCCTGTTGAGTTTTCTTGATAATGCATTAAAGAAAAAAAAAGCTCTTTTTACACTTTTCTTTATCTTCTCAGTTTAAACTGACAACCACAGGTTCAATCTACTTGAAACAAATTCAGTCAAACTGGTGCCTAAAATGTAACGTTTGGAGACTTCTATCAATGTTCAGACCGTGATTATTGTTAAACACCTGGAGCAGAAACTCTAAATGTTCATCAGAACTCTAAAACAAAAGATATTCTAAATTTGATCCTTTCACTACAAGCTATTAGAATTATAAATGTTTTTTTTCTGTCTCCACTGAACTAAAACCTTTTGTGACAAGCAATCGAGAAACAAACTGTTTCCAAGTAACAGCTTTACTTGATTAGATGAATGTAAACATGTGGGCACTGGGGAATGTTTACATGACATCAAATGAGCAAAAAAAAAAAAAAAAGAACTTAAAAACATCATAAACGCTACAGTAAATCAAAGGATCTCACAATAAAATTCAAACTAGAGTACAAAGCTGAACCGAAAGCAAAAGTTTGGCTAAAAGTGTCATGCTGTGGGGTTGTTAGACCCAAGTGAGTGTGACGACTGCAGGAGGCAGGCAGGTGAACTCAAAAATACTTTAATAATAAAACAGGAATGCAGAAGAAAACAGAGCTAGAACAACAGGATCTAACATAAAAACAATAGGGGGATCTGACTAGTGGGGGACGAACATGGGGGAACTTTTATACTGAGGAAGATGTGTGTGGCCAAACAACACACTACCGATTCTGATTCAACACATGAACATTCCCCGGTCAGATGAGAAATCTCACTAAACCTCTTGAGAGCCAACGTGAGTTCAGAGTAAACAAACATGGAGGAGGAGCCTGCAGTCACCTCGCTCTCTGACTGGTTACATGTCACATGCAACACTTGAGTGTCCTCGAAGTCAGGACAAGACAATCCAACATGTTTCATATCCCCAATTTATGATCGGAGCGGTCCCGGTGTCATTCAGAGCTAATCACTTTTTAGAGCCATTATGGTAATTTAGGGGGGGGGGGGTCCCTTAAGATTGTCAGAAGAGGAGAATCAGTCAAAAAAAATCACCATTCTTATATTTGTGCCTAAAGGACAAACAGATGACTAAAATAACTGGCAAAGAAGACAAAAACTGACATGAAGTAAACAAACAAAGAAATAATCCACAGCTCAAACCCCCACGAATCTGGACCAAAACCACAAAACTCAAACGTGACTAATCAAGCTGGCCTGCTGTTGAAAAGGGATGTATGTCAGATCTTACAAATAAAGCAATAATTCAACAACTGCCCAAATTTCATTGGCTTGGTTTAAATTTTATTTACTCCTGTCACTTTGTCCCTGTCTCGGCCCTCCTTCTTGGTCTCGCTGTATTTCTGTTTCTCCTCTGGAATTGGTTTCTATTTTTGGGCATTTCCCTCTCCTCCCTCTCCTCCCTCTCTCTCTCTCATCCACTCTTCACTGTCAGTTTTTTTTCTCTTTCCTCGTTTTTCACCCTCCTCAATTTCCCTTAATTACAAAATCATTCAAGGTTTATAGTCATCTTAATTGACTTTCAGGCTAGAAGAAATGTGAAAATAACCCTCCAAGTCAGAAATAGGGCCCAGCAGATGAAGAAGACTCCTGATCTGGGTGTAGAAATCCCTGGTTCGGTGCTTTACAGACAAATTCAGAAAATAGTAAAAATGCACAGTGCCTGAAAGGACAAGTAGATCCAGGAAAAAACTCTGTGCGATGAGGCCAATGAATTTTTCAAATGAGTAAATTCTGAGTCAGATTTATGACACTGGACAGACGAGCAAAATATATTAGTCCACGGACTGGCTCCCAGATGTCTGGCCTAATGTCACCATCCATCCAGCCAGATGTATTGACTTTTCATGATGTCAGTTATGATAACATGACTGTTGAACCCATAAATTACGTGAAATTTAGAGCATGTCAGCTGACCTTTCTGTTTATTCTTCATGTTGATTAAACAGCAGCTGCAGCCTTTAGTTTGCGTGCCTAAATGTTCATAAAATCATTATTTTTATGCACCTGTTACCTACAACTTTGTGCTAATCACTTTTTTCCTTACATTTTAAATACAAAACAATAGAACATAGTAAGAGTGGAAAAGAAAAATAAAGCTTAAAACATTTAAATTATAAAGCTACATATGGCGTCTCAATCCTGTAAAAGATGAGACCAGGTGCTTTTGAGGTGGTCTGTTGTAATTGGGAAGTCCAATCTTCTTGCACAGACCTAAAAGTAGGATTGATAAATGTATTTAACTCGACGCTGTCTGTGCTTGTTTGTTCCTCGTAAGTCCTGTTATGGACTGTCAACACCCTGGGCAGGACTTTCCAAAATGTAGATCATTTGTGTTGCGTCATAATTAAACCAGGTGAAACGTTTCATTTAATTCAAACTGAATTTTTTTAAAAAGAAAGAAAGATCATGCATGAATATACAATTCAACACAAAGTGCATGTCTACACACGTTTCCTCTAGACGTGCGAAGCTGCTACAGACATACTCCAAAAGCCTTGCAGCTGTATAAAATCTTGATGCAGGGGGCAGAATATAAATACACGCCACACTTTTCAGATTTGTTTTTTATTTTAAAGCCATTTATCAGTTTAATTTCACTTCACTAATGAACAGTTAACCAGTACTTACTGGTAAAGACACCCATCAGTCTTTTTCAGGGACTACAGAACAGAGGAGGAACCAATCATTACTTACTCAGAACTTAACCATTTCCTACTACTTTTGTGTCCCCTAAAGTAAAAGGAAGCCTCCTCCGAAGTACCTACTGAGGAATGAATCATTACATATTCAGTACTGCAAAGTAAAAAATTTCATTTACTTGCGTTACTGTAATTGAGTAATTTTTTGTGTATTTATACTTTTTAAGTCATTATTAAAGACTGAGTCAGTAAGTACTTGAGAGAAGACGTCACTTTAGGGTACACAAAAGTAGTAGGTAATGGTTAAGTACTGAGTAAGTAATGATTAGTTCCTCTTCTGTTCCTTAGATAGCTACCCATTAGTCCCTGGTTCATTACTCATTACCTCCTAAGTCGCGCTCTAGTAACGAAGTGCAATTTTGTGTCCTTTATTGTAAAGTGTTATGGATAACATCAATAATGGTGAAAACCTAAAGAGTTAAACCCATTCAAACCTTGATGGTTAGTCTTAGTTTGGTTTAAATTTTTACTTTTCTGACTTACTTTGACTCTCAAACCCCCAGTGAGTCACTGTGGATGGCTGAGGCAGGTTCTGTTGGAAGTTTCTTCCTATTAAAGGGGAGTTTTCCTCTCCACTGTCGCTACATGCTTGCTTAGTATGAGGATTGCTGTAAAGTCACTGACACAACAAGTCAGTGACTCGATGCAATCTTCTTGGTTTCCTTATATTGAAAACTTTTAACTAATTGGCATAATTAACTGAACTCAGTGCACTGATAAGTAGGTTCAATTGGAATGTTTACTTTGTGAAGTGCCTTGAGGCAACTCTTGTTGTGATTTGGCGCTGTATAAATAAACGGAATTGAATTGGCTTTGATATTGTTCCCATAGATGAAGCATGAAAATGTTCACAAGGAAATGCAAATAATTGAAAAGGGTGACATCTGTCACCCACACAGTGGAGACAGACACCAGAAACATGTGGCCTTGCACAGGAACAAACAGGTATATAATCTGGAGAAAAAGCCACAAATGCAGCAGAACATGCAAAATTCACAGAAAGACTTGGTGCATTTACAGGCAGTAAGAGAAAACCAAATTACTGCCTTAGTCCAACTAAAGTCAGACATGATGGAGATGCATGTTTACACCTTAGTCCAACTGAAGTTGAACCAAACTGACCTACTCCTAATCAAGCTAAGGAATCCAGATAATGCAGTTAAAAAATTATTTCTCTGGATGTAAACGACATCCCAGCTTAGCCGAGCTACGACCCCGAGAGTCTCCCAGAGACCATGGAAGCAGTCTTCTGATAACATCATCGCCACAATACTGCATGAATGCTTTTACCAAAATGAACTCTAAATGCTTACCTTTGTTAAAACTATAAAACTACAACAGAAAGTCTGGTAAACAAATGTTTATACATGTACTAGACATGCATTTGCCTTTATATGGTTAGAACATAAAGAACAAGTAAACTATCATCAAAGCCTCTCGTGAGAAAATGTTTGTATTTGTGTGTGTGTGTGCGTGTGTGTGTGTGTGTGTGAGAGAGAGAGAGAGAGAGAGAGAGAGAGAGAGAGCATGCTCGCCCGAGTGCATGAATACACAAGCTCTCGCCCCGTATTTACTCAATCCAGCATCTCTGTGTTCCTCTGCGTGCTTTTCTCCCGAGCTCTCCAGCAGGGTTAAGGCTGAGTTAATACCGAAGAGCCCCACTAACTCTACTCAAGTCCAGGCAGTAAATCCTCCCTCACAGCATTAACTCCAGACAGAGCTGTTTAGCACAAGCTTACAGTCATCAGGCAGGGCAGTGATTGAGGAGATGATAAGGAGAGAAGCACCATTACAGGTTTGTAAGAGAAGCAGAGCAATAATTAGAGAACGGATTTAAAGAGCAGTGATTGAAGGTGGTGTGAAGATGGAGCGATGGGAAGCATAGAGTGGGGAAAAGATGAATGAATGTGGGAGACACGGAGCGGCTGTTTGCAGCGGCACAAAGGTAAGTGGGAGAGTGGGAGGGGGAAACGTGGAAGGAGTAGAAAGGGCCTTAGAGAAAGACTGATGGAAGCGCAAGTCATCAAGGCAAGAAGGTGGAAGTAGGTCGAGGCTAATTAGAGAGAGATTACGTCCAGAAACAATTTAGTGTTGCAGATGGAGACCCGAGTGAAGTGATAGTGATACTTGTAGCACAACTTGAATTTAATTTTGCCTGAGGTTTGTTTTGGAAACATTTCCAGGAAGCATGTTTACATGACATTTACTGACACATTCATGCATCTTAAATAACTTTATTTTGTTACTTCTCTTTCTTATCAAATGCTGTCTTTTCACATTTCAGTCAGATCTGCCTTTGCCATTTTTATACATTTGCTTTTTTACTACATAAGTCATTTAGTAACATCATTCCTTTTATGATTTTTTTTCAAAATGCATGATTTAATCACCTGACAGTTACCCGCCCTGTGAAGCATGTATTCTCTAATTCTAAGATCTACCGTGTTGTGTCCATCTTTTTCCCCTCTGCTCCCATATTTCCGCTCAGTTTTGGGGACGCCTCCCTCTCGTCTGCTTCCACCCTGGAGCACATCCCATCGTCGGCCGTGGCGCGCCCTCGACCCCTTGTTCGGCAGCAGAGCCTTCAGCAGCCCCTCACTCACCAGCCCCCTCCGGGTCCCAACGACCCCCCGGTCACCTCACAGAGCCTGGGCCAGCTACACACGGGCCCAGGCGGCGGGGGCCACCGTGGGGGCCCGCGGGGGGTCCGGGGGAGTCCGGCTGGAGCATCCCGGCACAGAGGAACTGGCGCTGGCCGATCTCGGTCAAATCCAGGCAGCTGGGACCACATGATGGAGCAGATCCGCCACAGAGGTCTAGACGTTAAATCGTTCCTGTAAGTGTTTTCTTTTGTAAGGTATAAATATGCATGATTTGTGCTTATTTAGTGCATCTCACTGCAGTCTAGTAGCACAGCTCCAATCTTTTTGTCACACTGCTTAAAAGGTGTGTTAAACAATTCTGAGAACTTTTTATTGTGTTTGAAGACATTTGTTTTAATTTAGTAAAATATTTATGTTATTATTACCTTTACTGGAATTTTGGTTCTCTTGATCTTCGTAAGAATATTTTTGACTTTATTGATGTATTACTGTTGTAGATCGGAGGATTCTGGTTTTGAAAACAGTAACTTGCAGAAAGCAAAAGCAAAATTAGCAGCAATATTTCCATCCTGTTCTAGGCCATTCAAATTAATGCAATAAGGTTTGAGGCTGATTTAGCGTCTATGGCATATGTTTTTATTCCAAAAGGATAACTGTAAAATTTACAGCTGAATGTGTAGCTACAGTAATAGGAAGCAGAGGTTGGGGAGTTGAGGGAGGACTTGGCAATCAAAGGGACTGAGGTTGCAGAGGCAATTAAATTTTTCTGTGGCAGCAAGGTCACAGTGTGGATGAGAAATGCCCTAATTTTCTCAAAGTGCTGGAGAGAAGAGCCTGCTGATAATTGAATGTTTCATACAACCTGTGTTATGGGTGAACAGGACAAAAATGTCTATGACCTAATTTAGATGAAAGTATTGTATTTCCATTTGTTTTCTAACTTGATTAAAAAACACGTCTACATGGAAGTTAGGCTCATCCAACGGACATGCGACTCCAGAGTGAGAGTCAAAGGTCACACTAAGATTCCTGACAGAGGGTTTGTGTGAGAAGCAAGTTGACCAAGAGAGTCTCTGACTTCAGTAACAAACTTGTCCGTGGCACATATTAGGATCCCAGTCTTGTCTTCATTCAGCTGTCTAAGCAGCTGTGAAGCAGCTGCAGCTTAGACATCTCATGGGGCTTAAAGGAGATTTACAGTTTAATGTCATCTGCATAAAGATAGTAGGAGATTCCTTTAAAATAGCTCAGGATATGCTGGAGAGGGAGTAGATGAAGGAAGAACAGTAGAGGCCCCAGCACAGAACCTTGTGGGACACCATGGAACCAAAACTTGGAAATAGCCACAGAGAAGGAAAGCTCAGACAGATGAGAGGAAAACCATTCCAGTGCAGTTCCTGATGTCTAGATAGATAGATGTCTAGATAGATGTCTAGATAGATGTCTAGATAGATAGATGTCTAGATAGATGTCTAGATAGATGTCTAGATAGATAGATGTCTAGATAGATAGATAGATAGATAGATAGATAGATAGATAGATAGATAGATAGATAGATAGATAGATGATTGATAGATAGATAGATAGATAGATAGATAGATAGATAGATAGATAGATAGATAGATAGATAGATAGATAGATAGATAGATAGATAGATAGATAGTAACAGTAGAGTTACACTACTTAGCCCGACTTAGCCTCCATTCACCCATGCAACACTACTAGGGATGTGAATCTTACAACTCATGATTCAATTCGATTTTGATTTTCGGGGTGACGATTCGATTCAGAATTGATTCTCAATCAATTCTCTTAGTAAGAAAGTGTGAGCTAGAGTGTAGACAAGAATGTGTGTGTAAATGTGTGTGTGTGGTCTGAAGAAGCGGGGAAAATAGAATACAACGTGTCAATATATGTGAAACATCTTAAACTAATAACCAGGTTTTATAACATCCAGTAGCATGTATTCACATAACATTTATCATTGAAGACAAAGACTAACAGGCACTAATTAGTCTTAACAAGCATCAATTATGCACGGTGCAGTCGGCAAGAAACAACACACAAACTAAACAGGATAACACCATTTAAACATTATAAACCATAGTGGAACTTAATTCTTGACTCATAAAATGCACACAAGATAATAAGAAATGTAAGTCTCTGTCATATTTCAGCAGATTGCAGCGTAGCACACAGAGCGGAGTAGCTGCAGCTCGCGCCGGTGGCTCAAGCGATGATGATGCGTTCAGGGATGCTCAGAAATACGGCAGGCTTTTGGACAGGATCGATTCCGAATCTTTATGAATCGATTCTAAATCTTTATAAATAAGGATCATGATTCAGACATGAATTAAATAATTGGATAACACAGCAGTTGGGTCGATCATGAATAATGATCAAAGAGGCTTGAAATGAAACACCTAGTGGACTGATGTGAGAACAACAGCCTGGTCCAAGTAAGCCAAAGGGATGCTACCAGACTTGAGGATAAAAAGCGGCCCAACTCCTGCTTTACATCATGGTGAAGCAGTAGCGTGTGTGCATAGACTGCTGTTCACTGGAGTAAGCCTTAAGCCTAGCCAAAAAATAAAAACCCAACAAAAACAGTTCATTTCAAGGAAGCAGGATTAAGCAGAGCTTCCTCAAAAACTGTTGCTGAACCTCTACCAAACCATCATTGAGAGCACCCTCACAAACTACAATGTGGTGAGGTTTAGGGTTATTGCTCCTGCACTTAGAGGGCCCCATCAGCTGGCTGAGGAAAAAGGCCAACAGCATCATTTTAGACACCTCCCACCCCAGTCACCATCTCTGACAAACACTGTACAGTCCTGCACAAGCAGACGGACATTCCGCTTTTTACCCCAAGCTGTGACCTCCATCCCCCCTCACCATGCTCCTCACCTACTCACTCATTGCAATGCCTCACAAACAAGAACGCTGTCTATTTTGCACCACATCATTGAAACCTGCTAATTTAGGGTTAGGGGTAGTCAGAATAATTGCTTATAGTTATGTTTTTATTTATGCTCAATTATTCCACCCCATTCACTGTCCCACAAGTGTTGTTTACTTTACTTGTGATTTTTTTTTAAACATAAATTTCTGATAAAATGTTTTTAAGCAGGGGAGAGAGGCAGAATCAGACTTTATTGTAATTTTATGACGACAAACAATTCTATTCTGTAATGATTATGGTACTTATATATTTTTGCTGCTACCATGTTTGACGCACTAAAATAAACCTTTATAGAAATATGGCATTTTAATGCTACACTGCCACTCCAAGGACTTCCTTGTTCTTTTTATGCATCATGAAGGATTTGCATAAAGTTCTTGTTTTCAAAGACACGTAGCAATATAGCCACATCAAACATTAAAGGTCAAGCATTCCTTGAAGGAATTTCTATCAATCTGAGCATTTTATGGTACATATATATGCTGCGACCATCTCTTATTGAGCCAAGGGGGAGTCAAATCATATGAATAACATCATCAAGCTGGCAGTAAATTGAGGGTTGTGTGAGAAAACAAGTAACAACTTGCTTTAAAAGCCATATACAACTTTTTCATATTTTTAAATCATGTTCTTGAGCCAGTATGTGCTAAAACGATCCCTTACAGGGTTAATAAAATGTCACTCAGACCCCCACCGCCCTCTGTAGCCAAAAGACCGCATTTGCAACTTCAGTGTAGCGGGTCGCTCCCTGTTGGCCTTAGAAAATGTAGCTGACATGCCTGGTGCTGCAGTCTGCTTCCAGCATGTTTCCTGCATGTTTTAGATCATGAACACAGCTGATTTGTTTGATTTAGTGATGAACTGCTTCTGTAGACACTAATGAAGGCTGAGGAGACATTTCAGCAGTTAGATTAAGGTGTTAAAAAATTTTACTTTTTTTAAATGCTAAGTTCCGAAGTCAGTGTTCTGCTTGTTGAACTTAAATAATTCCTTAAACCATGCGCTTCGTGTCTTGTTTAGATTTGTACATGATGTACAGGCTGATAATGGATTAATATAGGCTATTAATTGATTAGGATTTCAAAAGGAACTCTCACTATAGCAGCAATCATCTCGGGTTTGTCACCGTTTTCTCATCCATCTGCTTCTGAAAAGGACAACTGCTCATGTGCAAAGGCCTCTGATTGTTTGAGTTACGGCGCGAGGAGAGCTCTCCTCCTCTGCTCGGCTTGAGTGATAGATGATGGATGATGTGCTCCACCTCACCTGCCTCCTATCCTGACCACAGACACACATCCATACACACACACACAGCCACAGCTCTCTGCTTCTGTACTTTTTGCAAGTCTTCCCATTAATATTGTCCAGAGGCCAGAGGCTTGTGTGAATCACCATTCAAAAGAGTGTGAGCACAGACATACTGTGGTGGTATGACCCGTAGTCCCTCTCCTTATACATATTTGACACTGTGGGAAATGGGAATATCATGCATTTGTGCTCAGTGGGGCATGAACAGCCAAATGCAGCAACTTCTCTTTTCACTTCTCTCCCATGCCACCTCTCTCTTTCATGTCAGATCAATAGATCTGCTGTAGGTGGTAATGATTTTGGTTTGAGTGTGCGTGCCTTTTTTCCATCATCTATACAAATCTGTTCAGCTCATCAGTGGGCATCATGTTTGTGGTGTTTCTGCAAACCCGCCGTCTCTGAGTGCTAATGTGTTCTTATTATTAATACAGCTTCCACTATTTAGTTAAAGAAAAAGGCTTGAAACATGCAAAATGTGCAGGGAAACGAGAGAAAAGGTCGGCGAACAAAGATTCAATTATATTTAAAAATGGACTGACATGAAGTCTGTTCTTAAAATTTGTATCCATAAATGCACTTAGCTTTGTTGATGGTTTTATCTGTGATCAATGCTGTTCTATCTAGATTATTACTGTTCTGAAGTTTCATTACATACTTTTCCGTTCTGTGTTTTTGGAGAACGACGCATGCAAAATCTGAGAAACTGATCAAGCAAAATTCAACAACTACAAAAATAACTATGTTTTGACCACTTCTAGTGACAATTATGGTTTTACCTTGGTAACATGTATGTGTCTAATTATGGAAACCAGGAATAAAGCCACTATCTCACTGAACTGTGACTGTTCAGCTGTCTAAACAGTATCCCGTTTGTTTTTTAATTTTTATCGTGTTTCTGAAGCGTGTTGTGATTTTTCTGTTGAAAGGCGCTATACAAATAAACCTTCATCTTGTTGATGACAAATTGCAAACGGCACACACGGTTTTCCAAAATAATTTGAAAAAACAGACTTCAATTCCCTTGCGAGTGTCAAAGTGCCTTGCTCTGGTATTGCTGGATTTTTAAACATATACAAATTTCCTCTCAAAATAGTCACAGAGCTGTCTCAAGCATCTGGAACATGCCTGGAACTCGTCTCAGTTGCGTCTCATTTTAGTTTCTCTGAGTCGGACAGTGTGAGGAAATTGAGGCAGCTTCACCCCGGTTTTCCACCGGACGTGACAGCGTTGTGAAACGGGTATGAAACGCACTTTGCCGCAAGTAGCTGTCATCCTATGGACAGGTTCCTTTCCACCGGCAGCAAAGTATAACGTTTTGGTCGCGTCCCAGAAGCTAAGGGACTCTATCATTACATTTCAAATCTTTTTTCAGTCGTTTCCAAAACATGTCAAACTCTGCAGTTTAGATTGGGCCAGACAGGAAGTCAAACACTAAAACAGTGTAAAACATCCGGAAATTTTCTAAATAAAAGTCACATGCAGATAAACGTACGTCATTTCCTGTGAAACCCCTGTAGCGGATGTAAACAGAACAGAAAATAAACCACAGACCTTTTTTTTCTACATGCAGCTGTCTTTCTCCGTGCTTGTTGTGTGGACTTCTAAAATCATGTGTGGTGTTGCAATTCTCCCGTGATTTTGTGACTTTGCGGGACCAGCGCCATGGGATGCTTTCGCTCCCGTTTTTCGTCTGAAATGCTCCCAGTTGAAATAGAGCTCACGGTTGAAATGCTTCTATTTTGTTACACACCGCTTTCAGGTCCGGTGGAAAACCGGGGTCAGGAGGGTTTGGCGACCCTATTCGGACATTATTGGACAAAATTTCATTTTGTTTGCAATTATAATTGCCTCATATGACATTGAGATATTAAACCTAAAATGTTCCAATTGAGAGTTTCCAGATAAAACTGACATATTTTCTCATGTTTGTGTCACACAGTCACTGCCCAGTGAGATATTGGCTATATCACTTTCTTTATGTCACTGTAATACACTAATGATGAAATCACATATTCAAGAGTTTCTTGTCTAACTAACCTGATGGACATTTGCCTTGTGGAGTGAGGGGAACCATTGAGATCAGACAAACCTCTACTGCTGTTTTGCTGCTTCTTTCTGTCTTTTTCTCCTGATTCTGCTGTGTGTGTGTGTGTGTGTGTGTGTGTGTGTGTGTGTGTGTGTGTGTGTGTGTGTGTGTGTGTGTGTGTGTGTGTGTGTGTGTGTGTGTGTGTGTGTGTGTGTGTGTGTGTGTGTGTGTGTGTTTCTTGCTGTCAATGAGGTCTGAAGCCCCAATCTGAACAATCTGGGACTCTTTAGAGAAAACACACACATATTCAACCAGTTTGGTGAAAACAGCAAGTGGAGCCACCTACAGTCACACCAGACTAACGTAAAAATTAGAGCATGTAGATTATGCAGCAATTGTAGATTATTCTTGGTCTATCTTATTATAATTTTTGTTTCCTAATTGAGAACCTTTAATTCATTCACAGATCTTCTCATCAGAGTACAGAGTCAGTAAGAGAATTGAGGTTTAACATGTTAGAGATTAAATTATTAAAGTAGCCAAGTGTTGTAAATAAAGTGTTTTAATGCAATAAATGAAATTTTTATGTTAGTATTGTTATGTATTGTTGAATCTAAGCACTTTTAAGAATTTTAATTTCAATGGAGCATATTAGAAAACGACAGAGGCAGAGAACATAACCCATTGGAAATGAGAACAATGTGTGCCTGCTGGTTTTAAGACTGTGACTTACAAGATTATTTGTGGACAAATGTTTCTTTGCAAAGGGCACCTTTCTCCCTTCTGACTTCATGGTGCAGAAACCATTAGTGAAGGGTAATTTGAATGAATTCAGACATGTTTAGAGAGACAATAACAGCTGAAACAGCCACATTAACTGTTTCCTTGTTGCAGGTGTTTTATCAGGACCACCTCAATTTTATGCATTCCTGTTGCAGTTTTGCATCCCTGCTTTCAATTACATTTCACTTGGTTCTATTTTTCCTCTGAATTTTTATTAACACTTTATTTCAGGGCTTTGATTATTTTCATATTTTTTCCATAATAACACAAAACCAAAAACAACAGAAGCCTAATACACTGCCCGGCCAAAACAAAAGTCCCCACCTGGATTTAACTAAGCAAATAGGTAGGAGCCTCCTATTGGATAATTACTTATCACACTCTGTAATACACTACCTGTCTATAAATAAGAACATTTCATTAGCTAAACCACATCATTTTAATTTTAAGGAACTAAAAGAACCAAAAATGATTGTGTAACAAATATATAACGCGTAACAATCTGTTCCCCTGGAACAAACTGTTAATCCTAATTTTATAACAAAGTACATGGAGTAATGACAGGCACCAGGCACTGCATAAAAACTGAGACCAAGACTTTGTTGTCTCTCCAACTCTGCGTTGCTTTTCATATCAAAATCTGACAGAGCTGAGAAAGAAAAGACCTAATCCACACCAGTCCTGTTTGTTTGTTTGGCAAATACAAGACGTGGGATAAACAAACCCACAAACTGGAAAATAAAATGTATTCTTTAAAATATTTGAAAAGCTTACATTGAAGAAGAAGAAGAAGAAGAAGAAGAAGAAGAAGAAGAAGAAGAAGAAGAAGAAGAAGAAGAAGAAGAAGAAGAAGAGATTGTTTTACAAGGTGCATTAATTAAGAATGACATCCTGTGGTCAGAGTTCAGTACTGCAGTCCATGTATCAAAACAAACTAGTCTTGCCATCTATGGCTCAGCACCAGAAGGTTTTAGATGACAGGTAAAGTCGAGTCATACACAATAAATTTCTAAGTAGATAAATACATTTCACTGTAATATCAAAATGTTGGTAATGGTATAAAATAGCTTTTAAAACCGACAAATTTTTTTTCTAATTTACTGTTACCATGGTTAACTCAATATTGGCATCTAGCCTTCTTTACCTAATAAAGTAAAACAAAAAGGTGCCGTGGCTTCTTACCCCGACTTCACACTGGAGGCATCAGCGGCGTTGAACGGCAGTGAATCATCTCTGCTTAAAATAGAATCCATAATAGTCTGTGGGGTTGATCCAAACCGGCCACAGCGCGGAAATTTTCAGGCGCGTCCCAGAAGCAGCTCGCCACGCTGCTAAAGATAGGATCTGGTTCTATTTTTGTTGCGAGCTGCTTCAGAGAAACATCAATTTCCGCAGATAACATAGGACTAGACAGGAAATCACACACAGTTTCCATGAATTTAATCCTGGCAGTGGAGAGGAACAGTATATATGACATCAAACAGCGTATAAAACGTGATCTCCTTCTTCTTCTATGGATGGCATAAAAAAAACAGTGACCTTTGAAGTCTCGAAGGATTTTGTGATCTCGCGAGTCCGGCTAGGAGCATGGTGGAGAAGCTGCTCCGCGGCTGAGACTCTCCCAGTGTGGACTTGAGTGCAGCAAATAACGCGAGTAAACCATTCTGCTGCCGTTCCGCGCCGCTGATGCTTCCAGTGTGAAGTTGGGGTTAGGGTTACAAGAACATCTGGGCCGCTCCTTTTACTGGCTAACATTCTGTCCACAACGCTGCTGCTCTCTGCCAGCCGGTGTTGAACTTCAAATGCAGGCGCAGACTTGGCAACCCCGTGGGCTCAAACATGATTGGCTCTGGAACCAGGAAGTATGGAGGCAAAACAGATTGTAAACAATGACTACATCCCTCTTTGGCCTGTTTTAGGGCATTTACACTATGGACAGCTTGGGGTAATTACATTTACATTGGCGTTGTTCATGCATTGTGCATTGTTCATGCGTTGTTTGTGTGGAGGCGACTGCTTTTATCAGCCCTGCTTCCCTGCAGTTTGTTTCATGCTGAGCCATCCCAACAAACCACGTATGGACTGATTAGCCGGCTGAAGTTATGTCACTCTCACACCTACTACTAGTGGGAGCCTCTAATTGGCACGGGTAGAATCAGCTAGCACGATTCACTGACAATCTGTGTTGTGTTAAAACTGAGACAAAGGCAAATAAATAAATAAATAAAATAAATAATTGAATAAAATGGGATAAACTACAACAACCAGAAGGAAACATGGTGGAGGTGGAACTCATGGTGCTTGTGTGACACAGACCATAAAAGGCGGTACACAGGCCGGCGCTGCAGCTGTAGGAAGCCAGGTAATCAGCAGGCACCAAACATTTTGTCACTGTGGTCTGTTTGTGTGGCAAGCCTGTGTGGAGTCAGAAACGTCCAAAACAAGCAGGAAGGCAGCCGGTAAGAAAGAGACTTTGATATTAAGAGACTTTGCTGCTGAGACTGTTTGATGTGGTTCAGTTACACCACCTATTTTGCTAAAACCCCATGATGTGAAACTTTGATGTATAATGATAATTTATTGTGGGTGTGGTATTTTCCTTGTTGATTTCAACTGATAGGTTTGTGAACATTTATAGTTAATTAAAAGATGAAAGAGAACAAATACAAACATTTAGGGGATTGATGCAAGAAATTGTAATTATTATTAAGATGCATTATATCAATAATTGTTAATGATTTATTTGAAGTATTAGTTTAGTCCATTATGGAGGATCTATTGTATTTAGATGAATATTTAAGATTATGTGGTTAAGTATTACATGTATAAAGTATAAAGTAAATTACATGATATTGATTACACTTGTGGATGGGTAGACTAGTTGAAACCTCATTGTACTTTAATCTTATTTAGGCAACCTTATGGGTTATTTGTTGGTGTTTATAGTTTGCTGGATGAGTAAAATTGAATGAATACAAGCACATGTTTATTTTGTATTTATATATATTCCTGTCTTTGGGTTTATTTAAGGTTTTTACCTGCATTGGGACCACCTGTTAAAGAAATCATTCCTAACAAACTGAAAATAAAAAGAAGATAAAGATGATAACAGTCTGGTCCTTGAGAAATGTTGAGTAATTCCAGTTGTGAGAGCTGCATGGACGTTTCGATCCCCTTTCAAGTGGGGGATCTGCACAAGTAGAGAAGAGAACTTGACAGTAAAAACCGGTTGAGGACCAGTGGGAAACAAACAAGAAACCTGCTGGTACACCTCTCCAAAATGGAAGAAAAACCAAGAAAATCTGTTAAGCAACTGAAGGCAGAAAGAGCAACAGCGAAAAGATCCTTTGCTCGTCTAGCAAACAGCATAACCAGACTGCATGAGGACATGACTGAAGAGGAGCTCAAGGAAGGGTTTGACAAACTTACCCTTGAAGCTGAAAAGGTCATAACAGCAAACAATGAAGTTGATGCTGGCCTTATTGCAGAAAAAGAAGAGAAATCGGATGACGAAGAGGCTGAATTAACCTCTCAGCAAGAAATGGGCCTCAATCAGATCACAAAAGACTGTGAAGAAAAACTCAAAGAGGTCAAATCCCTAATTCAAGAAACACTGTGGAGAACCTACGGAAAAGCTGAAATAGGAACAGCTTTGCAAGTGGCTGAAGCTCAATGCGAACGCGCTGCTGACATAACACCTGAAACTAGTAAGGAAGCGTATGACTTCATCATCATCCATTTACATCAACTTGTAAAATCTGCAAAGGAACTGCAGAATAACTGGAAGAAGTGGATCCCTCGCGACATTCAGGAGGAGATTCAGAACCGATTCAGAGAGCTGGACCTCATCTTGCCCAAACTGGTTTCAAAGACAGCTGAGTTCATCCAAGCAAGTTCAATGGGGGTCAAGGGACAAGAGAGCCAAATCCTAACAAACAACCCTCCACCAACCATCAGACTGAAGCCAACGTCCCTTCCAAAGTTCACAGGGAACAAACGTGACTTCTGTCGATGGAGAAAGGACTGGGAGGCTTTACAAAAACAAGGGGAACCAACGGGTTCAAAGGAAGTAAAAAAAGCACAACTGCTGGATAGCCTCGACGAAAAGCTGTCAAGGGACCTGCGCCTTAATTCCTACAGCGCATCTGATGATATTTTCCGTGTCCTGGAGAACCGATATGGGAACAGGACGGCCATCGCTATGGAAATAGTGGAAGAACTACAGAAGATCCCTGCAGTAAAAGGTCATCAACCAAGGTGCATAGTGGAATTAATCCAAGCAGTGGAAAAGGCTCTTGAGGACTTGAATGACCTTGGGGACACTGGAGCGATAAAGAACCCCCTTGTTACTAAATCAATAGAAACAAAACTCCCCGAAAGTCTGAAGAAGGAATGGCTTGTCTATGCAGCTGACGCAAAGAACTCTGTGGCTCCAGCAAATCGATTCGACAACCTTTTGACGTTCTTGAAGAAACAAGAGGAAATCTACGAGCAGCTTGAACAATTGAAGGACGAGGAGCCAAGCAAGAAGGAGAGCAGGTCAGAGCTAAGACTCACCAGGACAAAATCAGCCACAGCCAAAAGAGACTCACTAAGGTGTGTCGTTTGTGGAGACACAAAACATAAACAGAGACTCTACTTTTGTAAAAGATTCCGCACGCTAACATTGGCTGAGAAGAAGGATGCTGTCAGGAAAAATGGAGCATGCATGAAGTGTCTAGAAGTGCATGACAAGAGGCAGTACTGCAAACCTGGTTACCTGTGCCGGAACCGAAGTTGTGGTGGTGGAGAAACCTCTGATCATCATTATTATTTGTGTCCACATGCTGAAGTGAGAAGCAATTCAACTCAAAGAAAAAGTCGAGCTGGATCAGAAGGGACTAAGAGCATCCAAAAGTACACAGAGGATCAAGAAGAATTCCTCAAAAGACTTTCACCCGAGTTGGCAGAACACTGTAAAAATGTTTTCACAAATGTTGTTTCTAGAACCCATGAGATCCAGAAAGCCAGAGGGGATCAACCTAACCTCCTGATGGAAAGCGGACTTGATGAACTGCCGGTACTTATGATGCTTCTGGAGGTAACAGCCAACGATGGACAAAGGGTTGGGACATTAATTGATCTTGCTTCTGACACCAATTATATCACACACAAAGCTGCAAGCAGACTAAACCTCAGGAGTGAGGATATTGCACTCATTGTGCACGGAGTTGGCGGAATGAAAGTACATGTCAAAACAAAACGCTACCTTCTAAAAATCCGTGTAAAGACCCCAAGAGGGGTACTCAAGTCACACCAACTGGTTTGCTATGGACTTGATAGCATTGCAACCATTGACAGACATGTGACAGCAAAGCAGCTTGGAAACTTCTTCCCCGATGTAGCGCTGGAGGACTTAAACCGACCTAAGGAAATTAACTTGCTTATCAGCCATAGAGAAGGCAAGTTGGCCCCTCAAAGGACCAGAGTTGTGGGGGACCTTGTATTATGGGACGGGCCTCTGGGCAAGGTGGTCGGCGGAACCCATCCAGAGCTTTTTGAAGGGTTCACCATGACGCTCCACATGACAAAAACACACTTCGCAAGGTCGATGAGAACAGTGGCTAAGTACCAGGAAATCCACCAGAATTCCCCACAAGAACCCCTATTACATGAGTGGGACTCTGTCCAAGTTAAGACATCAAGAACTGCCACGGCAAGTTATGACTTTTTGAAGTGGTGGCATTGGGACAGTATTGGTGCCGCTTGTGTACCCAAGTGTGGGGGCTGCCGCTGTGGTGGTTGTCACCCAGGTGGCAAAGAGATGACCCTCGCAGAGGAACGAGAGCTGGAGATTGTGAAGGAAGGTCTTACCTACGTTAAAGGAGACCACCACACTGATGAACCTCATTGGCATGCCAAGTACCCTTGGGTAAGCGACCCTGCATTCCTACCTGAAAACAGACAGGCTGTCGAGGCCACGTTCCTCAGAACAGAGAAGCTATTGAGAAAACAGCCGGAATGGAAAACTACCTACACTGAGCAGGTCCATGAGATGCTGGATCGAAGAGCTGCAGTCCAGCTGTCCGGGAAGGAAATCACCAAGTGGGAGGGTCCAGTATGGTACATCAGCCATCTGATCGCTCCAAACCCACACTCCGTGACAACCCCTGTTAGACTCGTCTGGAACAGCAGTCAAAGGTTTAAAGGAGTAAGCATGAATGACCTGTTGATGAAAGGCCCAGATGTCTTGAACCCAATCCGTGCTGTGTTTCTGAGGTTCAGAGAAGGAACATACGCTGCACTTGGAGACGTAAGGAAGATGTACAACTCCGTTTGGCTGGAAGAGAGGGAGGTACACCTGCATAGGTTCCTATGGCGTGACTCAGAGGATGAGGAAATCAAAGACTTTGCGATCACAAGAGTTAACATGGGCGATAAACCAGCAGGATGCATTGCACAGTTAGCGATGAGGGAAACTGCCAACTTACCCCTTTTTTCTCACTTTGAAGAGGAGCGAAAAGTCCTTCAGTACTGCAGTTATGTTGATGATATCCTCATATCAAATAACAACCTGGATTGTTTGAGGGAAATCACAGTGAACGTGAGGGATATCCTCAAGGCTGGAGGGTTTGAGCTGAAGCCCTGGGTGTTTGCCGGTCAGAGTGGGAGGAGCGAATGTGAAACCAAGCAAATCAAAACACGAGTGAAACCCATGATCCTCCCAAACCAAATGAAGGAAGAGGAAAACAAGGCACTTGGTTTAGGATACATCGTTGAGGATGACAAGCTTCATGTGATGGCCAGCATAAATTTCTCAAAGAGAAAGAGAAAACTGCGATTAGGAAAAGACCTTTCAGAAGATCAAATCAGAGACCAGACACCAAACCCCCTGACAAGGCGGGAGCTTCTCAGCCAAGTATCAGGTCTCTACGATCCTATTGGCTTGGTAACACCAGCAAAGCAGAAAGGGGCCATCCTAGTACGGAGAGCATTCCAAGAAGCAAAACTTTTGAGCAATCAAATAAATGATACCTGGGACACTGCTCTCTCTGATAACCTCAGAGAGGATGCAATCAAGCTCTTTGAAGAATACACCCAACTCGACAAGATCCAGTTTGATAGACCACTGACACCTTTTCAGTACAGCAGTGGTCCCTCAGCAATAACTTTCTCAGATGGAAGTGAACACTCATATGGGGCCGTTCTGTACCTGAGGTGGGAGTCAAATCAGAGCCCAATCATTAAACTCGTAGAATCAAAAGCCAAACTTGCCCCTTTTGACCAGTATGTATAAAGTATAAAGTAAATTACATGATATTGATTACACTTGTGGATGGGTAGACTAGTTGAAACCTCATTGTACTTTAATCTTATTTAGGCAACCTTATGGGTTATTTGTTGGTGTTTATAGTTTGCTGGATGAGTAAAATTGAATGAATACAAGCACATGTTTATTTTGTATTTATATATATTCCTGTCTTTGGGTTTATTTAAGGTTTTTACCTGCATTGGGACCACCTGTTAAAGAAATCATTCCTAACAAACTGAAAATAAAAAGAAGATAAAGATGATAACAGTCTGGTCCTTGAGAAATGTTGAGTAATTCCAGTTGTGAGAGCTGCATGGACGTTTCGATCCCCTTTCAAGTGGGGGATCTGCATAAGTAGAGGAGAGAACTTGACAATCTGGATACAGTGGGGTAAACATTTTCTTTGACTGCAGCTCAGACCTGTCAGAGCTGCAGCGCGAGGACTGACCATCCTCCATGAACAGGAATGGGAGAGGAGCCCATGCCAACACCGCCACTCTGTGAGAGTGGGAAGCTGTGTGCTTCATGTCCGAGTCTCCAAAAGCAACACTGCTCACGCCCGCTCTTGTTTACTAACATGTGGCAATTAGGAAGGACACTCCACGTCTTTTTAGCGGACCCACCCACATGCTCGTCCGTGTTGTGTGAATACAACCTGGCCACGCGGGAGCTGACCAAAGTGAAAATGCTCCATAAGAAAAGAGAAAACCTCACAACCCCCCACCCGGCTGAGAAGGAAACCTGTTTCAATGCAGCATTCATTCCAACATGATAGACGTTAGACTATTTTGTGATTATTTTTCATATTTAATATAGTCATTCTTGCTATTTTGTTTCCATCACCTTTTACACACCCTCATAAGATATGATAATGTGAAAAAAAACACTTTTGAAGAAAATCTGATGCCAATTTTTTTGAGGATTTTTGATGAAACAACAGAATCTGATGTTATCAATGTCAGTGATCTTTTTTTTTACTTTAAAATGGCTGAAAGAATATGATTTTGCATGAAATGCATGCAGGTTTGATGCAGTGTAGAGACCTCACGATGCTCTACCACCTCTCTCCCACTCTCTCTTTGTACACTAAATGAATGTGTGCTGTGTGTGTATGTGTGTGTCGCTGTCACTGCCTGTTTGTGCGTGTCTCTATTGGACCATGTGTGTCCCCGTTGTTCTGTGTCCACATACCGTACCTGTGTGGTCTTGTGATGCCCTGTTTGTCTGTGTGTGTCCAGTGAGGGGAAGATGGTTGTTCTGTCTCTAGCAATCGGGCTGGCTGAACAGGATGACTTTGCCAACCTCCCAGATCTCCAGGAAGCACCAGCGAGCAAAGAAAACGAAACCACGCCAGAGAAAAGGTAATCCCAGAGCGAGGGGCGTGAGTGTGAGCAGAGAAAGAGCTTGTGTCACCACTGATCAGCCACATCATTAAAACACACTCTGATCTTCTGGACATGGGACCTTCTGATTTGGGTAATAAGAGATGCAGAGCTGGATTTTGATGGATCAGGATTGTGGTATCACCTGTATGTTCAATCAGATTAGAATCCTAAGAGTTTGGAGGTTACATAGGTTTTCTTGGTGTGACGTCTTCATTGGTCTAGAGGCTGCTGCTAAAGGAGAGCTGATGGGTGTCATGTTGATGTTTCATGCAGATTAATATTCATATTAACGCCAGGACTTCAGTAAAAAAGATGATTATTGGTATTTTTCTCATGTTGTGGTTTGAATGTTGTGGCTGATTGGTTTGATGTGTTTTGCCATTTGAAGTAAAATATTCCATTCTGTTTAAGAACACGTAAAACTCCATTTTTATTCATTTATTTATTTGCCTTCATGCAAAAACGTTTGATTGTACCTTATTTATCAGACTAAAACAATGGCATTTGTGCTTCTGGAAACCACAAGCATGTAGCACTGAGGTGCAAGAGTCTTTTCATCAAGCAAATAAGCAGTTGTGTGGAGGTCTGAGATTGCAGAAGAAAAAAAAGAAAGGGACTTTTGTCTGTTTTCTTGTTTTCGATTTCATTTTTTCCTTCCGATTGAAATAAAAATTTTAACATTTAAAATCATGTCTGCACTGTGAGTAAAATTATTCTAATGAAGAAATCAGATCCTTCAAGCGTAATTATGTTGAGTCTAATCCCAATTAGTAAATCAAACTCATTAAGTACAGTACAACGCTGATGTAGTTATGCAATACTGTGCAAAAGTCATCAACGCTTTGATGTTAGGACTTTATCCCACATCACAGTCAGGGAGGAAACCAGTCCCACATTCATTATGCGGCACATTAGACCAAACAAACACACAATATCAAAAAGAGAGTGGCAGCATATTTTTCTTTGTTCTTCTTACGTCCCGCCTGATTTTGTCTCTAGTTTATGTTTCCCTCATGATCACGTCTGTGCTCTCCACCCAGTCCTTTGAAAGTCTGCAGGTCTTTTGCTTCTCTTCTGAGTCGCCATCGCGGGAGAAGAGCACCCTCATTATTTAAAAGTGAGATTCCTGACATGAAATACTCGTCTAAAAATATGTTAAGTTCTCTCATCTGGCAGCGATCTCACAGCAGCAGTCGGGGCCTAACACCGTCTCCCAGCTGGTGAACAAAGGACTGAACAGGCTTCTCTCTTATCGCATCAGCGTTTGAGGGATAAAGTGCTTAGACTCAGCTGGGCTGAGGATAACTCCAGGCATAGTGCAGCATAAGCAGCTCTACATACATCTTTTTCTGTAATAGCTCTGTTTTTTCTTAAAATTACATTTCCATCAAACATCTAAAATGCACAATTTTATCAAAACCTTTCTGCAGTGCATCCAAGTGTGCTGTTCTAAATAGGTCATCTGTGAATTTGTAGCGTAGATGTGTCTTCTGCTGGTGTTATTGCAACAATAATGAGTCTTTTCATGCTTTTAAAAGTTAGTTTAAAATATTTAAAGCTCAAACGAGGGATGAGAACCATTGTGTCAGTCCTGTTAAGTCCTAAACTCTAATCGCAGCCAGACAGCTAGCCTATATCCAGAGGGCTGGTGTGAGCCGTTGTCCAGAGTCCTTCCATGTCTAATAACAGCTCTCCATCATCATCTCTGTCACCCCTTTTGTCTCTGTAGTTAAGATCCCCTTTCCTGTCTTCAGGCCCGCTCTGGGTTGTTTTCATGAAGCCCGCGGCAGACTGAGCTCGATGCAAAGGGATGATCCTGCCAAGATTATATGTGACAAAACCAGAAGCTGTCAAACAAAGATAGAGAAACAGAAAGAGAAAACAAAGCAAAAAAAAAACTTTTGCTGCTGGCGTTCCGGAAGAGTGCACAACAAGACAAAAATAGGTACAACACTGGAGGATTGAGGTCTTCTCTTGATTTATAAAATGTCACCAAATTTAGCAAATAACAACTTAAAGGTGCAATAAGTAAGAATTTTTCAGAGAAATTATCACAAAACAGTCTAATTCAATTTGTTTATTTATAAATAGTCTCAATCATGTAGGAAGGAAGGTTACATTGAAACAGATTTCTTCCTCAGCCGGCTGGGGGGTTGTCAGATTTTCAATCCATCCATTGTCTATACCCACCTATCCACGCAGGGTCGCGGGGGCCTGGTGCCGATCTCCAGCAATCTTTGGGCATGCAGGCAGGGTACACCCTGGACAGGTTGCCAGTCCATCACAGGGCAACACAGAGACACACAGGACAAACAACCATACACACACACACACTCAACCTAAGGACGATTTTAGAGAGACCAATCAACCTGAGTCACATTTTTAGACTGTGGGAGGAAGCCGGAGTACCCTGAGAAAGCCAACGCGCCCACAGGGAGCACATGCAAACTCCATGCAGAGAGACTCCAGGCCGGGATGCGAACCAGAGACCTCCTTGCTGCAAGGCAACAGCACTAACCACTGCACCACTGTGCAGCTTGGTTGTCAGTTTTTCTCCTTATAAAAAAGAACAAAGGACATAGTCTTTGTTTACAATCAGTCCCATCTCCATACTTCCTGATTCAAGCGGCAATTATTTTTGAGCTCGCAAGGTTGCCAATCTTCGCCAGCGTTTGTAATTTGATACCAGCTGGCAAAAAGCTGCAAAGTTGTGGCAAAAAACGGAAGCCAGCAGCGATCCAGAAGTTATTTCTTGTAACCCTGGTTTATACTTCTCCATCTGCAAAATTGTGCTCACATGCACACATACTGACGGAGACATTTTCCTTTTATACTTCTCTGTTGGTGTGTCAATTCTCCGCCAGGACAGCAGAGGGCGTAGTGCTTTACTGAAGTATCCTGCCATCAGTGCAGTCACATCTCGAGTGTGTTTGTGTATTTCAGAGACTTTTTGTCCTCCTCCTCTCTATCCGGTCACCACCTCTAAACCCATGTTTCCCGTAATTTCCTGACACAAATAAAAAGTTTGCTGCGTATCTTTGTACTCCTTCAGTCAAAACATAGAAAAGTTTCATATCATCGGACTTTTTCCGCGAGACGTTCTTCAATCTGCTCCGTGTCTGTCGCTTGATATGTTCAGTGCTCGTTTTATTTTGTTGAGGGGGAATGGCGGTGCTGTTGACAAAGTTAAAGGAAGTGGAATCCTGACCAATCACAGGCTTACGGTCTCCATTGCTTTTGACAGATAGTTAGAAAAGTGGGCTCTACCACTTCCGTCCTTGCAAGCCTGTTGGAGAGCCCTTGCGACGACGGAGATGGAGAAGTATAAACTAGGCCTAAGAAGCCATGACGTCTTTTTTGTTTTACTTTAATATTGGATAAAGAAGGCTAATGGCTACCGTTGAGCTAACAATTAGAAAAAAGTAGTTGGCTCTAAAAATTTCTAAAGCTACTTTTTTCAGTTACCAACAACTCAAAATTACAGTGAAATGTACTTATTTACTTATTGTGTATGACTCGTCTTCACCTGTCATCTAGAGTCTCCCATCGCTGATCTGTAACTGCCTATCACCATGAAACTCATAAACGGGAGCGGGGGGCAGTGGTTTGTTTTGATACATGGACTGCAGTACCCAAATTTGTCCACAGGATGTCATTCTTACTTCATGCACCTTTAAAGTAACATTAATTAGTCAGGTGGTCATTTTTATGGTTAGTTTCCAACACATTTGGAGTTTTACTCGTTAAATTCCATGTTAACTTGTTAAATAAAAGCAAAAACAGACAGATGCAAAGAGCTAAGTGTGTGGGCTGTAAAGCCTCACGAGTTTAATAATACCAGGTAAAACCTCCAGGTGAGTGGCAATTGTTGTTAGCTTATTAAAGTGAGTGATCTCTTTCACTGTGTGCTGAGTCACTCGATCCACCATTAATATGAACATATTTGTGCAACTTTATTGTGTTTTATGCAAACATTCAGTTGTTAATCTACATCACAGCTGCAAAGCAAATTATCAGCATGAATCACACCAGCCAGAATTTTCCCTTGTTAAATGGAAAACAAGCTCACGCTAATGAGGAGATTGATGGCTTGTGTTTTCTGTGGCGGCTCACCGTTTCACGGCAGCCTCGATGACAGCTGAGAACGTTTTTATAATATTTATAGCAAGTAATTATGACTCATTTCATTATTATAGCAACACATCTTTTTATCTCTCTTTAATGCAAGTTATGAAAACTATGCTGCCTGAAATCTTTTAAATTATAACATCATTTTAACTTTTCTAGGTTATTTAATTTAAAACAATTAAAAAGTAACACTTTCTAAAATTAAAAACATGGTTTAAATGGTTTGTAAATATTATAAACTTTACATTTTTATATATAAAAATAATGTATTCAATTTGAAAGGGCAGGGAGAAATTTACAGCTATGTTGCATCAACCCAGCTTTAAATAATGCTTCCGTATCACTTTTGTTGCTTCGTATTACACCAGACATGCCAGATTCAGTGGTTGAAGGTTCTGATCTGCAGCCAGATTATTTGGCACCTACAACTTTTTGCAGTTCCTGTAATTTATCTTTCTTTTTTTTATCTATCTTTGTCTTTTATTTACCTTTTTTGACAAATATAATTTACTTCTCTATTCGTTTCTTGTGTTATATTCAGCCTTTGATTTTGTCCATCATAATGGTTGGATTGTTGCAGAGCGAGGACCAAAACACAGGACATCAAAGGAACACACAACTTCAATTAGAAACAAGATGAATTTAGGTTGAAAAGCAAAAGTTCATTTGAATACAAATATTCTTAATACGTTTAAATAGCAAAACAAGCCAGGCAGACAGACATTTGTAAAGGAAGAAGGTTAAACAAGCCCAGATAAACTCAGAGCTGAGCAAATGGGACACGGGTGAAAACAATGACAACAATCAAGGACAGAACAGCAGATAAATAAAAATAATATACAAAAAAAATTTAATTAAAATAGAATTAAAATAAAAAAACAGGAACTAAGGAGTCTAAATGTAACTTCCTTGAAAAAAGGGTTTTAATCTTAATGGGCTTTTCTTGGTTAAATAAATGAAAAATAACTAGAGATAAACTACAACTGCATATCAGAGCTCATTAGAGGAAGAACAAAGAATCAAAATTAAAGTAAAATATTAAGAATAATTTTAAATGGTTCCTGTGTTTCAAGAAGAAAGTTATTTTGAGAGTAAAAAGGTAATCATTAACTAAACCAGCGCTGTTGCTAAAGGTGTGGAACACTAGAATCTGTAACACTAATCAATACATTTTCACTGATCTCTAGTAGGAATGAATGGCTTATAAGTCATACTCTGTGGAAAAAAAGCTCTGTTGCGCCAGTTTCAGCATCTAGAAAATTGCCACATCAGAGTTGAGCTTCAGGCGGCAGGATTTGAAGTCTTATTTCCTGATATTTGGACATCTCGCCTCTGATTGGCTAACAGCAACACGACTCTACCACTGACTCTGCTTGCTCTGCAACGTTGATGTTTTATCTCCACAAATAACACAAGCTGGTAATGCTAACAGTTAGCTTCTACTAGCCGAGACGTTCTCTGCTGTTTCCTGGACGCTAAACCAACAACAGCCTTCCCCGTCGTGAGTCAAGATGGGTGAGTCCATGAATGTTCAGTGACAGTGTGACGTAGATCTGTCAGGCTTTTCTAATCCTAGAGTTTCACTGTCTATTTTCTATCAGAAGCTAATGCAGGAGATAGGTGGAGGAGACTATTTTCATGTTCAGCCTGCATGAAAAACTCACTGTGACTGATTATAATAATCAGAAATAATCATATAAAATGTTTTTTTCAGTGTTCTACACCTTTAATACATAATCTTCTGCTCTGAAAACCTCACATTCTACAAATGTAACCTGAAATACGTGGTTTGATACTGTCTTGTTGAAATTAGCCATTCATCCCTGAAACACATATCTGGAATGCTCCACCGTATCACTGTGACTACAGTTATTCACATGAATGCCATTATTTTTATCCCCTAGGTGACTTGTAGTATGCAGGTTTTTTTCTAAAACGGTCCTCTAATCTGTCCCTGTGCAGCTTCATGTTATGTAAGACAGTTTGGGTCACTGTGGTTGATCGGCCAAAGCCCTGCGGTGGGGGACTGGACACAATCACCCACCTGCAGATAACAATGATGGAGGCTCTAAAGATGTTTGTGTTATTATCATCTTCCAGAGATGCTGCTGCATGGCAGGGCTGCATTTTAATGAGCTCAGAGATTCACCACACGCAGAGACACTACAGGGAAATAAATCTGAATAAACCCAAAAGAGTTCACTGGCCCGAGACAACCTCCGCTCTGAATGTTTAGTTTGTAAAAGCTGTAAAACGTGTGATGCTTTTCAATATGAAACACATCTGTTTGCTTCCATTCAGAGCGAGCCAAGAATCGGGTTGTGTCCATACAGGTTCATGTAGAAGGGCCAAGGCAGGCAAACGTGAATCAGTTTTATAAATAAAGCTGCAAAGGTGGCTGCAACTAATCATGTTCAGCTTTCTGAATAAGGAACCATATTCTTACATTTTACTGAACCTGAAGAATTTGGCAATTTTCAATTTTTGCTGAAGTTCAAAAGATCAGATAAATAAAACTCTATAAATTTGCACTCATATATCCCAAGGTCTTACTTTGGACAAAAACAGTTTTATACAATTTATTAGAGGTGATGGTGAAAAAAGTTTTAAAAAAAATTTCACCAAAAATGAGAATTTTTTAGCCTGGAAAGCCATCCTATCTATGTAAATATATACTCTGGCCACTTACCACTGAAACAACCCAGTCGTAGGGCAGAATCTACGGTTGTCTTTCAAACTGTCTTCATTTCTTTCTTGTGTTACTAAATTCAAGAAGTGAAACTCAAATTAAGATTAATTACACACGTCATAAATCCAAAGGAAAATGCTTGAATAACATTCTGTATGCAATGAAAATACGACTTTCCTTTTTAAAAGTGTGGTTGACTGAAAAGCCTTTTCTTAATATTTTTTCTGATTATAATCGGTCATTCTGAGTTTTTCATCCAGGCGGAACATGAAAAAAGTCTTCTACACCTACCTCCTGCATTAGCTTCTGATAGAAAATAGACATTGAAAATCTAGGATTTGAAAATCTTCAAAGACCTACGTCACACTGTGAAATATCATTCATGGACTCACCCATCTTGACTCATGATGGGGAAGGCTGTTGTTGTTTTAACATCCAGTAATCTGCAGAGGACGTCTCAGCTGGTTTAAGCTAGCCGTTAGCATTAGCAACTCCACCACACAGCAGAACTCCTTCAGGTTTGTGTTATTTGTGGAGATTAGGGCTGGGCGATATGGCCTAAAATCAACATCACAGTATATTGAGGAGTTCACCTCGATAATGATAAATGGACGATAACTGCATGTTTGTGCAAAATCAAATGTCCACTCGATGGAGCTGTCACGTTTGTTACGTTGAGTCACGTTGTCGTGTGACTCGAGGTGGTGCAGCAGGGACATAAACGTCGCCAACCTACATGTTTTCATTTTTTTTATTATTGAATTTATTGACATGCGAAAAAAAAAATCAATAAGTCGGAAATTTTGATAATGATAAATTTTCGATTTATTGCCCAGGCCTAATAGAGATAAAACATCCTCGTTGCGAGTCAGTGGTAGTTGCGTTGCTGGTATAGACAGGACTCCAAAACCTGCCGTCTGAAGCTCAGCTGTGATGTGGACAACTTTTAGGTCAGAGAAATGGTGCACCAGTATATTTTTTCCCCCGAGAACGACTTACAATGCATTCATTCCTACTAGAGACCACTGCAAATGTATTGATTAAACGAGTAAACTACACCTTTAAAGTTTAGTTACTGACACAAATAACTCTCCTTTTTAATGACGTGGTGTAGAAAAACAATGAGAAACAAGGAGTCCTGAGCATGGTGGCAGAACTTTTAATCTCACCTAAACAACCATAGAAAACATAACAATCTGAGAATACAGGGTTTTCTTTTTTTATTTATTTTCAGTTTTTATTGATAATGGTAGAAAAATTAGGTTTCATTTTAATTTTATTCCGCGGTGATATCCAAGTCCCCTCCATCCTGCACATCATCATTAATCTTAGCCCATTGCATTGTCTTCATCATTGCATAGTGAGTCAGAGGTTGTTGTCAGCTTCTGATGGGCAGAACCAGTCTGGACTCTTCATATGACCTCATTTAATGAATAAGCAAGAAGGTTCAGAATCACCACCTAAGCCAGTGGTACCCACTCCTGGTCTTTGTGAGCACTATTCAGCATGTTTTAGTTGTTTACCTGCCCCAACACACCTGATTCAATGGTTGACTTACCTGCTCAACATGTTGTCAAGCTCTGCAGAAGCATTTTAATCGTCCAACAATAAAATCAGATGTGTCGAAGCAGAGCAACTGCTTATATATGCAGGATGGTGGCTAAAATTGAACATATCTCACCTAAGCTGTCATATTTCTGTAAGAAAAAATCGTTTATTTAGGAATTTTTCTTTAGTGTTAATTATATCATTTGTTGATATTTTTTACATATATCCGATGTTTAGGTGATGTAATGCTAAAAGTTATCGTTTAACTTTGTACTGGCTTTACTCTTCAGCGATGAGGAAGAACAAATTCTCTCTGCTGTTCAGTTGTGTACGATTTTTGACTGATGCTGGTATTCCAGTGAAACCACATTTAAATATGACTACATTACATCTGACTTTGATGTAGAATCAGAGCTTTAATCTCAGCAGATGTGGCGTTGCACTTCACTCGCCAAACTGCACATCGCAACATGGTGCAGGACTCATCAAGCAGGGAAGTTGTGGTCGCCCCCTTTCGAGCTGACATATCTGACTTTTTCAGCTGTGTGTCTGGAGCAGCAATCACAGAGAGTCAAAGCACCTAATGACTCTCCAGGCTGCCCACCCGTCCCCTCCGTAAGCATTTAGGGCCAGCAGTGGCCCGAGAGAAAAGATGATTGGAAAGAAAAAGCGATGTAGGTCAGCAAAAATGAGGTATGTTTTTTAAAAAGCTGTCACAAAAACGTCTGGTGCTCATTCGCCATCCCCCGGTTGTTGCATGTGGCTGCGAGCGGGGCGCTGATTTAGGGCAGGCCATGAAAGGAAGTGAAAGGAGGTAGCACAGAACGTGACAGTGATCAGCTCTTGATGTCAATATTTACATTTTATTGATCATGTTCTTTCTTTGAAGCAGGTAAGGCAGCACTTTAGGTTCACCTCTTTCCTTCTTTGTGCATAAATCCAGAGACGCGGCGACGCCCAGAGCATAAATCTGAAGGAGGCAGTCTGTTCCAAGAGCATCCAGCCAGTCCGTGTTTGTAGATGACTCCATTAGTTGTATTAGCCGGCTGCTGATGGGGGGGCGGTGGCCGAGTGATTTGTCCCTGCTGAAGGAGAGCGCTGAGTGGGCTGACACTGAAGTCTGGGCCTCATCCATCATGAGACATGGGACCTATATTGTGTTTCATGGTCTCCTAGGGCTAGTGTGTGATCAGCAAGACCCAGATACAGCATGTTTATGGAGACACTCTTCCTTCCTTTGGTTGTTCTGGTAACACTCATCCCTCATGTTCTCACCCAGCCAACCACTCTCTCATCCACTCACCCCCATCAGTTTCCTCTTTGAAGCATCCATTTTCCCTCTTCTCCTCTTCAACTTTTCGTTTTTTTTCTAATCAAATATCTTTCCATACCTTTAATTCTTGCAGTGGTCACGCAAGTTTTCTCTCCTATCTCTCTCTCCACTATCACTATTCCTCTAATCCCTTTTTCCTGAGGGTGCTGACTGGCGCTGTGACAGGATGATGTCACATCAGCGTTCCCCTGTCATCGTAGATGACTGTCAGCTGGGTCTGACTGCTTCTGTACTAAACATTAGAAGAAGGGATGAGGTTGCGCTGCGGACAGTTTATCTCTGAAATTACCTTTAAAAGCTTCTCTGATTAAAACTTTGGCTCATATAAAATTTAAAACCAGTTTTTCTAGTGTTAAAGTGACAATGTGTAGTTTTTACCATTAATCTCTGAAAATATCCATCAAATGCTGTTGAAAATCAATAAAATTATGTCCAGTTGTACAAAAATATTGGCGGTTTTGTAACATATAACCATAAAAATGGGTCTAAAATACATAGGGTGCGGGTCTATGGTGCATTCGATTTGTCCTCGGAACTCTATAATCCCGACTTCCGAGTAGAAAAAAATCAACTGAAACATCCTCCAAAGTCAGACCTCCCAGTCGGAAAGTCGGAAGAATTCCAGAACACCGACCTCGACATCCAAAATGTCAGCTCTTCGAATCAACAACATAAGCTTTGGTTGAAATGTGCTTATTTTACAGGACACACTTGTAAGAGTGCATTTAAAATCAATGCTACATGTAGCATATGCAACTCTAAGCTGAACAAACTAAAAGTGTTATTTGCATGTTGAATGTACAGCTTAAAATGGTAGTATTAAGGGGAATCTACAAACAATGGCTACTGTTTTCAAGGGTGTTGCCATATTGGAATCCCGACTTCTCCGACTAGGGTAACCAGAATGATGTTAACTCGGGTCTGACGTCATTCCCAGTTCCGACTTTCGAGGTAAATCGAACGCACCACAAGTCTCTGGGGGAAGCCATATTGGACATCATGTTCCTTTCTATGTGAGCCAGCTCAGGGTCCTGCGCCTGCTGATGACATCACACAAGATGATTGGCTGGACGTACGATTTACGGAAGTTACGTTACCACGTTCGAAAACATTTAGGTGGTAAGAAACATGAATTTAATAACAAAACTGCTGAACTCTTTCCAAAACCTTTGTGAAATAACAGAATTGAAAAAGTGATGCACTATATTTTGGCCGAGTGGTATTGCCGTAGTTTGACGTCATTGCAGGCACAGGCAATTGGCGCAGGCGCACTATCAATTGGACGAACGTCCTTACGTGGCGGCCATCTTACTTCGGACAGCTGCCCCTCTTTTGTAACATTAGTGTCAATGGTGCAAGTACTATTTAAATAAATCTAACTTGCTCAATTTTCAACCGATTTTCAAACGGTTTGATTTGTTATAAACGCCAGAGATGTGGCTGTGAAATATGACGGATTTGGCCCGTTAATTTAAAAATGTGCAAGTGTGTCGTCTCAAGCCTATGTGTTATAAGGTTTGTAATAATGCAACCCGCTTGTAAATCCGTTAATATTTAATCGAGTTAAGAGTGTTTTTGTTTAAGTTGTTCAATCACCTTCCATCTGCTACCATTGAGAACAGAGCGTAAGCTGTCCGAGGTAAGATGGCCGCCATGTAGGGACACTGTCAACTCCCAGTTAAGGCATCTAGCAATATATATGATATTTATGGGCGCAAGACCCAGAGCAGATCCAGAACCTACCCCGCCAGAAAACTAGCAGCAGCATTGCATTATCTCAATGGAATTAACTGAAGGATTATCAAAGTCTGAGGAATCACGCCGAGGTCGCATGCTTTCTGCTCGACAGGTAACATTTACCTTAATGTTTTTTTAAATTAGCAACAGTCACAGTGATATGGTGTAAAACTACCCTGAAATGTATGTACTGCCCCCTATCACCAGGAAACTACACACTGTCTCTTTAATGAAGCTAATTTTACATTTCTCTTCACTACTATTACATTTATAGCTTTTTAAATGTATGTTGTGTCTCCAGACTGATGGAACCGGCATTTTTTTTCCACCAATAATCAACTTTGCATTACATTTTTTTAGGGATTAAGCCTCTTATGTTAAACATTTATTGTTTTGTTCTTTATTTTAATTGGTTTTTGCACAATTTTATGCAATATCACAAAATCTCCCATGGTCTGTCCACAGTACTCAGATCATATGTTTTGAATTCATCTCCTTTATTTCCACAGTAAAGCTCAATATTACTATTAAAATGAAAGCACCAAGTAAAAACTCAATAGTCACTTTGACCTCTGTTCGCACCAATAATAGCTGTTATTTGCCTTAAAGAGGATCAATACTGAGTGAGCTTCTGAAAAATTGCTTTCTATTTGAACCAAACAGGTAGAGTTAATATTTGACTATAAGAAAAAAATTATAAGAATTATTAAAATATATTTTGCATTATAAACACGGTTTTTATGTCAGTTTTAAAGTACAATGACTTTGCCTCATGTGAAATCTAATCTAATTCATTTTCAACCTTACAGCTTGTGTGTTGTCTCCTATCATTTACACGTACATCCCTTTATTTTCTTCACATTTAAACTGCATGTGTGTGTGTTGCTTCGCCCGCTCTTCTTTCTACCAGAGCGCTGCTTGATTTTTTTTTCTTGCCCGGTATTTTGTACAGTAATTACTCCTTTGACACACCTCTATGAGAGCCGGATGAATGAAGCTTGCTCCTTTCATTTATTCAGTCTTAATCAAGGCTGAGCGTATACTCCTCAACAGATATTAGACGCCGGGACATAGTGAGAAGATAAGATGTCTCTGCATTGTCCTTTGGGATGTAATGACCTGCTTTGTTCAGTTCCAGCAGAAAATAGCTTTCAACTCAGATTGAGGCCAGGAGGTCAAAAATCAGGGTCTCTGAGTTTCCCTGTGTCAGCTTGATATGATCGCATTACCTTCAACCCCTCAAGGGGATTGCATGTCTGTGTAAGTGTGCTCACCTGCTCTGTTTTAAAGATCTGCTAACCGTTTATTTGCGTTACCCTGCTCATGAACAAGTCAAATTAATTTAGTTTCAGTCGGATGATTCGGATTAATCCAGCATGACAGATGGTAAAGCAACATTTATGTTATTCCTTGTTAAGAGGTGTCATGACCAGAGGCTATCGTGCACTTTTTTGTTCTTGAAAAACCATTTTCTGCAGAAACCCACACACGCACACACACTTGAGCTTCTGTGGAAAGCAGTTTCTGTATGAAGTTTATGAGAAAGTCTGTTTCAAAGTCTTCATGAACGTTTGGTCCCTTTTGCCTCGAGCTCTTCTCCTTTTTTTGCTATACTTTCAATATTTGGCCCTCTCCGTGGAACTTTTTTGGATTTTGCTGGCCTATTTAGAAGACCCACGTTGCCATGGTTACCTTGTGTAAAATGTATGATGGTAGCAAGTACAACCCTAAGTGGGGGCATACATTTCAGTCGTCATGGCTACAACAGCCTCTAAAGGATGAATTATGTAACTGGAGTTGTGTTTTAGATGAGATCGTCTCTGGCAGGCAGAAAAGGGAGGGAAACTCAGACATTTATCTTGTTTTTAGATTCCAAAGATCAATCTTATAACAGGATACATATGCAGATTTCTTTTTTACTTTCTAGTGATATGTTGCAATTGTTAATGATGCATAATTCAGTGTGTGGTGAAATTAATTGACTCTATATCTGCTCATAAATTCAAGCTAATTTACAGATTGTTTATTATTGCAAATGAAGTTGTTTTTTTTGCCCATGTGTAATGGAGAGTAAATATGTATATTTACATGGATGGGTGAACTGTCTTGACTACCGCACCCAGTCCTTCCATGTCCCATGGGCCGTTTACTCTGTCAACATTTGTGATATCCACTGATTGCCTGTGCTGCACAGACGGGTCTGTATCTGCATTTTGTGTCATCATATGGTAATCATTGTGCAGCTACAGTGGCAATATAGCGCAGAGGGTTGATTGTATTGGGTAAGTGTCATCATCAATTTCTATAGAATGAATCTAGACATTTTAGAACAAAAACAAAAGAAGTATCATGTGACTTTGATGATTTTTATCTTTTTCATTTCTCCATTTAATTTGCAATAAGGTAAGTCTCTACAGATGGGTAACATAAAATAAAAATAAAGCATATTAAATGAACTGTATTGGTTTTTCAAGAGCTCATCATGTATCCGGTTAAACTCACAGGAAGGCAGGAGAATGAAACTAAGACCCTCCAATGCAATGATGGGCACAAATGTACAGCTGTGTTTATGTGAGACTGATTATTTGCTGCTGATTTAGCCGAGCTGTCACAATCCCAGTTCCTCTTCCAAAGAAGCGGACTGACCTAGCTGACAGGCACACTTTACGTGTAATCATCATCTGTTTGAAAGAGAAGTTTCATTCTTCCTCTCCTGTTAAAAAGCAGACGCAGAGAGGCTTGCTGTGTTTATAAAATCAAGAAAACGAAAAGCTACACACTGAAAAATCTATTTTGAGTATGATTTTAGTTCTATGAGTGGTTTAATCTCATTGTTTGATACCAGAAACAAAATGTAAAGTGTTTATTTAAAGGAATGTAAGATCGTCTTAGTTTGGGAAAAGATGCACTTTAATGTCCCGTTGGTCAAATACTGAAAATAATGTTGTGCAGTATCATGTTGGATTTGAGCTCATTGTATATAAAACTCAATTCTAGTTATTTTTGAGCTGAACTATGATCAGTCATGGTGGCCATCTTTAATCTGATTAACTCCAAAACTTAATCAGATCTACATAAACATAATTAGTTACTGAGAGATTCATTAAAATCCATCCTTTAGTTTATGAGCATACACACACAAATACACACACAAACACACACACACACACACACACATATTTTTGTCCTTGTATGGACCCTCCATTGACTTCCATTAATTTTTGTGACGCCAATATGCCTAACCCATACCCTAACCCTAACCAATAACCAACTCCTAACCCTAACTTAAACAAAGTTAATTCACACCATACCTCTAAAACCAAGTATTAGGGTGACTTGCACTGTGTGGACCAGCCATAAAACATACACACACATTCATCTTTCTATATTTGTGAGGACCTGTATCTGTTTTTATGCTGTTTTTATTATGTTTTTACTGTTTTTATTTTATTTTCATTTTTATTTTATTGTGTCTTTTAATGCAATAGCTTTTTAGTGTGGTGTCCAGCACCTTGGGCTTCTCCTAAAGGTTGTGGAAGGTGCTCTATAAATTAATCAATGAAATGAAATGAATGAAATGTAGTTGACTTTCATTTATTTTAGTGACAGCCTTATGCCTAACCCTAACCATAAACATTACTTTTCTATTCCTATTCCTAATTCTAACTAAAAGTTAATTCACATTATGCCTCTAAAACCAAGTTTTGGGGGTTTTTTACTGCAGAAATTGTCCACTGAAAGTTTCAGAGATGGTGAAGACATCATATTAAACTCAGCTGTCAGTTTATCTGTTGATGTCATCTGTGTTGTGAGCCTTGGGCGTGTTTTCAGAACAGCTCTGAATCTCAGGAAAGAAGAAATATATAAAAACAAAACAAATATATTCCAGTCATACATTAAACTCTTAGAAACAACATGAAAATGTTTTAAATCCAAAACATGAGCAGAATAGGATTTTGTTCAGACTTGTACTCATTCAGACACAATCAAGCTGTTGTGAAAAAGATCATTGTTGAGTTCATTTGTTTCACAGATTATAAAGTTGAGACTAGAGGAGAGGTTTTCTCTTATTGCTGCAGGAGAGAAATCATCCTCAGGTCGTTGAATTGGTGTCATAACAACAGCTCACGTGATCAAAGATGATTTTAGTGTTGCAATGCAGAATCAAACTACAAAATCACCCAAATTCCATTACATTTAAACTGAACTAAGTACATAAAACAAGTTCAACAGTCTAACCTCAGCTACAGTATTTAGCCAGTGTCTTCATTTTCAGACCTACATTAAATTTCTGCAGCTGCAAATACTAAAAGGCTAAACTTCCAAAACAAACTGTAACAGCTGAACAAAAGTAAAAGAAAATATGCAAAAAAATATTATAATTACAAGTAGGAGCAAACAAGAAAACATAAAAAATGTAGAAAAATTAAACCATTTGTTGTAAAAACTAGTGTGTAATATCTGTTTGTCTGTAACTGATTATTTCAAGTGGAAATTTAAAACTTTAAAGCCGTACTATGCAGCATTTTCATATTTTTAAATCATGTTCTTGAGCCAGTATGTGCTAAAATGTCCCTTTACAGGGTTAAGGACATGTCAGAATGTTAGAAAATTAAGTAAGTGTAAAGAAAAACACTCAAGAGAAAAAAAAGTTACATTTCCAAGTGTTTTAGCCATTAAAGAGTTAGTTTGTCACAATCTAAATTCAACTCTAAATAAAATAAAAAAAGTACTCAATAGGAAAAAGTAATAATGATCAGCTAATAAAATCATGTGTTTTTAGGATCTAGCCTCATCATTAGATTAGTGAAAAGTTTTCTCTGTCATATTTGTTTGTATTCCAGCTCTGCGAAGAGAGCTGAAAACAGCAGGAGGGAGTTGAGAAAAAATGTTGAGATTAAATAAATCAACGTCTTAGGGCTCTAATTTCTTCTTACCGCTAGTAAAAATGCACACCGAAAAGATGAATTTTGTGTTTTAATTCATGTCTTCCAAACCAACTAACTTAGAATAAATTGTATTTGGGGTTGCCTCCTGCAATATCCTAAAAATAAACCAGGATGAGCTTTTGTAGACACATTAATTACACAGCTTTGCTGTAAACAGTCCAGTAAAAAAATGATATCTTAGCTATTTATTTCATAGATATTACCCTAAGAGCAATCATGTGAAACTACATAATCTGTCAGATGTGTTTTTAACAGCTACTTGGAACAAAGAACAATTATTAACATGTTGCAGCGTGCTTTGTAATCATCTAGTCAAGTTGCTGGCAGAGGGTGTTGTTACTGCCACGTCTGGTGTAGTTATTTAAGGTAACACGCTCTGCCCCGATGTGTTGGGGTGGAAACACAAGTGATAATCAGCATCATCTTTATGCTGCAGAAGAAACGCTTCTGTAACTTTTCTGATGTCTTCGTTAACAGATACCTGCAGAGGTAAGCTGTATCTGATGAGTCCTGGAAACGAGCGCCTCACAGTTTGATTTGAGTCGCTCCTTCATTGTTGGTGCTCTGACCTGCAGATCACAGAAAATCCACACAGAGTGACGAATCAATTTTTTTCTCTTTCAAACCACGTCCCCTTCTTTTTTCCCTTCTCATTCAGCGTGGCTACTTCTGCTTGTCTCTTTGTGCTAACCCTCCTGTCTATCTCTTTCCTGCTCGTCTAGAAAACGTGTCGGACTGCTACTTTTAGAGCATCCGCCTCAAACTGAATCGGCTGTCTTTCATTCCTTGGCTTTATCCCATCTCTCTTCTTCATTCAGCTCATGCTTGTGTGTATTATCCAGCGTGTCTTTTGACATCTCTGACTCACATCAATTTGAGTCAATGACTTCACTTTGTTATGTCTGTTAAAACAAAACAAATCATTTCCTTTGCTTGTTCTCTGTCTCCGTGTCTCATAAAAGATGGTTTCTTACAAGACCTCCTCCTATAAAATCTCACACCCAATTTTCTTGGTCAATGCGTCTTGACTTGTGGAAGATCTTTGCATTTTCTATGTCAACCAAACGATTATAAATGAGCTGGGAGCTCATTTTCCGATTTTCTTGCAGATATTCTACTATTTTCCAAAGGTTGACCATTATCAGCGTTGTTTTGATTGATTGCGTTATCCCTAACAGTCATTACGAGAGTTTCACACTGGAGTGCACTGAGACAAGGTGTCTGTTCTCTCTAATTACTGTAGCATTTAGCAAAAGTATTGCTGCTAAAGGATGCTTTGTAAACAATAAAGTGATCTAAATCTCATTTGGCCAAGACTGAAAAGCTGTTTTTAATTCTACTTTGGTTCCAACAATACAGCTAGGCCACTGTAGCGACTCTTAAGATAACTTTTTAAATACATTTGTCTCCTGCAGCTGAAAAGCTCACTTAGAGCAACAGTATCAGGGATAGAAGCTTCAGCAGGTGGAGACTGGTTTAAGTAAAGAGCTGTGGAGCTTCTGTAGGTGTGTCAGTGCTCTTGTTAACCGCATGTGGCAGGGTAGAGAAACGAGGGCCCGGGTGGGATGTTACTTTAAAGTAAAACTTGAAAACAATAAAAGGACAAAACTTAATATCACTTTTTGAACTGCGTTGCTAGCATGGGTTGTATGTCTCAAATTGTTGTGGCAGGACAAAATAAGACTCTAATGTGGTGTAAGGAATAAAACAATCCATCTCACAACTTTTAAAACGATTTAACTTCTGGTCATTTGGATGCTTTTAGAGATCAAAACCTCTGTGAGGGACGCTAAAACAGTAGGACGGTTAAGGAACGAGTGAGAAATTGGGAAAAATGTGCTCAAGAAAAGCAGAAAAAATGTTTTGATTAATAGAATTATAAAAACTTTTGTGATCTTTTGTGCTCCATCTATCACACTGAAAACAAGAGGAATGATCTTCCATGTTATCAGCCAACATTTTAAACATTTTCTCTTGATAGCATGAAGGAACACAACAGCAGACCAAATGGGTAACGTAAACCCACATCCGTGAAGGCATCATTAATCCTGAATGATGAATGGATCCAAAAAGATTTGGGGAAAATTATGATGCCATCCAGATGGTGTGTTTTCCAGGGGATGCCTTGTTTATCTTAGAGCAGGAAAGCCAAACCATATTCTGTGTGCATTAAGGCAGCGTGGCTCCAGAGGAAGAGTCTGGTTGCAGAAAGGGCCCATCTGCAGTCCAGATTCTTCACCCACTGAAAACATTTGGTTCATTTTGAGGACTGTTGAGCAGCTGAAATCCTTGGCAAAACAAGTTACAGCATTGTGGTGTTAAATCCCAGTATAACCGGCATAAACTGCTGGAAAATAATAATAATAGTTGAACTTTTTTTATCATTATTTAGTCTGGTGCAGAATGAATAATTAATTCCAGCTGTAAGGAAAACAGTGAGGCAGAAATACATACATTTGCCCTTTTAATGTTCACCAGTGCAAAATATGAACATAATTAATCACAAATGTTTGTTTCTGTTTTACTAGAACTCCCGGTAACAAACCAGGCAGCAGCCCGAGAGGTCAGACTCCAGACGAGAGCGGACGCCGCCAGGGCCACGAAGCCAACTCTTCCGTTTCTGACTTGGCCAACTCAGTCACCAGCGACATGCTCATGGTAACACACTATATCGCCTCTCCAGACCAAGTCCTCTTTAATTGGACATGGACTGCAGAAAAACATTTTCTTATTAATTCTGATCATTTTTCTTGCATCCATGAAAGACAAATAAAAAGTTTAAAATTTCAGTTATAAAATATGCAAAAAAGTCAGTGAATTAAATAAAATCTGTTTTTACATTTTTAAAGACCAGCTGATCCAGTGTAGCTTGTATAAATGTGTAAATGTTGTTATTTTTAAGTTTTACAACTTTTGTTGGATGTTTGTTACATTCATTTTTTGCTGTAAGTGCACAAATTAGGTCACTATTTTCATGCTATCTCACTCATCTACTTACTTTAATAATATATATATATATATATATATATATATATAGCAAAGAATTATCACTTTTATGGATTTCTAAAAAATCAGACATTATTCCATAAAATGGGAAACTCCGGATTGCTTCTTTTAGTCAGTTTCTAATTTAGCGAATTAAAATGTGGATTAAACAGACATCAAATGCATATTTTGGTCTCTTCTTTTTTTCTTTACTAACATTGTTTAAAAGTCTTTAGAATTGCAGAGATAATTTTGCTTGTTAATATTTAATAAAAATACAGCAGTGGCTCTAAATGTAAATTTTGGCATAAGGTGTGTTTGCATTCATTTGCATATCAACTTTTTTTAATGGTAAATTCTCTTTGAAAAGCCTACACACTTAGAGTAAAGTTTTGTGAGAAGTGTTACATCTTCTGCGGCTGTCTCCGTCCCACTCAGCTCTCCCACCTGTGGAGCGTCACCGTTCTCCGCTGCTTCTGAGTGTTTCAGCTAACTAAAAACCTACAGTAATCATCCTCCAGAAGCAAGAGCAGTGTGTGTTCGTGTGTGTGTGTGTGTGTGTGTGTGTGTGTGTGTGTGTGTGTGTGTGTGTGTGTGTGTGTGTGTGTGTGTGTGTGTGTGTGTGTGTGTCTTCCTCACAGAGGTTTGGTAATTAGCTGTGAAGGAACGCGCCGTGACGTGGGCGCTGTGAGAATATGGTGGAGATGGGTGTGAGAGCTTTGTAATTACGTGGGTTTCATGGTGGGTCTGAGAAATTCGTAGTGGTGCCACTTAATGATAACGCTCATGTTGAGCAGTTTTGCCAAAGGCATCTATATTTTATTGCAAGTTTTTTTTCCAAGCTGCAAATGGTGTCATCTTGCATGTTTTATTTTCCTTTCTGTGGGAAGAACACAGTTTTTATTCCTCTGACTGTCCTGAGAGAAAGGAGGGTATGAAACGCTTTGTACATCCACCCATCTGAAGGGTCTCAGGTGATACGTGTTGGGCGGATGGGGCCCTGTCAGCATCAAATGGTTTTATTAGGATGTTCTCTGACACCGCTTTCATTTTGTGTGGTGCTCACAGAGCCATGGCGAGTACAGCGTGGAAGTATCTCCGCTGAAATATTATCTCACATCCACACATTTGCAGAAAATTATATGCTATTTTAGCCTAAGTCTCGAAATATTCAGCTTTTTTTCCAAAACCAGAAAACGGTCTAGTTCATCTTCTTCCCTTAATGCCTCCCGACTTCTCTGCCCTTCAGAATCTGCAGCGCTGCATCGAGCACATTCATTCCTGCAGCAGCTTTACAAAGTGGACATAAATATGTTTTCATAAAGAATGCTTGTATATATATATATATATATATATATATTATTAAAACATGTTATTTAGTTTTTTTATATTTTGATCATGTCTTTGCTTTATGAATACTACTTTTCCATGAAAAATGATTCTTGCAGAGTTCAGGTCAAAGGTTTTAATTAAAGGAGAAAAAGCAAGATTTCATTTTTTAAATCATTGGTATTTTCTTTTCTCTTATTAAATGTCAATAAATGTGAAAATACACCTAATGACTAGTATGATAATAAAATGTGCCGACCCAGACCAGCAGCAAAGTAAAATAACACAAAAAGCCACCATTGTGACTCATAAGGTCTGATATGGTCTGTTTTAACAACCTTAAATCACCTCAAAGACTTAAATCCAAGAAAAGGGTTCACCTTTTTTTTATATATATATTAGGCCCGATAAAATGTAGACAATGTTTTTTTTTATGTGATTTATGCAAACAAAAGCAACAAATAGCAGGATATTTATCATATTTATCAGAAATCTGATTTATGCTCTATAGAGATTTGCATCAACTGCACACAATTTATTCTGGATTCATCAAAAGAAAATATAGGAAAAGGTAAAAACAGAATGAGAGAGAGAGAGAGAGAGAGAGAGAGAGAGAGAGAGAGAGAGAGAGAGAGAGAGAGAGAGAGAGAGAGAGAGAGAGAGAGAGAGAGAGAGAGAGAGAGAGAGAGAGAGAGAGAGTTGGATAATGAAAAGTGGTCATATTCAGCATGGAGGATGGGGCTGAGCAGGAGCACCAGAAATGAGTGTGAACATTCAGAATTGGATATTAAACTTTTCAAACTTCTCCTTGAGTGATGATTTCAGCTTTTTCCCTGTCAGATAAGACTTTTTAGACCAGATTCTTTCCTCCCCCTCGGCCACACCGCCATCTATCATCGAGTCTGTCCAGCAGCAGATAATCAGCCTCTCATCTCCACGCTGTCATGCACGGTTTCTGCCCTTATCGCAAAGCAGAAACGAGCATGTGACACAGCCTTATGTTGCAGTGAGAAGCTGTGATTTTTAAGTAGGGCCTCATATGGAGTCCCCCACCTGTCTGCTAATGTGGAATAGTTTAATCAGTGCTGGGAACATACTGTGAATGCTGCAGTTTTATCAGATACTAGGGTTCATGACATCCCAGCTCCTATAAACCTCTCAGGTCATCTCATCAGGTTCCCAGAAATAAAATTCTGTAAAAACTACTTTACAGCTTTAAAGATCCTCAAGCAACTTGGAATTGTGTTTTTTTATGGTAAATGGCCTGAATTTGATATAGCACCTTCTATAGTCCTAGAACCCACCCCCCAAGGTGCTTTACAACACAACCAGTCATTCACACATTCACACCCTGGTGGTGATGAGCTACAGTGTAGCCACAGCTGCCCTGAGGCACACTGACAGAAGCGAGGCTGCTGTGCACTGGCACCACCAGTCCCTCCGACCACCACCAGCAGGCAATGTCGGTTAAGTGCCTTGCCTGAGGACACTATAGATTTATCTAAATGACTAACACCTGTTTCCTTTATAAGTTGAAGATAACATTTAAAAACCCAGGAAATCACACAATAAAATACAAGCCAAAAAGGTAAAATCAGATTAGAAATACAAAAACTGAAACTAACAAGAAAGCAGGGTAACGTTTTACAATAATGGGCCCTAAATCAGCTAAACTACTAAGTAACTAATGATGAATGAATCAGGATCTAATGATTAATTAATGATTACCTAAGCTTCACAACCACCCCACACTAGATTTATTATCTAATGATTCCTGAATGATTACTTAATGATTGGATAGTCATGAAATGACTGGATAACTAATCAGACACTAATGATTACCTAAGCTTCACAACCACTGCATCGTGGATTTATTAGATAATAAATCTATTGTGGGGTGGATGCAAAGCTTAGGTAATCATTAATTAATCATTAGATCCTGATTTCTTTATCATTAGTTACTCAGTAGGTACTTTGCATTACTCAACAGTAAAGTAAAACTGTTGTGTGTCAGTTCCATGTCTAAAACCTGATAGGCCTGTTCTCAGAGCTCTACCTCTTTGATAGGATTAGTACTTACCTTAAAAAACTAGCTGTGTTGAATCCTCTCTAATATACCCCCTGGTGGAGGGTCTCAGTACTGCAAGTTGAAAGTGCCCATTTTATTTATATTTATCAGGCAAAGCAGCAGTATGCCTTTTAAAGCCGAACTCTGGAGCTTTTGTCAGAGGGCACCATCTAGGGACGGATAAATGTATCGCACTTTAAGCCCCACTCCTTGCTTCCATGATTACAGTGGGAAGCAACACCTTTAGCCAGGCAACAGAGCTAAAACACATTTTTTTTACAATTAGTATTCTCATATAATGCTGTTTATTGATAGCATTTTTTAAATTCTTTTTATGGACTTTGTCCATAAGAGATGTTGCCAACTCTGCATCAGTCTTTTTTCTGTGATAGTTAGGGTAAGACTATCACTCTTATGGATTTTTAGATAATTGACAAATCTTCATGATACACCAACCACCTAAAATGTCTCCTGTGTGTCAGTTGTCCCCAGGTTCAGAGGAGGACGAACACGAGGGCCCGGTTTGTGAGAAGCTGGGTCGTATTCAGTTCAGCGTTGGATACAGTTTTCAAGACTCAACCCTCACTGTTAAAATTCTCAAAGGCCAGGATCTACCTGCAAAAGATTTTTCTGGCACTTCCGATCCATTCGTCAAAATCTACCTGCTGCCAGACAAGAAACACAAACTAGAGACCAAAGTAAAGAGAAAGAACCTGAACCCCCACTGGAACGAGACCTTCCTGTTTGAGGGTACGATTGGTGAAGACTCCGTTCCCAGTTCACGTACTTTACCGTGTTTGTGTCTCGTGACGTGTTGTTCGTTTGTTTCTCAGGGTTCCCCTATGAGAAGGTGGTCCAGAGGACCCTGTATCTGCAGGTTCTCGACTACGACCGGTTCAGCAGGAACGACCCGATAGGAGAGGTGTCCATCCCCCTCAACAAGCTGGACCTGGCCAACATGCAGACGTTCTGGAAGGAGCTGAAACCGTGTAGCGACGGCAGTGTAAGCGTAGGGAGCGAAGTGGGAAAGGGAAGCAGAGGAGAGGGAGGAGGGAGGTGAAGATGAAGAGAAGATGGGACAGAGTAGGTGATGTCATTTCTGGCTGCTGTGATGCTCTCGGGGGAGATGTGCCAGCATGATGATGATGATGGGAGAGGGGGAGGGACGGAAATATGGCGAGGCTGACAGGTAGATGGAGAAAGCAGAGACAGTTTCGAGAGGGAAACAGAAATACACAGCAGGTGACAAAAGAAAAAGAAAAAGAAAAACTTATTTTTTATTTATTTTTGCAGGGAAGTCGAGGGGATCTCCTGGTGTCCCTGTGCTACAATCCCACAGCCAATACCATCACTGTGAGCATCATCAAAGCACGCAACCTCAAAGCCATGGACATAGGAGGCACTTCTGGTATGAATGTCTCTTTGTCTTTCAAGGCCAGTCTTTAGTATCCTTCCTCAGAATCACTGCCTTCAAATCTAAATGAGATTTTCTTTATTTTTCTCTTCTGTGAAATAAACGTTGATTCCATAGAACATGAAACAGAAAAGAGAAACGTTACTGAACTACATACAGACCAACACGTTTTCTTTTGTTTCAGACCCCTACGTAAAAGTGTGGTTGATGCACAAGGACAAACGCGTGGAGAAGAAGAAGACTGTGGTAATGAAACGTTGTCTGAACCCCGTTTTCAACGAGTCCTTCCCCTTTGACGTGCCTGCCCACGTGTTGAGGGAGACCACCATAATTATCACCGTCATGGACAAGGACAGACTCAGTCGCAATGATGTCATTGGAAAGGTATCTCCTTCCCTCTCTTCTACGCCTCTTCCTGCTTCTTCTTCTCCTCCTCTGTGCTTCTGTGACTCTGACAGACTATTACCATCTAATAAATTAATCAGTCTCTACTGACCCCTACTGGAAGAAGTAAATAAAATGAAGCAAATCACAAAATGCATCTTTACACCACAATGAAAAAGAAACAAATGTGGCTTAAATGCAGGATTAGGATCCCTAGATTTTATTAAGATTATCTGTTGCTGCTGTTTATTTTATAAAGGAGTTAAAAGAAACATTCCAGAGGTTTTGCTTGCCCCCTTTCTTTATTCTTTCAGAAAAAAAAAAAAAACTTTCATGTGAATCTATTAAAAGAACAAATTAAATTGAAAATGTAACATTCTCTAAAAATTGCACACACTTTATTTGTGCAATACTTCTCCAATAAAGCTTTATTAGTCGATCTTTACACTGTTTGATGGGCTTTATTGTTTACATCCACTGTGGGTGTTTTATGTCCAAACTATCCTATCTGCCTTTAACCAGCTGTTGTTTTATACTGGCTATTTTTTCACACGCATTTATACGGATAAATAAAAACTTAAACAACATTTTATGCACTAGAAGAAATCCAGAGATTATTGTCAGAGGGCACCATCTAGAGGCTGAAAAAAGTATTGCACCTTGAGCCCCTCCCCCTGCTTTTGTGATTACGGCTAAAAGCCACGCCTCTCGTTTGTGGATGTGCGCCTCTGGCCGCACGGCAGAGCTAAAACACATTCTCATGTTATGATATATACAGTATGTATATATATATATATATATATATATATATATATATATATATATATATATATATATATATATATGAGTCAAGAGCAGATACACGTACTTAAGTCCTTTATTTAGAAAATGGATGCATTTGCATCTTCAACAGTGTATGGCAGACTGCCCCATTGACTAACATCTGTAGTGGTGAGTACGTTATGTTGTTAGTTCTCCAATAGCATGTGGAGACAGAGTCCACCCCATGACCAAGCTCTGTCTATGGGTCGTGGCTAGACTATATATTCTCTGGCTTGCCAGGCTAACATAATTCCTGAAAGGGGGGGAAACTCTGGATTGCTGCTTCAAGCTTCACCGGGAGACTATTACTATGAAATACAGGCTGCTCTTTGACATGAAAATGTTTTATTTTTACCTTTACTGTAAAAATAAAGTCAATCTTTCAGTGGTAATAAAGGATCTGAATTGAATTGAATCTTTGTTTCTCACAGATTTATCTTTCATGGAAGAGTGGCCCCGCTGAGGTAAAACACTGGAAGGACATGATAAGTCACCCTCGCTCCGCCGTGGCCCAGTGGCACTCTCTCAAAGCCTAAAGGGGCCCAGCCGCAAAACTGCCCAAAGTATTTTCCTCTCCCCCCTCAGAAGTCAGCATCAGCCTCTCTGAGCACACATCACCTCTCCCTAAACGCAGCGCTGGGCTGTAGATCATCTATCATCTCTTTGTTCTCAGGCCTCTTTGATATTCCCCACCCTTAAATTTCACCCTGTTGTCGAGATCTGATCTCCACCCGACTCCTTCATATCTATTTGTCTGAACTTAAAAACGTCTTTGATGTCTTCACTTCCCTGTGCCCCTCTTTCTATTAACTTTTTTTCAGGATATCTCTCAATCTTTCTTCCATCATGTCAGCCATTCCTGGAGTCCTAACATCAGAGCAGTCTCTTGCTGCCCTACGAATACAAACTTCCTACCAAAAATGGAACAAACCGATAGTCAAAACACCCTGTGAGGCAGCAAGATGGACTGTGATCCAGTATGAGTGTGGATGTCACCGACCCGGTGGGACCCTGGTTCCACTTACACCTGATGTTGCAATACGGAGCTCCCACTCTACGCCTTCCACCTTCACTACCGATCCTCCTCACCAACTAAACGCCTGGAAAATCAGGAAAACCGACACAGGTAATGGAAAAGTGACGGACTGCACTTAAAACAGACTGGAACTCAACTTGTTTTGTTTTTTCTTTTACGTTTGATCTTTTTCACGTTTTGCTTCAACCACTGTAATGATTCTCCCTAAGCTGGAACCCTTTGTCGTCTGTGCGTGATGTGGGTGATGTGCTGTAATCCTAAACGATGTTCTGTAACAGAAAAAGAGTGCAAATATGAACAATTAACACTGGTCGAATAAGGCAAGTGTCAAAACGCTTTATGGAATAAAGAAAAGAGTGAAATGTTTTAGAGAATCAAACGTAGAGAATCTTCCAGACAGAAAAATCAGCTGCTATGTTTTAGGGTTATTGTGTGTACATGTGTGAGGGACGTTTTGGGAAGTTCAAAGCAAAATTAAAGATATTGTTGAAGAAAATATGCCCTTTATAAACATTTTATTTTACTTCTTTATAATAATGATGAAAATAGCTAAAATTAGTCAGTCCACTCAAATTACAGTCAGAAGTGTCTTGTTATTTTATACAAAATAGATATTTTTTATAAGTAAAGTTTATGTCATATCTGTTCTGATAAAATATGCTGTTCTACCACAGAGATTAATAGATAGAAGGGTTTTTTTTGGGGGGGGGGGGTTCTAGGTGAAAGACTCTATCCAGTTGAAAATTTAGCTGATTCAACTTTTTCATTGTTCATTTCAACGTTTTCTGGTGTAAATTGTAAGGATTATTATAAAAGAGAATGGAGTCACATTAAAATCAAATAGAAAAGTTCTGAACATCAGTAGGTTAAAAAAATAACATTTGATTAAAATAAGAAAAGATCATGCCTTTTAAACCTGTAAACTCACACAACAGCTTAAGAAGTGGCTCATATCTTTTTGAAGTGGGGTTCTGTGACACAACTGTGAACAATTAGCATCTTACCTGTTGTAGATGGCTTTTTGAGAAGCCTCAGTTTGGAGAAACACAGATTAGTTCTGACCAGACAGCTGAGCTAACATTGAAAAATATTTCTGCCATGTGAAAATTTCATTTTAAAGGTGCAATAAGTAAGAATTTTACAGTGAAATATCACAAAACAGTTTAATGTCTCAATCCTGTTTGAAGGAAGGTTATATTGAAACAGATTTCTTTCTCAGCCACAATGACATGATTATTTACAAAGATTTCTGTAGTTATTTGTAGCAGAACTTATCTGTAGCTTTAGCTGCTTTAGCATTTCCACCAGAAAATCATGAATTATGAACATTTTCAGCAAAGTAAAGGTTATAAAACAGTATTTGCATAAACTTAAATCATTTTGGGGTTGGAATTGTTTCAAGTCTCTTTCTACCTGGTCCTGATGTGACTAGTCATTAGCAAACAACTAATCTGTGTTTCTCCAAGCTGAGGTTGTTCATACAGCTTTATACAACAACTCAAAAAAGTTTTCATGACTTTCCAAAATTACCCTACTTAAAAAATAAGAACTACGCCAGAATGTTTCATCACAGAGGTGTTAAAACAAAACCAAAAACTGTAAAATCATGAAAATCGTTGCGTTTTAAAACATGGATGGAATATTTTTATGGAGAGTAATAGAAATGTTAGCAGGTAGGAGATGATTTGCAATAAAGTATAAGGACTGTTGCAAAGATTACCTAAATGTGTGAAAATGAGGCAATCTGCTGGGGAAGTTGCAATAATAAATTTATGAAACTGTTTCATTTTTGAAGCATAATGTGAAATGAAATCATTTTTAATGCATTTGAAGCTGCAAATAACATCCAGAAATAATCCGATCTTTTTCCTCCCACTAAGAGCTGGTGAGCTTTTTTCAAGCCTGTTTAATCAAAAACCAAAGCAACACAAATAAAGCCTGAAAGTAGCTGCTCGGTTTGATAAATCTGATGAAGCAGATGGTTCTTATGTGAACGTAGTCATGTGCATCTAACAACAATCCATCTGGTTGGAAGATAAATGCAAGCTGCCACTAAAAAGAAAATGAAGAAGCATCTTTTTGTTTCCTGACAGGAATCTCAGCTGCAGGTCCCTGTTCTTGTTTTGCATATTTTTGTTGTTGAGGTCCAGTTTTCCTCTTCAGTCAAAGTGATTACAGCCACTTTGTGCAAGTTGGAACCTGAACACTTAGAGGTCTGCAGAGCTGAGTGGACTCTGTGTGATCAAACTGCTCAGGAAAATAAGGAAGAAAAATTTAAAAGGAACCTTTGTTTGAGTTATTTTTGTAATTTGAGTGAACTGACCGGTTTTAAAAAGGTTGTCCTGAGGAGATAAATTGTTAAAGAATTACACTTTAAAGCTGTCCTGCATATAGATGCACTGAGCTGTGCCTTAATGCACAGAATCCTGCAGGCGACTGGACTGGCTTTAGTGACTGAAATCAGAGGTCGGCCTGCAGGTGTTTGTTTTACTGCCTGAGTGTGACCTCCATCCACTTCAATATGAGCGCGTATTGATCAAATGAATGAAAACTAATGGGAGTAATAATATCTGAAGGGAGGGGAGTACTTTTACATTCCGCTGTGTGTTTTATGTCTACTGGATGTGTGTTTGCGCCGTGTGTGAGTGTCAATACTTGGATTTTACTTTGTGTGATTGTATTTATTGTGGATCCCTGTGTGTACGTCTGAGCTAACTTTTCTGTTTGCCAGTTTAACACGGAGCAGCATTGTTTACTGTTTTTATTCTGAATTTTAATGTACAAAGAAATTGTTTTTTTTTCTTTTTTCAAAGATTGTCAGTTTTGTAAAACTCACTACACTTTTTTGACGACAAAAGCTGGAACAAACCTCTCTTCATAGCAGGGATTTTGTTTTTTTCATGTGTGGTTCAGCTTTAGAAGCAAATCTCTGACGTGTGAGCTGAAAAAGGAAATCTGCAGGAAAAGAAGTGTTCTATTTGACCGTCAAACACCAGAGTTTCACATTTTATCCTACACAACCTTCGTATGGGATCTGGTTTCAAATAAAAAACACATCTCAGCTGGCTCACACCCAAATCTCCCCCAGCGTGCACACATGCTTCCTGTTCTGCGTGCACCTTGTCGACCCTAACACGCCTTGCTCTCCACCATATGTGCTCCCACTTCGAGCGTCAGAAAGGAGGAGGGGTGGGTTAAATAAAAAAACAGGTGAGACATGAGATGATCATCACACCTTTGCATCAGTGTTAGCTCTCAGGTCAGAGCAGAGTGGTGGAGCATCCCAAAATAAGCGGGAACGGAGTCATCTGTCCGTCCCGATGGCCCTGTGACGTGAGCAGGGGGTTATTCTGAATGCTGCTGACTAAGCATTACATTCCAAAGACTTTCTGCAAGTCGCTTCAATCAATGCAACCTACGTATTCTACAAGAATAAGGGTTTGGGATATTAAATTTAAAAAAATCAAGCTCCTCACTGGCTGAAAACCACACTCTGGACAGGCTCACCATTCTGTCTTTGGGGCATTCTTTGCTTGAAACTACAGAGAGGTTAACCAGCAACATTTTCATTTAGAAACTGTACAAATAATTGTGATGTGCCCTGTATGTAAAAAAAAAGATGAGTATTTACCGGGGTTGTTTGATGTCTGTCTGTCGTTGGTATCACTGACTCCCCCCTTCCAGTTTCACTCCCCCTTTTCTCTTTGTCTTCACACATCCGTGGGGTGCACAATGTTGAATATCAGCTGTTTATTTTTTTTAAAACCTGTACAGTGTATATATTAATATAAATGTGTACATAAAACAAATATTCTTCTGGTCTGGTATTGATATATATATATTTTGCAAATGCTTCTTTGGTTTATTTCTTTTAAGGCCTCAAGTATCAGAACAAGTAGAGCTCACTAACGTGGAGAATTATAAAATATCTGATAGAATTATGATTTTGGAACATTTATGGAACAAATGCAATGATTTTTAGATTGAGACTTGGTTTATATTTGGTTTTTTCAGAAAACAATGTGCCAATAATTTAAGATGATTCATTTTTAAATCCTGATTCCTGAGGCGATGAACAGAAGCATAAATTATGAAACACCCAAATCTCTACCGTCGTGATACATTATTCATAAAGTTTACAGTTTTAGCTCATGCAGTCATAGACTAGTAAATTCTTTAGATATAAAACTTTCCCAGTCGTTTCAAAGAACTGGCACTACTTTTTCTACCTTTTAACTCTATTATTTTAATTGTCTCAATCATTAAACTGCATTAATTAATCACCTGGTGCTAAAAAGGTCTCAATTTACAATTTGGCTTTGAAAAAATACAAGTCAAACCAAAAATATAATTGTATGATATCATATTACATATTTTTGTATCATGTTTCATAACTAAGATTTATGAAGTATTTTGAAACAACTACAGTTTCAAAGATGATTAAAAACCAGATGCACATAAACAATAATGCAGAAATAATTGAAAGTAAATGTTTGCAATATTTAACAAATCTTACTCGTTAACATAAATTTGTCCTCGAGTTATGACTGTGAGATGTTACCACCTTTGCTCCCTTTTCTTTTCTCTTCTCCAGTCAAACTAGAGTAAAAACCTTCCTTGTTGTGTGGTTCTGGATCTGCAGGGATCTCTCCATCACTGGCTGCAATCTGGGGTGGACCCTTAGTCCAGCCCAGTTCTTTCTTTCCCAGGAGGAACATCTGGAGAACTCACTTAATTAGAGCAATTTCTTCGAGTAGTAAATGAAGTAAATAGACTGAGTCGATTACTTCAATTTAAAGGGGACATATTATGCAAAATTCACCTTTTGCATTCTTTTGTGCAGTTGTGTGGGTCTCTACTGCCTCTATAAACATTCTAAACGTGAAAAAATCGGTCCATTCGTTTTCTGTCTGTGTTTGGTTTTAGGTATTATGTGTATTAAAACAAGCTGTTCTAAAAAGCCTCCATTTGTGATGTCACAAACAGAGAATAAGAGAGAGCTGCTGCTGGAGGAGCAGCGGCTCTATTCCGAGACTCTTCCTGATATTGAAGCTTCTCAGCAGCCTGAGCAGGTGAGGTGTGGGCGTGTCCAGCTCCAGTTAACTTTCTTAAAGTGACAGATCCCTGAAACAGCTCATTCTGGATGATACTGAAACTGTCAAGACCAAAACTGCAGAAATTGTTTAATGAGAGATGGATTTTGTGCAAAGAATTTCATAAACATGTTCTGTATCGACCATAGAACTATTATAACTTAAGAAAAAGAGTTGATTTATATAGGAAAAACAGGAAAATGGTACAGGAACACACAGGCCTGGACTCTGAATAGCATTAAAAAAGTAACCCGAGCTTTCACTAACATAATCTAATACAGGCTACACCTTCCTGGGTCGCCAACCTGTTAAGTCTTGGCACCTTGCTATTGGATGAAAACCAGGAAGCTGCGCCACATCTATATACTAACTGGAAAAGACATGAAAACATTTGGTGTTTGCACCTGAATAACTGATTGTGGAAGAGAACAAACAATTCCAGTCTACTTAGATCGGACAGATTGTTCCTGCAAAGATCACATAGAAACCGGAGTCGAAGTGAACCAGGTCAAAACACACAAATTATCTAACAGTAGCTAACCATTAAAACGGTAAATATTATGCAAAACTCACCTTTAGAATCTTTTTGTGCTGCAATGTGCATTTATATTGCCTTTATAAACTCTCCAAACGTGAAATATCTTTATCCATCCATTTTTAAGTGTTTGGCTTAGGAATCATCTGCCTAAAAAATCCTGTTTAAAAAAGTCGCCGTTTGTGATGTCACAAACAGGGAAATTAGCATAGAACCACCTCTGATGTAAAAATGGGAGCTGCCGTTGGAGGAGCAGTGGCTCTACTCTGAGCCCCTCCTAGATATCTGAGCTTCTCAGCATATAGCAGCCTGAGCTAGGTATTGGTGGGCGTGGCCAGCTCCCGCTTATTTACCTAAAGTTACAGAACCCTGAAATGGCTCATTCTGGAAGGTACTGAAACTGTCGAGAATAAAACTGCTGAAATCACTTTATGTGCAAAGAACTTCATAACAATGTTTTGTATCGAACATAGAACTATTATAACGTACGAAAAAAAGTAATATTATTTCTCCTTTAAGGAAACAGAGCTCTGTCTGTTTCAATGCATCTTCAAAACAAGATATCTTAGAGAGGAACAAAGAATTCAGAAACATACAGTATGTCCGAAACCATTTATCTCAGCATTAAGAGGATGAAGAACAGCGTACCGATAAGTGGACCTAAAAGAAGTGAAATGAGGGAAAAGAAAGCACACGAGAGTGAACTTCCACGGCAGCTGCGCTGAGGATAAAACAGAGAGTCGTCACGACACCGGAAGCAGCAGTAGAGGATGACAGGAGCACTGGGCTGCAGATAGGCGCAGTGGGTGTGCGTGGGAAACTGTTGAATAAACACTCTGAACAAGCCTCACAGATAGAAAGACATGCATTGTGCTTCCCCTGCATGTGGGATCTTAGTATCCTTTCTTCTTCGTCTTTTTTTTTGGAAAGTGGAGAATTGTGACAGCCACTTTGGATGATGCTCAATTATTTAGAAGCTGGAAATAATATTCGGACGGTTTAGCAATGAGTAAAAGTAGGACAGTGTAACATGAGACAAATACAAATGAGTTTCTTATTTAAACCATTTTAAACAGGCTTTGCAAATATACACTGCTCACAAAAATTAAAGGAACACTTTTTTTATTGGGCCTGGCATGAAATCAATTAAACCTGTCTGATAATCTTCTGGTTGATTAAGCAGCTGAGGGCATTGTTAATCACTTTCAGCTGTATTGGTGTTCAAGGACTTAACGACAGGTGCACTAAAGTGGCAACAATTACAAAACCCCCAAAACAGGACTGGTTTAACATGTGGAGGTCATTTCAAGTTTCTCCCTCTTGATCTTTTTTGGCTGGTTTTCCACTCGTGCTAGTTTTGGCTTGAGTAATTATCTCTACTGCCTAGGAAATGGTGCTCTGACTGCCATAAGGTATCGAGATGAAATCCTTGAACCCTTTGTCAGACCCTACGCTGATGCAGTAGGTCCTGGTTTTCTCCTAATGCACGACAATGCCCGGCCTCATGTGGCAAGAGTATGCAGGCAGTACCTGGAGGATGAAGGAATTGAAACAATTGAATGGCCTTCACGATCCCCTGACTTAAACCCAATAGAACATCTGTGGGACATTATGTTTCGGTCCATTAGGCAGCGCCAGGTTGCTCCTCAGACTGTACAAGAGCTCAGGGATGCCCTCACACAGATCTGGGAGGAAATGCCACACAACACCATCCGTTGTCTCATTAGGAGCATGCCCGGACGTTGTCAAGCATGCACACAAGCTCGTGGGGGCCACACAAGATACTGAAAAGCATTTTGAGTTGCAGAAATTAAGTTTTTGAAATAATGGACTAGCCTGCCACATCTTCATTTCACTCTGATTTTAGGGTATCTACACAGTTGAGCCCTCTGTAGGCTGAAAACTTTTATTTCCATTAAAAGACTTGGCATCCTTTTGTTCCTAAGACATTGCCCTGTTGTTATTTGTATAGATATCCAACTTCATATTGAGATCTGATGTATCTAATGTGTTTCTTTAAAGTGTTCCTTTAATTTTGTGAGCAGTGTATTTGATCTAATGATCAGTGTCAAAGTTAAAATGTTCCAGCAAACTGCTCACAAACATATGAGATGTTGTTAAAGCAACACTAGATATTTTTTTAACTGTAAGCTAGAGCTTTAATTGATCTCAGTGTTTGTTGAGTTAGAAACTTGAACAGTTTCATGCACCACTCTGCAGCCCTCTGCTGACCAAAAACCACAATATATAGTTTTGTGGAGCGGGTAGGTGCTCTAGGGGGCGCTCTTATACCTGCTTTATGGCTGTTAGCTGTAATGCTAGCAGTTAGCATTTTCAGTTCACAGATCATCAATATAAAGAAGAGAAAGAAGTTTGGTTTTTCTGTTGGCATCAGGGTGGAGCCTGTAAGTAAAAGTAAGAGAGTAATGTCTTTGGAGGCGAAGCAAAGAACTAAAACCAGAGTAAACACCAGCACGGCCTACACTAGTTTGAGGGAGCTAAAGGAGGCTACAAAATCACTGACTGATGGTGACCTGGCTTTGTTGCTACTGGACTTATATGTAATAATAATTTTTGTCCAACAGTGTGGATCTTTTTACTTTGTGGTTTATTTTAGTATCAGTTGGCTCATGTTAGTGTTAGCTCGTTGTTAGCGCTAGCTACAGCAGGCTGCAGCAGGGTTGTTTACGACAGTTGTAATTCCACTTTTAATCAGTAGGGCGGCGCCGGCGACGCAGGAAACTGTCTTCTGTTACTTTAAAGGTACCTTGTTGAACAAAATGGTCATGGCACCATTTTAGAAGTAAACTTATAAAGTGGCTTACTAGAGCTGTACAAAAAACAAAAATAATACTAACTTGTATGAAGTTAAAGGCATGTTTCAAAACAGTTCTGGGATGAAGTCCTATTGAGTAAATCTACTGGTTAATTTCCACCTGTGACTGATGGAGAAACAGATGGCTGTGGAGCAAAGAAAACACAGAGGGGAACCCTTCTGACATCATCTTGCTCTATTTCAGGACAGGCAGAAAAAAAAAGAACTAAAAGCAAAGGTCATTATGTTTCAGTTCACAAATAAATGAGCCATAAAATACAAATAAATCTTTGTTCCGTCATCGTCTGTGACGCTATTCTGCTTGTGTAACACCTTGACCGGGGGATCATGTCTCCATTATAATTCCATAGACGTACACAAGCTGGCTTGTCATCTCTTTTGAAATTCTGTGCACATCTCTTGGCCAGAGGGCATCCAATCAGTACAAGGTTCCACTGAACCAACATGACACACGGTCGGACAAGAAATGTTCCCTGTAGTCCACACATGCTGATTCTGTGGTGGAGGAAAAGAAAAATAACCTTGTCTACAAGGTTTTAATAAGGCAGGCATTTAGCTTACCCAGTGATCGAGTGTGACAGCTCAGGAAACCAGTTCAGGAATTTTATGGCACATATTTGCTCCAAATTTCGTTAAAGTAATCCAATAAAATTTTTATTTTCCAAAGGAACTCTTTCAGTTTGGTTTGGACCATTTAAGCTCAAACTTTTTCATGGATGGATGTCTAAATGTGTATGAATGAGTAACTTTAAGACTACTTTAACTCTCTACATTAGTCTCTTATTTGTTCAACATGGGCTCTTTGTCACAGGACACCCAGATAAGACAGGCACAGAAACTAAAGCAATCTGCTGCCATCTGGTGTCTGAAAAGGTTACTGCAGGAAGAACAACCTTCATTATGTAACACGCTGCTTTCTGTCAGTCATGGCGCCCTCTTGGCCATGTGATCTACTCACGATGTAAGCAGGAAATAAATCAATGTAAGAACATTTATTAAATAATAAACATATTCTAGTATTTATTTATAACTTGAATAATCAGAGTGCATCTCACAAACAAACCAGTTTGAATTTATAGTGATGAATCACACATATAGTAATTATTTAAACTGTTATCTTTAAAGGCCAACTACATGATGTAGATATACCTTTTCCAGCTGAAATATAGCATAAAATTTGGTGGGGAACATTTTTTTTACTTCATCATATTTTATAAAATTTGCTTGAAACAACAATGCTGAGTTTGCAAGGATTTTTCTAGACGTTGTTTGCACTTATGTTCACTCTGTAACCTCCTCTTTGGTGAGTCTCTAAGAACGATCTCACTGCTTTTCTTCATCCAGATAATCCAAGCTGGGTGCATCCAGCCTCTGTTCATGGTTTTTGTTCTTTGTGAACTCCTTCAGCATTTCCATGACTTCTCCTTGATAGACTTCAGGAGTGGGATAAGCTTCTGTAAATAGAGATATATATCTTAATATCTTAAGATTCTACAGCATGAGCACAAAGATAGGTGGTTTCCTGCAAGTCCGTTAACTTAATGTAGCTTTGATTCACATTTAGTTTGCTTTCTTTGTGAAGAACTTTAAGTAAAATCATTACAATTAACGATTAAAAGTGCTGCTGATAGAGGAGTGAGTGTTAATAAAGCAACAATGATACAACTAAATGTTCTAATGATGTGCACAAATGTTGTTTTTTAACCCAAGCTAGTGAAATAACATAGATTTGGCAGCAAACACAGAGAAATGCTACACCCACAATATTTAATGGTGAAAAGGTTACAGAAAACTTTTTTAAAAAAACAGAAAAAAAAAAACAATGAGACGCTTATCTAAGAAAAACCTGTCAAGAAAAAAGAACCACTCTCTCACCTGTGGCCCAGTAGTAGATGTCCCAGTCGTTGCTTGGTTCATTTATCAGTCTGTCGTACTGCTGCAGCTGGCTGTAGGTCATTGTATTCAGGTATCGTTTGGCAAAAATGCTGCAAGAGACAAGAGAAATTTATTAGACTCCAAATTGAAAAGTGGACAGCACTTTCCAAAATATGTGGAGCTACATCAGCAAAGTTACTTTAAAATATGTACAATTTCAAAATATCAGCTAAAATAATATTAATGTGAATTCATAATTAATTAATTAATATGGCAGACAGTTACAATAAATAAAAAGATTGAGTGTGAAAACCTGAGCAATATGCAGTTCTCCAACATGCCCCTCTTACGACTCTCATAAAGAAGCCGACGTCTCTTGGTGTCAATGGGCTCATCTGTCCTTTCCACCCAGGGTGGCAAAGGGATTTCAATCAGGTTAACCCGGGTGTCATCAGGAGCGTCTCCACGGTAACCACGGGATGATAGCATCCCTGTGATGGTCGGTCTCCATGCTGCCTGGCAGACCCCTGTAACCAGCTGACAGAAAACCAAAACATCATTATTTTATTTCCTTCCGTGATGTGTTCAAAGTCTGTTGTAAATTCCTGTTGTTCACCTCATTGTATTTTATTGATTTAATACATTAGGTTATACCATCTAAAACCTTGCAAACGTTTTGGGAAAGATTACTACAACATTTTTAATCTGTTTCACAAAATGTAGTTCTAAATATTGTACTTTTAAAGCTTAAATGTATTTAAATGTGATCTTGAAATGTGCTGATTATCTTCGCTGACTCAAAAAAACAACACATTTACCTTTTAAATTTAGCCAAAAAAAGTCAAGGAAACTGTATATCAAAAATACTATGACACCACAAGCGTGTTGTGCAACTGTCCTCCAACAGCAAACATCAATTTACACCAAAAATTGTAACGCCACTGTAAAAGGCACAACATAACAACGCGTTTTGCGATCTCTAGACATCTAGCTTAACAGATAGGGGGTTTTAACATCTTAAAAGACGTAAGAGAAAAACAAGAACTCACCCTTTTCCCAACATATGAAGACAGCATATTAAATTCCTTATACTGGTGGATAGACTTAATTAAAGCCCTTTCTTTCCCACAAAACGACTTTCTGGACAAAATTACACAAGTAAACCTTGCTTGTAAACGCTCTTACGTCACCACTGGGCTGCACACGGCAAACTTCCGACTGCACACATAGGTTGAGGTGGAGGTTGAGAGAGAAATTTATTCATAGAAGAAACATGCTTAGGCCGCCAGAAATAAATACTTAAAGATTATTGGTTAATTTGAGTATCTGTAAAAACTCTCACAACTCGTAATTAAATTAACTTAATGTGAATTTAAAAGTAGGAACCAAAAAGTCTGATTGTTGTTCTCTACCGGGGAACTACTTCCTACGCACTGAGTGAAAAAAACAACGAGCGTTAGCTTGTCAGGTAGCAAGCATGCAAGGAAAATAATCTGGTTATGTGTTAATTTATAGGTGAAAACTACTGCCTGAGTGAATTAGTAGTTCGTTGAATTTTGATTTTTTTGTGTTTGGTTTTAGCTAAAGCTTTTTTTGCGGACCCGAGCGGAGCGTGGATGGTTAGCGTAAAAAAGTCGTTCACGTTGCATACAATTCTTCAAAAATCGGTGCCGTGTGTGTTGTGTGCATCATAAATTTGCACAGTACTGTTGTGCAAACTGAACAGGTAAATTAAGCGAAGCAAACAAAGACGCTTCCGTGCTAGCAGGTGGGCATCTGAGGCCCACACGATGGCTGCTGCACGACCTGCAGCCGGACCGAGTTCTTCCAAAAACGACCATATCGATTTATACGGCGACATTTATGCGAACGATGAGGTAAGCCTAACGGCAAAGCTTATTTCTTTTGATCTGTATCAAATATTAAAAATAATCATGTTACCTTTTAAGTTCATTGCTTACTATTTTAAGCGAGTTGTATTTTGTAAAAAATAAGATCAGTTTATTTTAATCAAACTCAGAGAAGTGATGTAATCAAATAAGTGTGACAAATATAAATTAAAACGTCTCTTGTTCAAAAATATCATTATTGTTTTTATTAATATTATCCCACCCAGGATTTGGAAGCAAACGACCTTTTTGATGCCGTCCTTACTGGTTCGGTTGATCAAGACAAACAGACAACCACTATGGAAGCTTCGGATAAAACAGAGACTAAATCAACAGATGGGAATACACGAAAAGGAAGAGACTCTTCCATGAGACTCTCTTTATACATTGGGAATTTTCCTTGGGTAAGTACAACCCAAAAAATTACTCTTTTTTTGTCAAACTTTGTCTTTCTGTCCTTAAAAATCTGTTTATACTGTTTCCCACTTCCCCTCCCCCAAAACATGCTTCTACTTACAGTGGACATCTGATGAAGATATTTTAAAAATATCCAAAAAACTGGGTGTAAAGGACATCGAAGAGATCAAATTTGCCGAAAACAAAGTTAATGGCCTGTCAAGGGGGTAAATATATTTAATAATGCCACTAAATATTTATGCTTTTATATTTATAATTATGTATTCCATGTCTCTTTGTTTGTGTTGCAGCTATGCAGAAGTGGTGGTGTTGTCAGAGAAGTCCTTTAAAATACTATTGGAAAAAATACCACAATGCCATATCAATGGTGAGAATTTAGCCTGCCGTTTTGCCACGCTCCAGAACCTTTCTGTATTTGAGGATGTTGCAAATAAACGTAAGATTAAAAAGATATGACTTGTAATTCATGATATCACAAAATGTATTGACTGACTTTCTTTACTGAGTTTGTTCTCATTCACAGGTATGCCCGTACAAGCTAGTTCAGATTCTAAAGAATCTATTCCCACACAAAAGACTTCCATCCCAGTACCATCACAGGCGCCCAGGAACCCCCTTGGACCCCCACCTTTCTTACCACCTTCATTTGCACCTAGTTTTCCTCCATCGCCCAGTCCTTTCCTCCTTCAGCCACCTCCTCTGTTCCCAAACATGCCACCTGTCATGTCGCCACTCATTCCACCACCTATGTTCCCGCCGCATCCTGTTCAGACAACTGGCCAACCGTCTTCTAGTTTTCACATGAGTCCTGCTTTCTTCAACCAGACACAAGACAGGCACAGCAGCCAGTTATACAGCCAACAAACGTAAGAGCACTTAAGCAATAAAAAAGAGTTTTCTTCACAGTGATATAGACCAAAAACCTATGGAATGTAGATGCCAAAAGCAGAAAAAGAAAATTGTTGCTCGCTGTAACACTTTTTCTGTTTTTGTTCCAGAAAACCACCTCAAAGCAAAGATGGTGATTTTGAAGAACTGATGAGCAGAAACCAGACCATTGCCAGCAGTGCAATCACCAAGGCCGTATCTGGGGCAACAGCTGGTGAGTACAGATGATCAGATGCGTTTATCGAAGTACCCATAACCTCACAAACCACATGGGGAAAGGATTATTCCTTACTTTTACTGACAGTTTTGGTTTCCTCAATACCATTCTCACCATGAAGAAGGCATCGAATAGGAAGCTGAAACTGTCAGGTTAAAAACTTCACCTTAGATACTTGCCTAAGAAGAAACAGATATTTTATTAGTTTTACGAAGGCATAATGAATTTCATTAAAAGAAAAAACTAGAATATATTACAACTAAAGCCTTTCTAACTTATTATTTGGTTTTTAAATAATTTATGATTGTTTTATTGGAGGCTAGTGATGCAAATGTTAAGAGTTCTGTTGTAATCTGAAATGAGTCAAACAAAAAAAAAAAACATCCCAGCAATCATACTTTGATATTAACACTGTGTCATTTTATGATTTTGGTCCAATTGCAATGAAATATAAAAAGGTTTAAAAGTTGTACATATGCACTCTATTACGATGGACCTCTGAAAAATGTTTTAAGGTCAACTTTACTCATATTTTTAATACATTTGCAGTGGTCTCAAGTAGGAATGAATGCCTTGTAAGTCGTTCTCTGGGGAAAGAAAGTTCCAGTGCGCCTGTTTGAGGACATAGAATTCGGCTGGAGGAGAAAGTAGCTTCAGACGACAGGATTTGGAGTCTTATTTCCTGATATTTGGACATCTCGCCTCTGATTGGCTAACAACGTGACTACCATTGACTGTTTGCTTTGCTACGTTGATGTTTTATCGCCACAAATAACACAAGCCTGAAGGAGTTCTGCCGTGTTGTGCAGTTGCTAATGCTAACGGTTAGCGTCTACTAGCCAAGATGTTCTCTTCTCTTTACTGGACGCTAAAACAACAGCCTTCCCCTTCATGAACCAAGATGGGTGAGTCCATGAATGTTAAGTGACAGTGTGATAGATCTGTCAGGCTTTTCTGAACCAAGTGTTTTTCTGTTTATTTTCTATCAGAAGCTAATGCAGGAAATTGGGGTAGAAGACTATTTTCACATTCAGCCTGCATGTTAAACTCAGAGTTATTGATCATTGTCAAAAATAAGTAAAAAGTGGGTTTCTCAGTGAACCTGCTCTTTAAACGACAATCTTACTTCCTGAATTTCTAATACAGGAGAGCAGCAGATGGCCATGGAGACACTGTTAACGGCGATTGCCATCATTAAGCAGTCTAAAGTGTACGGGGATGAACGCTGCCAAGCTTTGGTCACATCACTCAAAGACTGTTTAGTCTCAATCCAAGGCAACTGCGACACCAGGTTTGTATATTTAGGACACTTGGTTTGAGTTATTGTCTTTCTTAAAGATGGTTGTTTGTTTTCTTTATTAATTTATTTTTTTTTTTTTAGCAGCCGTTCAAGAGAGAAAGACAGAGACCGGGACAGAGGCCGTGAAAGAGACTATGACCGCGACAGAGATCGTGACAGAGAGCGATACCGAGAACGTGACCGAAGTGACTCTTACAGCAGGGAAGGAGCAGGAACATCTCGAAGACACAAAGAACATTCCTGGAGTGGAGACAGGGACAAAGAGCGCTCACGAGAAAGACATCGAGAATACAAAGACCGATACTACTAACCTGGTAAGATCAACACTGATTTAACAACTGCATTTGCTAAAAAATGAAATATTATTTTGGGTATAGTAAGGGGAGCATTTCTTCCCTAAACAGATAAGTTAAATTAGTTATTTGTATTATAATGTTCACTGTAAGTCAGACACATGATCAGAGATGATTTACCGGTCTTTAGAGTCTGAGTTTACTGTGCATGCATAAAGTAACTGGAATCAGGGAAGACTCACTTTCCTTTATAGTTCTTGTGTACTCTGTTCACTTTTTTTCCTTTTCTCCCTAGACTGATGAAACCTGCCTGGAAAAGATGGGCATTTTCTTGCACCGAGGTTGATAAATGTCAAAAAACGTTTGGTGAAGTTGAGACATTTTATGTTAGAAAGTATGAAACCTACTTTTTATCAGTTATATTCACTATGTCTGATATGTTTTAAGAAAAAGTTGTGTAGATTCATTCCTGTATTATAGGATTTCAACATGCATGTAGTGAACACCTGTTAATAACTTGTGTTTTCATTTCTTTCTTTTGTATGAATTCTACAAATAAAAAAATTCCCCACATGTTTTGTTATAACTGTAACTATAGGTAATTCTGTCAGATCACATCTTTGATCAACTATTCCAATCACTTAATTTTACAAAATGAAAGGTTACATTTTCAAATACTATTAACTACATAATTAAAACCATTTATTTTCATTGCTAATTGTTGCACAAACTGCATAAAAAGTAGAAGCATATGAACAAAAGAAAATGTTATTCATTTTATTTGAAAAAATTCATTAATTGAAAAATGTTTCCATAAAGTCTTCTCTGTGATCGTAATTTAGGGTTACACAGTACACATTTGCCCAAATGGTGCTACAAAGTCCACAACATTCTTCCATTCATTTTTCCAACGGAGCATAATTCAGCAATTTCTCAATAAGATCCACGTGAGAAAGAAGCATCCTTCGACAGCAGTACCTCTTCAAGCCAAGCGCGTCAAGGGCATCACTATGAAGGAAGATGGCAAAAGTCAGTCCCAAAATATGTCACAGAAACACGGTTTAATCACTGCTGAAAACCATAAGGAACGATGGCTCCAGGTGAAAGCTATTGTGTTTTTAAAAAATCAGTAAACCCAATATTAATTTAGAAAGGTATTTAATCTGCCTGCATTGTGACCAAATGTTAAGAGATGTTCTACCTTTATAGAACAGCTACTCAAACACGTATCAGAACTATTTCTGACATACAAAGATTACGAAAAGTGAAGCTAGACATGGTTTCTCACCCCTCTGTATATTCCGCTTGTAGCAGACCGAGGTACGCTTCCCATTTGTTCCCCACGATCTTCCCACAAGTGAAGCACCTCACAGGGATGATCATCTTTAAATACCTGCAACAAAAGTCAACCCAGTTACTGTCTAAAAAAAAGTGTAAAACAATCACCACAGTTGTGTCGTACAACATAAAATAACTACGACCAACGCAGTGATGGACACAAACAGCATGTGAACATCATGTTTTGCTAACATTAAAGTAGCAAAACATAGCACAGCAACGCGTAAAGCAAACGCGTCTTCAGTTTTTGTTCCCGATAGTGATTGATTGATTGTCCAAAATATTTACTGAAAAAATACAAGACAGTTCAAATACATTATTAAAGCTAATGTTGTATTTAGCTACGCAGCTAGCACACAAGCTAGCGTTAGCTGCTGGTGAAATAATTCCGCGAAACGACCTTACGCACACGTCATTAGTTCACCACGTTTTAACATATCTTTCACCTTTTGAGTCTGTATATCAGAGGAATGTACTATTTTCTTGGTAAAGGTAACTCCAACACGATATCGATGACTTCCCAATCCAATCCCCTCGCTCGTTGTGCCCCTTTAAACAACTTCCGGGTAAAATCCGCCAAAATAAAAGCGGAATAAAAAGAGCGTTTCCTGTGTGATTGCCGAGATTGACCAAAAAAAAAAACATCCAGGCAAAACAAGTTAATGTGTTTGTGTTTATTAGATTCGGCTTTAATGAATGTGGTGCAAAAAAATAAAACAACATTTAATTAGAATCACAATACCTATCCAATAATGATTGGCTCATTTCATTTAATAAACAAGCATGTGTTAAAGTACTCCCATCACACTTAGCTAAATATGTCTTGGAGGACAGCAGATTATGTGTTTGTTTTTTTTTTTGCTGTTTATGCAACATAGCCACTCACATTGACTAATGTATTTTTTTTACAAAACAAATAGCTTTTACGCAACAGTATTAACATCCACGCAACCAAGGGTAGCAGGGTTTAAAAACTGAATCTCCTTGATATAACTAATAAAATGCATTTGTATCTCAATATACCATCTTGACAGAATGTTCAGGAAAAGAGTTAAGTCTTAAAAACTAATTGTTTGGAGGTGGTAACATGCAAGAAAAAAATCTTAATCCAATGCAGATAGTTACACAAATAAATATTAACATGAATGCACAAAGAAATGCTCACTATAGGACTGGTTAACTGCCTTTAATAAGATTGAATTTCAGATTTGTTATATTTTACATTTAAATGATTGAGCACAGAGAGGAGGGTGCATAAGGAAGATATTTAAAATATAAAAAATATATTATTTCCATCATTGTCATCTTTACAGTCACCATGATAAATGTCATTATCATTACCATCAGTAACATCATACAGTAATACATCATCTATGTAATTTAATTTGCTACAGCACATATGCTAAATGAGGAATCCTACCTGAATTATTGCATTTATACGCTGTTGAAATTATGAAAATAGGAGTTTTCATATTCTTTTTTTTTAAGAGTACACTGTATTGTACAATGCAAGGTGAAATTTATTTTTGTGTTGGCATACTACTTTTTGAACATGTCAGGGGAGCTGACTAGTGATGGTGATATACTCATGACTTCTTTTGGGGTGGTCAAAATTGTGTTGAAGCTATACATGCTGGTTGTCAAAACTACCTTTCTACTAAATGGAGACAACCGGATGAGTTTCACAGTTGCAAGCTGAAAGTCTAGTGAGCCGCTGTACAGGTGAGTTTGTGCAGTAAGAAATTCTCCCCTTTGAGTGAATTATGAGTAAATTTACACACTACTTTCATGTTATTAGAAATGCTTTCATTACATCTTTTTGGTGGATGACTTTGAAAACACAAAGAGTGGCATAAAAATGGACACAACTTTGGTGTTCTGGCTGTGGGCTTTCAAACCAGAATAGAATATAACACATGAATCTACTACTACTGTTGGTGTTTGACATGACATGAAAGGTTAATTATTTTATATTTGATGATTAAAAGAATAATTATAAATCAAAACACAACTTCACCACTACTTTGTGTTCCAGAGGTCGTGTTAAATAGCTATCCCATACTATTCTTCATCCACTGCATGTTTTGTCCCGGAAGAAGATGACAGATGTAGATTTCAGTGTTTGATACTGTTTTTGTCCATTTTAAACCCAATGATTTGGTCTTTGTTACTCTATACCAGAGGTCTGCAACCTTTAAAGCTGTCTCCCCCCCCTCTGTTACAGTGTCTTTAGAAAGAAGACAATTAACTTTTGAGAAATTACTACGGAAGACAATTAGGGCCACTAAAAAAGTTCTCTTTTTTCTTAGGATTCTAACATGATAATTCTAAAAAAAATTCAGAATTCAGAGATTAAATCACGATGGCAACTTTTTTTCGAGAATAAAGTAACAATAGATAGTTTTTAAAATTTTAAGCTAGAGCTTTAACATTGATCTCAGTGATTGTTGGGTTAGAAACTTGACCAGTTTCATATTTGACACCACTCTGCAGCCCTCTGCTGACCAAAATTGCACTTGATAGTTTTGTGGAGCGGGTAGGTGTTCTAGGGGGCGCTCTTATACCTGCTTTACAGCTGTTGGCTGTAATTCTAGCTGTTAGCATTTTCAGTTCGCCGACTGTCAATAAAAAGCACAAGAAGAAGAAGAAAAAGAAGTTTACTTTTTCTGTTGGCATCATGGTGGAGCCCAGAAGTAAAAGTAAGAGAGTAATGTCTTTGGAGGCGAAGCAAAGAGCTAAAAATAGTGAACATCGACACGGCCTACACTAGTTTGAGGGAGCTGAAGGAGGCTACAAAATCACATACTGATGATGACCTGGCTTTGTTGCTACTGAACTTGTAATTAATAATATTTTTTGTCCAACAGTGTGGATATTTTTATTTGTGGTTTATTTTAGTATTAGTTGCCTCATGCTAGTGTTAGCTCATTGTTAGCGCTAGCTACAGCAGGCTGCAGCAGGGTTGTTTATGACAGTTGTAATTTCCACTTTCAACAAGTAGGGTAGAGGAGCAGGAAACTGCTCTGTGTTAGTTTAAAGTCACAAATCTTCTTGTTTCATCTTCCATCTATATTTTTTCTATGAGATTTGTCATTAAAAAAAAACACCATTTTGTTTCTATTATTAAGCTTTAAAATTAATAAAAATAAAACTTTTGCGAAAAGTGTATGGATGTCTTCCCATAAGGGGTTATTGATATTTGAGGAAAATTATGTTAAAAAAATTATCTAAAAATATTAATAGTACTTTTAGTGTCATTCTATTGAGGAAATTAAATGAAAATACAGGAAAGCTGCTTAAATTAGCATTTTCATTATATCTATGTTTTAAAAAATGAGTTGGTATTTTACCATTTTTAGCTTAAGTTATTAATTGTGGATGATCTAAAAAGCCATATTTGGCTCCAGAGCCATAGATTGCAGACCCCTGCTCAATACAAAAGTTTAACCACATTTTTGCCACAATGTGGAAGAAAAAGAACATATATTAGCCTGGGGATGGTTCGACTGACACCACAGAATCAGCCCAGGAACCCTGGTTTATGCCTGAGTGACAGAACTGAATAAAAGGTTTACTTTTCAAGAAAGAAAAATGTCAGTTTGCCACAGTTGAACATGGTGTCAAATGGAGGAAATCTGCAAATTCTTGCAACAAACTGGCCAAAGTCCGCATTATTAGTGATGGTCGATTACAATTACTGGGCCAGTATTAACTCTCTGAAAGTCAGCTTTTGCCCGAGCCCATGCTCGTATTCAATTTTAACATATCTAATTCCACCTGTGTAGGTGTTTCTTTTAACAAAATATCCATAATCCTTCCCTATGCATAAACATGACTGTTCGTTTACCAACTCTTTCAACTATTCTGTTCTAAAGTAAGAAAACTGTGATTGCTCAAGAACATCATGAACACAGTGGATATATCATTTTGAAATATTTACGCAAAATTAACCAAGCTCATTCACTGTGTAGGAATGCACAAATATTGCAACCTCAAGTCAATATTTGCACACGCTGGGTTAAACGAAATAAAGCAGACACAGTTGCATTTAGAAGGTTTAGGCATTGAGCTCATATAGTCTATGTTTTTTATAGCTGTTTTTTGTCTTTTATAAAATAATATTACATTATGCTGTACTGTTGAGACTTCATGCATATACTATTAGTATATTTATGCTCCATACACAGCCTTGGTAAAAACTTAAATGGGTTGATTCACTACAAGTGAGATCAGGTCAAAAACAAATAAAAAAACAAACTATAAAATAAACAGTGTCTTCTCAATCTCTTATCCAAACCACATAGACTGCAAACCAGTCAGCTGTTATTCTAATTTGGTTTTAATTTCTCCTCGCCAGCAGCAACACTCCCAGCAAGATGGCTCCTGCAGCAATAACAGCGCCACCGATGAGAAAAGGCTTCAGGTGTTCCAGAGAGTCTGTGCCAGAGGCCGCAGCTTCCTCGCTTCCTGCTGCTGCTGATTCAGCTGCTGTTCCTCCATCCTTGGAGGAGGGGGATTTCTCAGGCTCAGGGGCTGCAGGGGCAGGGTCAGCCTTGCGTGGTGCTGCTGGCTCCTTCTTCTCTGCTTTGGATGCTGCCTTGGGTGCTGAAGCCCCAGACTTGGCCTTAGCTTCCATGGACTCAGGGACACAGATGTGGTCTGGTCAGGAGTTATAAGGTCGGCTTTGTGCTGCTTCACTGGAAGAAAAAAAAACAGCAGCACAGAAACAGACAGATTATCCTTCTAAATTAGACTCAGTCATCATGTTATCTGCTCTGATGACTCTAGACAGACTGAAACATGAATGAGGCCCTGATATCCATCTGCTTGCTGAGCCCTGAATCAGTGAAGCCTTAAATGTGACCTTGGGAAAAGACGACATTGATGGGAGCTCTCCAAATGCTCACAGGGACATGAAAATGTTTATTTTGGTCACAGCTGCTGTGACATAACTGCTAGATGAAGTAGGATTCACATATAGAGCAGCTTCCTGTGCTAAGCTTTTTTTTTTTTACGAGACAATTGGGTAATTTAGTAATGGATGCTGGAGCTGTAGAGCTTCAATGCAAAAGATTTGAATCTCTGACCTCAAGAAGAGCCTGGTCCAGATGCAAATAGATCAAGATCTAATCTCGATGTTAAACTTAAGCGCACCCACTATAAATATATCTCGCTAATCTAATGTGCAAGAAATGGACCGCAAGATGGAGGAGAGAGCACGAGTGTGATGGTAGAAATAAGCAAGAAAACAAAGGAGGCTAAATTTAGTAGAGAGTGGATGTGTCCCAGTAGCCTGAATGTTACAGAATGTAGCCTGGAAACAGTATTTACACAAATATTTTATTTTAAATAATTCTCTGAAAAAGGAAAAAGAAAATATGAACATTATTTACCTTTTCAACACTTCTGTATAGATGAGAAGAATAACAGACGCGTATAGGAGGCAGAGCTGTCTCTGGAAGTTGGAAATGTCCTCAATATTGGAAAATGAGAGACAGCGGAGAGATGGAGGACACTGAAAACAGGAGGGAGGGGAAGGAGAGCAAGAGGAAGGGAGGCTGGGATGTACCATCTGGAACTCAAAAAGGGGGATTATGTTCCATGATGTTTTTTTTATCAAGCTTGAGGCAATAAATCAGCATTAGACTCAGTGAGACAAAATCCACCTTTCAGCTAGATTAAGTCGTTTATAATACGTATATTTCTTTTAAAATGTATTTTGGTTTGATGCCAAATAGTTATCAAATAATATTGAAAGGTTGTGTAAAAAATGTATGAATTAATTTTTTTTTTCCTACAGAAAATGAAGCACACACCAAAATTAATTAGATTATTATTTATAGCAACTTCGGTGTATCAAAAATAAATTCAGATAAAAAAAATCTTGTATCTTTAAAGCTATTTCCAAATAAATTCTGCTATGAAAATAATCGCAGCTTATTGGCTGTGACAGAGTTGTTATCATTTAACTTGTATTAAGTAGACTGTCTAAAAAAACCTTTAACTAATTGGTGTTTAGATTGAAGATTATCTCATTTATCTTAGCCTTCATTGCTAAACTGCAATAACCATTTCCCCCCTTTTTAGATGGATGACGATTCCATTCCCTTTAACATTGTTCCAAAGAGCATATATCATGTCAAGATAGTAAGCTACTAGTTTGACAGCTCAAACATTTTTTGAATAATAGAAATATTAAAAAGGTGTCCTCAACACAAAATATTGACCTCATAAAAGTTTTAGCATCGATTTTTCTTTAGTATTTTAAAACCATAGCTTAGTTCATACCTAGGGTACAAAAATGAATGAAATAGTAATTTGTACAGGTGTGTCTAATTCAGATAAGTAAAGGCTAGTTTTCATTTAGAAACTTTACAACCACCATGACATTAAAATTAACAGACGTTAAACTCATAATAAAGACGATTAAGGTGGGCCTTTATGAAGCTTTACACAAGAGGATAAAACAATGTAGGCCTAGGCAATGGAAAGTGAAAGTGCCACCTTGCTTTGGAGATTTACTCCGGCTTTCATTGCCTCTCAGTGTCGTAACCGTGGTAACAAAGAGCGAAAACACTACTAAGCACCAATCTGCGCATGCGTGACACAGCAGGCTAATAGTAAGATAGCATTTTAACCGAACTTACCCAGTGCTGTTTTAAACTATAACCCATGGTCTATAGGCTATGTAAAAAATTAGATTATAAAAACAATGGAAAACAAAAAAGTGTCGTCACTCCATCAGGGTCTTTCTGGATGACGTCACACTCGGGAGGGGCAACATCTCAGAACACTGCCCTCTTTGAATCAGTTACCCATCCCTGATATTCACAAACCACCAGTGGCGCCCTTTCTCCGCAAAAATTCCCAAACCGACTTTCATTTAGAAAAGCGATTCAGGTGACCGTATACGAGACATTTACGGTATTTGCGTAGTTCTTTGCGGAAGAGGGAGTAGCAGCTCATTCGTACGCAATTTTTCGGTGGGAAAATGTCCCAGGGGATGGGCACGATTGTCGTAAAATGCTGCCTTCGTTTCGCTGTAGCTGGTGTCCGTGTCGGGATTCGGCCGTTCTCCGGTCAATGGTACGCTCAAGTACACCGTGAAAACCCGAAGAAGTCGTTTTGTTGGTCGTGAAACACGAGGGACTTACTATCTCCTGTCGAATTCATCATGCCCTGGCTGTGACGGAAGGAAACGGGAATGAGCTCCACTCTGTGAGGAGTCACAGCCGAAGACGTGTTGCAGTTAAAAGCGGAGAAACCGAGCTGTCACTTCCCAGCGCTCACTAAAACGGCCGTGTGATCGGTGCCCCCGTTGATGGTATGTGTGAAACCTGCCTGAAACCCGACAGATAACCGAGGAGGCTCCGGGGGGCTTTGATCTGTCGGTGTCCATTCATCTTTCTGTTGTAATGACGTCTGCACGGTTATTCTAATTCAAACGTTGAGACATTTGAGGATTCATCCGCCCGACCCCGATTCGGTGTCGGGGAGAGCGGGGCCGAGGCGGGTGGACATTCGGGAAGATATGGGAAGGAAAGCGGAACCGATGCAGTGGGTCTCGGCAAGGCATCGTCAAAATACAGGTGAGCAGCTGCTACCGGGTGAGGATACTGGCCACACACACACACACACACACTACATGAAGAACAGCGTGACCCAGCTTTTTAACTCATGCTCCACAGCTGTGTGACACAATTTGTCTTGGACGAGGCCCACCAGCGGTCCTGTCTGTGTATAGATGAATGAGCACTACAGCTGTTTGACTTGTTGGATTCACGCATTATGATGCTATTGCTCACATCACCCTCAGGTCTGCAGTTAACCTTAACCCGAGCGTGTTTTCTTCATGCATACGTCTCCATCTGCCACAATTTTAGCCATTATACGTCACAAACAGGCTTTTTAGCCTTTCAAGGATTTAAAGGGATAGTTCAGGTCTTTTAAAGAGTGTTTCTGGTAGATAAATCCTTTAAAAACCTCAGTTTGGAGAAACTGAGATTAATTTTTCAGTGGCTAATCTTAGTGAAAGTGTTTCTGCTGTCTTAAAACCACTCCAGTCTCAAACGTTTCACAGCAGGTAATATAATTAAGTTTGCAAGTGTGCAAATTTGACATTGCATGGTTATTTATGTAGAATTGTAGAACAGAATAGAAAATACTTTTATTGCCATTCAGTGGGGAAATCTTGGTGTAACGACAGCAAATAAGACTCACAGCAAGAAAAAACTTAGAACATGAATCGAAAACTGTGCAAATAAGAAATGACTGAGTGCAGGTATAGAAATGGTGCACATAACAAAAAGCAGCAGGAATGCAAAGACCGTTCACTGGGTTTTGTTGGTAGCAGTGATGGTTATAGAGTCTAACAGCTGCTGGGAGGAAGGATACGACAATGTTCCTCATGCACCTAGGGTGTAGCAGCTGATGGAGCTCTCCAGTTCCACAATTTTGTGATTATTCGTAGCAGAAATGGGTTGTGGAAATTCTAGCCAGTTTCATCTATCTAGAATTTCACAATAATTCTGGCAAAATTAGAATAAAATGAAAATCTACAGCTTGGTAAAGGTTAGAATAACTGCATGAGCTTGATTCATTTTAGAGACTTTGTAACTGGCCTTACTGTAACTAGTTTTAGCTCATCTTTTAAAAATAATCTGTTTTTCCAAACTGAGGCTATTCCAAAAGCTTTCTTCAACTGATAAAGAAATTATTACATTTCTGCAGAATGCCAAATCCAAAGATACGGACAGTTGTATTAGACTAATAGAACTGGAATCTTAATAGGGACAGTACATTTTTATCATTCACACTAAAAAACCCTGATGGTTGTTTCATTTAGTGCCGTTTCCTTTGCACCAATATGAATGATCAGAGCTGTAAGATAATATCAAGCTTCCTCTCCGTGCATCCAGCTGTGTCTAAGTGGGCTCCACTCATTGATGTTATATCATGGATGGAGGAGTTTAATGTAAACAGATGGAGCACAGTCTGAAAGGTTGTATTTTGAAGGCACACTAAGTAACTTTTTCATATTTTCAAATCATTTTTTTGAGCCAGTAGGTGCTAAAATGACCCTTTACAGAGTGAATGAAAAGTCAGTCAGCTCCCTCCTGTCCTTGTGGGCAGAATATTGCATTTGCATCTCAAGTCTCTCTGGACCGCTCCCCTGAAGTCTCACAAAGTCACGTATCTCGCGATAAGCAGTAACGCTTTATGGCAATCCATGTTTACACCTCAGGACAGATGAGCCATGAACCAAAGAAAATCTTTATCTGATGAAGCTAAAAAGAGGAAAGAATGTCCGACCAAAATAGGAGTCAAACAAGAGTCAACATTAGGAGTTTTCTGAATCGTGAGAGCTCAGAGACAAATAAGGATTCAAATTGGATGCAGACCTAACGATCATCCTATTGCGCTTGTAAGTTTAACTTTAAAGAGCAGGTTCACTGAGAAACCATTTTTTACTTATCATTTCTGAAAATGATCGGTCACTCTGAGTTTAACATGCAGAATGAATGAAAATGTGAATGTGAAAATAGTCTACCCCTATTTCCTGCATTAGCTCTGGGTAGAAAAGAGACAGAAAAAACTTTGTTCAGAGAGCCTGATAGATCTACATCACACTATCACTTAACATTCATTGACTCACCCATCTTGGCTCATGACCGGGAAGGCTGTTGTTTACTTAGGGTCCAGGAGAGCGCAGAGCACATCTTGGCTAATAAAAGCTAACATTAGCAACTCCACAGCATGGCAGAACTCCTCCAGGCTTGTGTTTTTTGCATATATAAAACATCAACATTGCAAAGCAAATGGAGTCTTTAGATTCATGTTGCTGTTAGCCAATCGCAGGCAAGATGTCCAAATATCAGGAAATAAGACTTCAAATCCTGCCGTCTGAAGCTACATTCTCCCCCGGCTGACTTCTACATCCTCAAACAGGAGCAGCTGCCACCATTATTTAGATATTGCTACAGTGGAAGTAGGTTTGGACATTCGTACATAACATGGTGTGTCAATGCTTATGGGGTGTTATACCCATGTTTCTCAGAATGAATTGTATCTCTGTAGCTGTTACAAAGTTACTGATATGCATAGGAAAGCAGGTTGGACAGCACAGAGTTTTTGGTATGGCACATTACACACCCAAAGCTGCCTATAATTAACATCAACAAGGTATGTGTGGTTTTGAATCGTAGGACTAGCCTAGATATCTAGACCAACAATAGCAGTAGCAAAAAGATTTTGCTCTGCAGATCGGTCTAGCTACACTCTGTTGTAGCCTCTGCAGGTCTACCATTGGCCTGATCAGTTTTGAGTCTTGCCAATCAAAGTTCTCTATGTTTGTTGGGCCGGCTTAGCACTAGAGCTGCGATGGAGAAAAGCTACAAAGATGACATAAGCTCAGGAACAGCACTCATTTGAAACAGCTTTGGCATCAACTTTGGACTGTTTAGACTTGGGCTTTTTTTAGACATGAGCAGATAGAGGTACTTAAGTCATTTATTTAAAAAAGAATGCATTTGCTTCTTCTGCTTCTTTTTCAACTCTGACTGATTGCCGTAGTGATGAATATGTCTTGCTGCTTGTTGCTTTGATTGGTCCTAACGCTGTCCAATTGCGTGCGGAGACAATTTGAAAGACAACCATAGATTTTGCCAAACAACTGGTTTGATTCAATTGGCCGTGGCCATCCTAGACATATATAGGATGGCTTGCCAGGCTGTTGTAGGACATCAATAGTCAAACATCAAATATATTTTTAAAGCTACCGGTATAAAAAAAAATCAAACATGCCAAAGATGACATTGTTTTCCTCACATTGCTCAGTGCATAAGTACTATGCAATTTGCACATTTCTAATGGGAATAAATGTTAGAGAAATAAATTTGCCCATATCTTGTAATTAGCGCTCAACTAAAAGAAGCCGGACAAAAGTCGGACATAGCAAAGTGTTTACGAGATATTACGAAGATTGTTGTGTTCAAATATTCAACTTAAAATTTACATAAAGTTTAAACCCACCAGTACTATTGTACTTTCATCTAGTTAGAAATCATCTAAACTAGTACAAATAATGTGTTGTATAGAGTGAGACAAGTTCCGTAAGTATTCAGTCATCTAGCTTTTTTTGATCATTAAACTTTATTTAGTTTGAATCCAGATTTTAAAAATCCTTTTAAGCAATCTCATATAAAAATGTTAAGTTTGGAAAAAAAAAACATTTCCCTAACGGTGTCTTAAAATGCCTCAATATTAGAAATGAGCTGAAACATGTGCGCTCATAAAGTATGCAGTAGCTCACAGCAGTAGGGAAAATATGGGGTAATGAGTCCCGGTGATCACTGTGCATCTTCTTGTTTGACATAACTCTAAAAATACCAATTCACAAGTGTTAACAAGGGTCATTAAAATTTTCAAAGTTGCTCTGGCTAGTAATCCTCTGGGTTTATATCTGTAAATATAAAAAGATTTATGTAGGTGTTCCATATTTCTTGTCAAGATGCAAATACTGTAGCAAGGGTTGAACTCTGCTTCTTAACAGTAAATGTTTATATAAAAAACGGCTTCACATACTGATATTATTAGTCTGAGTGCACGGATGGTCTTTTTATTTGAGCATTTATCTCCCTGACCGTACTTGCCCGGAGAGCAAAAATAAGAGAGTTACAGAAATTAATAAGCAACTGTTTGATGCGAGTGTTCAAAAATGCTAAAATGGTATGAAAAATTCAGCACACTGCCGAAAACCTGTGGCGGTAGTGAAGTGTTGCATGGGTAAAAAAAATGCTGCAGTTCTTGTCAAGATTTGGCCAGATACAATTACTAACAGAGATATACATGCATGCCACAGACGGGATGGTACACCACATATGCCACCACCCCAAAACACACACACAAACACAACATCCATGTATACACACACAATCTGTAGTGCACATACTATCACATCAACTAAAAGAAGAGAAAATGGAGTGGGAAGAGGTGAAAGGGATTGAGTGGGTGGCAGTGGGAGAAAAAGATGGAGAAAGAGGCAGAGGGAGAGTAGGAGTGAGTGGCACATGGCTTTCAGGCTAAAAAAAGACGAGCAGCACAAAACCAAAACCAGAATCTGGATTAGCTAGATAAGAGAAAGGAGGGGGACACAAGGAGGCTGGAGGGGGGAAAAATGTAGGTTTCCTCTGCACCAAAAATGGTGCAGATGCACACGCTCACTTTCATGCTCATAAATGCCCTCTAAAATATGAATACTGAATGAGTGTGTGGGTAGGAGAGAGCATGAAGATGGGATGAAGGAAGATGAGAAAGAAGGAAGGTGAGATGAAGATGGGAGAGGGTGAGATTCTTTAAGGATGGACAGAAAACGGCTGTCGTGTGACACAATAGGGAGGGGACGGGATAATTAGAGATGAGCAGCGACGTGACAAATGCTGGAGAGAATCTTGATCTGAGCAGAGGGGAACTCTGACCCAGGCACAGAAGAGACAGACTGGAGCAGATGGATGTATGGCAGCGAGCAGAGGAGATACAGATTTGGGACTGATCTGCTGTCACACAGTCATGCCAAGCCAGCAGAACTTCAGCATTTCCTTGAGAGATTATTTGTAGCCCGTCTCTTCAGGATTGTGCCAAACGCTTTGAAACGTGCCAAGCCGTCTTCAGGCTGTCTTCGCCGTCTGAAGCTAACATTGATACTGTCTTGTAGGTTTCTTATGAGCCACTTGCAGAGCAGAGGAGCCATTGGATCCCCAACTGCTCGCATGGGTGTTTCTCTTCAATACTGATTCATTAACTAGTGGATCAAAAGTTTATTAAAGGTGTCATTCACTTGCTGTGGTATTCCAGTTAGCTGTGGTCTCTAGTATGAGGGAAGACTTGTACGTCATTTTCTACAGATAAAAAGCTCTCACACTCCTGTTTCAAGGAGGTAGAAATTTTTCGGAGTAGTAGAAGGCAGAAAATAGCAGGATTACAAGCCTTACTCATTAATATTCATCCACCCATTCATCCATTGTCGTCCGCTTATCCAGGATTGGGCTGCGGGGGCAGCAGCCTAATTAGGGGGGCCCAGACTTACATCTCCCCAGCCACTTGGGCCTAGCCTGGCAAACCATCCTATATATGTGAATATATAGTCTGGCCACGAACCATTGACGGCCCTCAGTCGTGAGGCGGGATTTACGGTTGTCTTTCAAAATGTCAGCACGCAATTGGATAGCGCTAGGACCAATCAGAGTAACGAACAACGTGACGTAATCACAGCGACGGAAAAGCGGGAGGCATTAATGGCGTCTAACATCAATGATTTCTGTCGTTTTTGTATGAAAAACATGTGAATATCAGGTGTACTGGGACATTGCACTACTTTGTTTGATAAAAATAAGAAGCCGCTAAGTATATCCAACAGACTTACGCACGTTGGAGTCTAAATAATCCAATGTTGATGACAAAGCCGTTTCAAACGAACGTGGTTCCTGCGTTGCCGCCATGTTTGTGTTCGCGGCCGCAGCGCTGACATCATCGGCTACTCCCGCTCTGTGATTGGCCCAAAATATAGAGCGCTGTGATTGGCCCAACCAAAACTATAGCGAGTTGTGATTGGACAGCCACAGCAGTGGATCAGGCTGCGAGGTTTCCAATGAAGCGTGCCTAGCCCAAACACTGCAAAGCAAGAATTTGCTCTTGTTCACTAGGCTAACTTGGGCCAGCTCCTCCGGGGGAATCCCAAGGCGTTTCCAGGCCAGACGAGAAAAATAGTCCCTCCAGCGTGTCCTGGGTCTCCTCTAGGGGTGGGTGCATTTCATCGATGCGGCGATGCATCGCAAAGCTTCACATGAGGATTCAGAATCGATTAATGAACGTCGATGCTTAAAAAAATAAATAACGTGAAAGCTTTGTTGCAAAGCCGGTACTAAAAAAAAAAATACACGTAAAAGGAGCCTTAACAAATGTAAGTTATTTGTTTTTGTGTATAAGGGAGATGCTTTTTACTGGCGCACAATGTGGTAATCTAGGTGCTGTGGAGGAAAATAGAGGAACCAGCAGAAACGATCCAAAGTTTGGGATCAAACGCGCAGCTACGGGCAGATTGGCTAATGCTAACTAAGCTAGCGGATAGCAGACTCACGCCGTGGGTTCCAAAAGAACACGATGGTCTTGGAACTAAGAATGACTAAAATCTACAAGAGGAAGAAAAGTCCCACCGTCCTGTTTATTCGTAGCTGTCTGCAGCGCTATGGAGCAGAGCCACAGCAGCTAACGGGACTCACGTTGCTGTTGCTACGAGATTGCGCAACACACCGCTCCAGGCCTATGGCAAGCCGTTATAGTATGTAATTCACAAACACTTCTATCTGTGAACGTAATTTAAACTGGATTATTGCCAACCCGTACATTAAAAACATGCCACCATTACGTTGTTACCAGTAGAAATGAAATGTTATTCAATATCTCCAAAGCTGTAAGACAGTTGAGGTGATAGCATGTTGTTTTGCATGTTATTGAACTGTTTTCTAATAATGTTCTGTTGTTAAATAAAGTAAAGGAAGGAGAGAAAAAATGTTTCCCTAGAAGGTTTTAAATGTTTAAAGCTTTCCCTGATCGAAGTTAAGTTGTGTAAATATTTGCACTTTGACAAAGTCATACAGTCATAAAATAAGATTTTGTCTTTGGAAAAATAGTTAACTGTAAAAAAAAATGTATTTACTTACTGAGAGTAGTTTTAGAATGAAAAAAAAAGCATTAAAAATGTCAATAATCGAAGAATCATGGCACCAATAATCGAATCGAACCAAAAACCATTATAATCGAAGAATCGAAGCTCCCATAATCGAAATCGAATCGAATCGTGAAGTACCCTTTTTGGAACACCCCTAGTCTCCTCCCAGTTGGACATGCCTGGAAAACCTCACCAGGGAGGCATCCAGGAGGCATCCTAACCAGATGTCCGAGCCACCTCAACTGGCTCCTTTTGATGTGGAGGAGCAGCATATCTACTCCAAGCCCCTCCCAGAATACAGAGCTCCTCACCCTATCTCTAAAGAAGATTAATAATTATTCATGATATACAAATGTCTCTCCTTTGATTGGCTAACAGCAACTCAACTCATCCACTGCGTTTATTTGCTGTTCTTTCTTGAAACGTTGATGTGTTATCTCCACAAATAACACAAGCTGATCATGTTCCGCCAGGGTGTGGAGTTGCTATTGTTAATGGTCTACAAGCCGAGATGTGCTCTGCTCTCTCCTGGCACAAAATCAAACCAGCTTTCCGTGGTAGCAAGTTAAGTTGAGTGAGTTCAGGAATGCAGATGTGTGACAATCGTTTTCCCATTCATGTCCTTTCTGGGGCTAATGCAGGCGATTGGGGTGGAAGAATATTTTCACGTTCAACATGGACATGCATCAGAGTGACCAGTACCATTTTAAAAAGAACAAGTGTTACAGTTTCTCAGTGAAAGAGACCTTTAAACTAACTCAGAAATATCATATCAACACTTAGTGTTAGTCAGTCCTTTCTAGAGTGTAGCTGAGCATCTGAATATGAATAATGGTTTTAGAAAGTGTTCTTCTCAAACTATGAACCCACCACATAGATGTTTTTCTTCCACGCCTAAGTCAACATACAGCTCCCCTCCAGAATGCATCCCACTCATATCTGATGTATTCCCTGTTGACTTGTTAAAGTTTGAAGAGCTGTATTTGTGTAAAATAAATAAATAAATAAAATATGAAATAATGGCTCATGTGTCTCACCCAGTTTGATTGCAACTTGGCGGTTGTATTGTTGGAGACTTGAGAAAGAGCAGTGTCAAGTGTAAAGCCATTTGGCCGAGTGTTTCTGATTACTTTTTTTTTTATTTTCTGAATGTCTGTTGCTTATGTTGTTCACAACTTCAATTGCTTGTTTTTTGAGGACACAAGAAAAGTGTGTTTGTATTACTCACTGGTAAGAAGAAGAAACTGCTGCCGTGAAAGTGTGTGGATAGTTTCTAACACAATAGCTCACTCAACAAATGCATCACATACCACCTTGAGGTTAGGCCAGGGCACCTGACAAGTCATGCAAGGTACAGTTAAGTCTCACTGATTGGCATCTTAAGCATTACATGTGAAATTATTCAATGGGTTCCTTCTTCACAACTAAAACACTTTAAGAACTCCACTCATAGATTTTAGAAGTCAGTGTTTCGTATTTTGCTGTTGTCCAATATTGATATTTCTTTTCAGATTGTCACTAATTAAAACCAACCGCAAGTGTCCTCTTGACCTTGAATAGGTTTATCATTTAAAAGAGAGAAGGCCTCACATGTTCAAACATGCACACATGGCCACGTATGTTTCATGGTATGTGAAAAATGTGTGCTTCGTTCCTGTTTTTCATTTCATCAAAATGCTTGTGAATAAACCACTTTATATGTGGCTTATTTTGAGCATTTTTAAAATAAAATAATCACATTTTCAAAAGATTCTTAAAGGTGAGGTTCACTTAGAGACATATATTACCTCTTTTTGAATGATTGGTCATGCAGAGTTTCACATGCATGCAGAGTGTGAAAATTGTCTTCAACTCCCATTTCCAGCATTAGCCGCTGAAAGAAAATAGACAAGGAAATACTCAGGTCAGAAAATGCCAGACAGATACACATCACTTTGTAAAATTAGCATTAATAAACACAGCCACCTTCACTCACGGCCGTAGAAGGTTGCGTTTATCTTGCGGCTAGCAGTAGAGAGCATCTCAGCTAGTAGAAGCTAACTATTAGCATTAACAACTCCATGACAGGGCAGAAAATGTTCAGACTTGTGTTATTTGTGGAGAAAACACACCAACATCAGTGTTTCCACTAAACAATGACGGGGATTCCAGTGGCTCTAATTTCAGCCGTGGCATAAAGCCTATGGGAGGGAAACGCTGAACTAGGGATGTGCATTGGTAAAATTCTGGCGATACGATACGTATCACGATATATATATATATACATTCAGCCAGACAATATTAGCGATTTTTTAGACTGAATTTATTGTAGGAAAATTCAGTAAACAGTCCAAACTGATAAGTTACATGTTTAACATGAGGTATCTGAACCATAATAGAGGGATTTACATTTCAATGGTGGAAACAACCCATTGCTCTTTAAGTAAAAAAAAAAACATCTGCATTATCAGAAGTCATTTCAAACTAAATAAAAAAGGCAGTCTCTGTAGAATCCAACACACAAATATTTCAATTAAATATTAAGTATTTTCTGTAACATGAAAAAATATGTAAACAATGTCACTTTCAGTAGTTTCAGATTCTAAATTCAAATCAAAAAAGTGCTCTCTGCACCACAAATATATATTGCGTCAGAGTGAAGGTGGCAACACTGCTGGCAGCTAGCTGTCAGCGTTTGAATTTTCACCAAATGAAAAGAAAATACACAAATGTTTGCATGTAAATTCTTCCAAAATTTCAATACATGGCTTTTGAAAAATTGATATAATATCGCAGGAAAAAATATCATGATATATTGCCATATCAATATTTTCTTACATCCCTACACTGAACATTGTATTTTTTACCCAAGAAAGAAGAGCAAACGGAGGCAGCAGAAGAGTCGCATTGCTGTTAGCCAATCAGTGGCAGGACGTTTGCATATCATGAATGTTAATGAGTAAGACTCCAAATCCAGTCATTTTACGCCCTCCACTCCACACCGACGTTTAAATGTTTAAGATTGTGACAGAGAAATTAAGTTAGTAAAACTTGATATTGCTAAACCAACAAATACTGTTCAAAACTATTTTAGTTATGAGAGAAGAGAGAGCCAGACACTTGAATATATTACAGATTACAGGTAGATTATCTTTGTAAAGTGTGGACTGATTTGTTAAAAACAATGCTAGTCTTTAATGAAAAGCAAAGCCTCTTTTCTTGTAAAATACTTGAATACATTTGATAAAAAATGAGGAGATCAGGTTGGGAGGTGGTTCATTCTTACCAATGATTATGTTACAGCAACATTTGTAATTTTATACGACCAGGGAATTAGATTTGTCTGTTATGATGGTGGTTTTGTGTTTCTCAGCTGTTTTTCAAATCGGTTTGTGAAATCCACTCTCATCTGTGTGTGTTTTGGGTTTGCTTGCTAGACAAATGAAATGTGTCCTTATCTTGCTTACCAAGGTGCGAGATGACGAGGTTTCACAGGTAGAGAATGTGGTAGAAATAAAGCGGCTGTAAGCAGCAGTCTTCGTGCCACAGCTTGGCTTGATGCTGCTGTTCCTGCAGCAGATTCACTGTAATGAGATGGAAGAGGAGGATACTGAAACACCAGCTGCTAGACATACCACATCAACCTACTTTCTGCAAAAGCAGGAATATAAAACAGCTCTGGCTTTCAGTTTCAGGTCCAGTTTCTTTGGCTCCCACAGCGGAATGGGGTATTGATGTATTGATAATGTTCAGTGTAGTTATTTGAGAAATAAGAGCATTTGAGACTTGGCTTTATAGCAGTAATGCAAATGTATCAGTAGTCCTTTTATATTTTATCAAAGTAACTGTGTGCATAGGCTCTTTAAGTATAAATAACTGGGTTTTAGCGAGCTTTTGATGATGAAAATGTAATTTTATATTCAACCATCCTTGGTAAACCATTTCAGTGCTGTGCTGCATACTGTAGCTCTGTTTGCCTTTGTCAAAGACAAAGCCATTAGGATGAGCGGGGAGCCCTGTCATTGTTCTTACATCATTGTTGTTGTGTCATGTGGTTAAAGGCTTGGCACACGGTAGTACGCTGTGTGTGGAGCACAAAAGCATTGCTCACATGCAGGAATATCCCAGCCTTAACACAAAAACACACGTCCTCTGGTCGCAGATGAAGCCACTTGCTCAGATTCAAGAGTTTAAATGACTCATGCAGAATTCAGATCATAGCAGAGTCGAGAGCAGCGGTTTAGGCCGATGTTGAACTTGTGGTCGAGTTGCCATGAAGTTCCTGGAGTTAGAGGCAATGCACACAGCAAAGTCCGTTAGAGTTATGTGTTTAAGAACCGGTTGTGGTCATTGTTTGAGAGGAATTAACGGTGTAATGGGAAGTACCCAGGCTGCTTTGAAACCGTCATAGTATTCAAAAGCAAATTGGCTTAGAATTGACTTTAATTCTGACAGATTATGCTAAAGAAAACCCTGGTTGTGGCTCGAGGAAGTTAAGAACATTTCTCAAATTAATTTTTGTTTGCAATTTTCAGCAGATGATGAACCTTTTGAACTTGGGGTGTATAATATTTTGAGAACTAATACTGCAATATCAATGTTAACAATACCAGTATTGCAAAGGATTCTAAGTCACAGACACAAGCTGTATGACAGAGACATATGTTTGGCAATCAGATGGACCCAAACTCCACTAAATATCCACAGGAAGCACACGTAGAGTGTTGTGTGCATCTTTATGACCAAGTATATGGATTTGTTGCAACTGATGATGTCAATAATCAACAATGCACTTGCATGTTTTCCTCATATTGTGCAGCCCTGTTTCAAATGGAATTTGGCCATATTTGACTTCATGTAATTGGTATTCCATTTGCTCTTAATTTAGCTAAAACCAATCTGGGTTTGCAACAAAAACAAGGGAATCTAGTTATTTTTCGGAAATATGCTGAAAGCTTCCGAACAGTAGATGAGCTGGTGGAGGACAAATGTGTTTGTCATGAATGTAGACTGTGTCCCTTTTAAATAATTAAGAAGAACAACACTGTAGACTCGAGTATAATGTTTTAGTATTTGACTTTGGTGAAGAAAGTAAGTGCATCGGCTAATGTGTAGAGAAGTTGCCAAACGGCATCACTAATGGGCTAACATCCTCAGATTGATGGATGGGAAGGTCCCTGAGGAGGCAGCTGCTATTAGTGAGGACTGTGTGTTGAGAAATAAGTCCTCATCCATGAAATCAGAGCCCTACTTGTTAGTGAGTGCTGTTAGTTGATGACAACATCGATTGGCCGGATTTTGTTTACGTCACTTTGCAGATTGATGATTTGCCATCACGAGGATTAATGGCAGTGCTATATTAGACTACCATAGTCTTTGCTGGGAAGTTCTGATGTTTGCAAAGAAGCCAAGCACATTTTCATTTAAATCTGATTTTGAGGGCTAATTACTGGAGAGCTGCATGTTTATTCATTTTTATTGAATGGTTGTTGCCACATAAATAACTACCGTAAAAGTTCATTTGAAAGTTTGGCAAATGGACGACAAGAAGAAATGGAACTCTTTTGCTGGCAGAAGCAACAAAGAAAAGGCAATCTGCGTGTTCCTGCATTTTCTCTCTTTTATTATTATTAATAAATGTGTGGATAACAGCATTTTTTCCACTCATTCTCCTCAAAACAGACATTGCACATTTTCATAGAACTTGACTCACGTCCAGTAACTATTGCTTTTGTCTTCTTGGCTGTTATGCGGCTGACCAGCTTGGAATCCTTTTGGAAAAAGTCGCTCACCCACTATTCCCACTTTGTTTTAAATCATGTTTTGTTTTCCCCTTTTAAATCGTCCACTGGGAGCTGAACTAACATCCTAACAACGAGCCCGGAGGAGAGCAGTGTCTCTGGTGATTTAATGTCTTTTTGCATAACTCTGCCATGGTTCTGTTGGCCTCATTGTTGTGGCCTAAATAAGATTTAGGGGGAGTTTAGTATTTCTCTTTTACCCTATTCCTCTTTTTCCTTCATCCCATTCATTCTTATAGAGGTTTACAGGTAGCTGTGAGTTGACCTTTTCTCCGTTTGTTTTATTTTCTCTCGTGTTGTCAGAGCTGGGAGATATGTCGAAGAATTACTATCAGTACAAACTTCTTTCGGTCTTTCTATCATCTGTGTTGTCTTTTTATGCCATTTCTGTGCATCTCTAACATTGTTCCAGGTGGAAAACATTGATGAAATTTGTTTCTGCAGAGAATATCCTCATCCTTTTTAAAAGCAAGCGTTAAAGTGCTTAAAATCTGGATTTTCAATCGTAAAAACTCTGATCACAAGATCTTTTCACTACTGAATGCTAATTTTCTTGCAGCTGCAGAAGTCCTTTCACATTCAAGCTTTTTGAGGCCTGCTTTGTTTTTTTCTGCACAGAACTAGTTCTACCAGTAACTACTTCCTCTCAGCAGTTACAAAGAAGAGGGAAATTATAGCTGAGGGCAAGTTTTATTGCCTGTTAGGATCCAATACAGATGAGCCGGAGCAACTCATTCTGTCTTCAACAAGTCAGTTAATAAAACTGGGAAAAATCTATATTATCGTACATGCTGTTGCTTTATTTCATTTGAGTCCGTCTTACCCCTAAACTTATATACTTGTCTTTCATTAAAAATAATTACATTTTCAACTAAACCAGTGTTTTCCTCCTTCCTTAACTGGTGAATTGCTGTGTTTATTAGTGTATCGCCTCAGCATATATCAGTGGAGTTGGGGAAGCTATTGGACTCGAGTGTTATTACTTCAGCTAATGTGTTTGTGTAGATTCACATGCAGCTTATTGGAAATCTGTAAGGAAAAAAAACCTCATAACACTGATGGATACATAAGTCTAGTCCGAGAGCCTAGCTTTAATGGATGGATTGCGATTACAGAGCAATACCTTCAATGATAAGGTTTTTTAAATAAAATGAACTAATCAAGTTGTCATACAGAAATAAATTTATTTGGTTTTTTTCCTTATTTGTGTCCACTTTTCACAAAAATCAGGCAGTTAAAGCATGCATAGAGCAAAGTGTGTGATATTTTTTAAATTCTGTTATGTTGACTAGAACTAATAATAAATGACCTTAAATATGCAGTTTTATGCATGTTTTGTGTTGATAAACCTGGAAAAATAATATAGATTCTGTCTAAATTCAATAGGTCTCCTGCTTATTGAATCATTATTACTTGTGTTTGGTGGACCAGCATTTTGGATTACCTGTTTGATGTCTCTTCCTTCTGCCCTGTGGTTTTCAGGTCATGTTTTATTTGCTTAGCTATTTACTTACAGACACTTCGATCACGAGTCTTTGCACGAGGTTTTTGTTGTTTGTGTTTTATTAACTGTTGCATTGTGCTTTTTTTGTCTGTGTATTTACACACCGCAGACCTGACTCCATATACATGACTTACTAACCCTCATTCAAGGGGAGAGAGAGAAGCACTGAACACCTGAAATTAAATTTTCTCAACACGCTAACACAGTTAGCTCCTGCAAGTGTTTCCACTAAACCCCTATAGGCTCCTTTTAATAACAAGCAAGGTAAATAAAATTTGTCTTGAATGACTATGAAGTATTATCGACTTGGTAAAAGGTGTGTCTATTGTTTCACGTGTATGACCAGGCAAATTAAATGGTCTCAAAACTGGTGCTCAGTTAGCCTTTAGTTATCTTTTACAAAATAAAGCTACAAGCTGTCTGGGTACAAATTGAGTGCCACTGCACTCTGCATAGCCCTCTTGGACATGCATATATTATGTTTATCTACATCTTCTATTATTAGATATAATATATCTCAGTATGTTATTTCATCCTTTCATTTCTTCATTGTATTCCTTTTATTTTCTTTTATCCTAACTTTGTTGTATATCGTTTAAAACCTGCTTTGTCAAGTTAAAGTATTCATCACACACTGGTGAAATTACATCTCTGCATTTGACCCATCCCTGTGGTGGGGAGCAGTGAGCTGCAGCTGTGGCCGCGCTCGGGAACTATTTGGTGGTTTAACCCCCCAATCCAACCCCTTAATGCGAGGAGGCATTGGGTCCCATTTTTCAAAGTCTTTGGTATGACCCGACCGGGATTTGAACCCCGATCTCCCAGTCCTGGGGCGAACACTCAGACCACTAGGCCACCGGAGCTGGTTCATGTTTCATATCAACAAGTCATGTTTTTTTTCATGTTTAATTTTGTTATACTATCCTTTTTTGTATCTAGAACACAGCATTAATTAGTTTAGAACATCCTAACGTTTGTGTAAAAATGTTCCTTCACTCATTCATATTACAATGTCTGAAGGAGCAGTTTATTAATGTGTGGTTGTGTGAAAGATATGAGTAGTTGGCATCTTACTTGCATTGGACAGTGATCAGAACAATGTTGTTATTATTGGTTGTTTACACGTTAAAGACATACGCAACTTTTTCATATTTTTTAGTCATTTTCTTGAGCCAGTATGTGCTAAAATGACTCGTTAGATGGTTAATGAAACGTCACTCAGACCCCCACCACCCTCTGTGGCCAGAATACCGCACTTGCAACTTCAGAGTGCCGGTCCGGTCCCTGTTGGACTTACTAAAGTGGCGCTGACATACCTGGTGCTGCAGTCTGCTTCCAGCATGTTTCCTGCATGTTTTAGATCATGAACACAGCTGATTTGTTTGATTTAGTGATGAACCGCTCCTGTAGACACTAATGAAGGCTGAGGAGACATTTCAGCAGTTAGATTAAGGTGTTAAAAAAACGGACAGCAAGGAGATAAGTTTCACTTTTGCTTTCACTAACGTACACTAGGGGGTGCTAAAAACAAGCCAAAGCTGCATAAAATCCCTTTAAAATATGGTAAAACATTTACCATTTAGATGTTAAATCATGATCTGCAGTCCAGTGCAGCATGTTTAGTGTTCAACTGTAATTGTGTTTAGTAAATCCTGGTCAGGGTAACTAATCCTGATAAAAAGCTGTAAACTTTGAGGTTTGAGTTGTTTTTTTGGCAGAAAATCACTTTTGAATAGGGTGTTTTCAGAGTGCAGGTTAGCTTTAATCCTCAACAGGAAATCCTTCCTAGAAACTGCGACCACTCTGACTAATGTCTACTGCAGGTAGAAAATGGTCCGTTTTTTCTGAGCTTATCCGTGTCCGGGTTGCGGAGGTAGCAGCTCCAGAAGACAGGCCCAAACCGCCCAGTAAACTCCACCAGCTCTTCCAGTGGGATACCAAGGCGTTCCCTTGCCAACCTGGAGATCTAATCCCTCCAGTGTGTCCTGGGTTGACCTGGGGGCCTCCTACCAGTAGAGCATTCCAGCACCTCCCCAGGGAGGTGAAAATGTGATCTAAGATTTTTGTAACTGTAATGAAACAAACAAAAAAAAGGCTTATTAAGAAATAAAAAATGTCCAAAATACTTAAATAGACGAAGGTTCTGTGAATTGGCATGTCTGTGGCTGCCTCTGTTCTTGTTTTCGTCTCTTCGTGCCTTATTCAGTTCATTTCTTTGTAGCCTGCAGGCAACTCCAGTGATCTCTCCTTTTTTTTTAAGGAAGAACAAAAAGAAACTTTTTTGCATGATCATACTCAGAATTTCATATATTAAAACTTTTGTCTTTCATTTTTTCAGCATCCTTTCATCTCCTTTGACTCCTCTGTCCTTATATTTCACTTTTGTCCTCAGTGGGGGTCTATTTTTGTCTTTCCTGCAAGCCTGTATCAAGTGTAGGAAACCAAAGAATGTTGAAAGTTACTGACCTTACGTGCCGATGATGTGATGGATTATTTATTTTAAAATAAATCTCTGCCCATATAAATTCATGGTTTTGTCTTTTTAAAACTGTAGCAAAGACTTAAAAACTAGAGAAAAATGTCCTCAAATAAAGGAGGTGAAATTCAGTATGCAGAATATAATGTTTGTAAAGCACCTGTGATGAAAGGTTAAGTGTTGAGACAAAGGAGTGGGTTTTAACTGATGTCCGCTCTTTTCCCACAGGGCAGTGATGCCTGGGATGGTGATGTTTCGGCGGCGCTGGTCAGTTGGCAGTGATGACCTGGTGCTGCCCGCTCTCTTCCTTTTTTTAATACACTGCGTCTGGTGAGTCACCTTTTCCTCAGACCTGTTATTCATTTGTTTTATATTTGATGCACACACACACCTATCAGCCACAACAATACAACCACTAAAGTGAAGAAACCACTTTTTACACAAGTTGCATCTAATCAGATCCTGCGCCGGCATTCGCACCAACTCACCAACTCTGTGACTGATCTCTGTTGCCGGCTCAGAGGCGTATTCAGCAGTGGATCAACTTCAACCCCCCTTCCGTCCCATTCCGCCTCTGTACTTTCACACATTACATCAAAGCGGGATGAAGACTTGAGAGGCGATGTGTGAAAGGGACTTAGCACTGCTTCTCTTGTTATCACGCAGCATTCTGCTGGGACAACCTGCATCGTGGCAATCATCAAATGCTAATTTGGCACTTGCCATCAACCTCAACATTTTTGTACATTGATCTAAACAACTACAAGGCAACGGCGCTCCCAAAACTTATCATGTTTGTGGTGTTACACTGATCCTGTTTTCCATTTGTTTCTGTTTCATACACAGGTTGGTGGTTCTATCCGTGGTCCTGTTTGGCCTTCCGTACAGCTCAGACCAGTCTTGTTCCGCCACACTGGTGGATCATGGCCGAGGGTACTTGGGCATCCTGGTTAGCTGCCTTATATGTGAGAGCGCCATCATGTGGTTGAGTATGAGGGGCAGCATTTTGTACACGCAGCCCAGGGAAGCTGTTCAGTATGTGATCTACATTCGGCTAGGTAAGACATAAATGGTTTTCTGTGAGTGATTCTATTTAACTCTGTGCTTGTGCAAAATCAGTTTTTTAATTCTCTCTCTTTTGTCTCCAGTTATTCTCCTGGTCGAGTTTGTTTATGCTGTTGTAGGAATTGCCTGGCTTGTCCAGCATTACCAGCCATGTTCCGATGTCACGGCCAAAAACTTGGCTTTGGGTGAGTCGAGACTTTAAGTGGGATCTGTTTTAAACCAGGACATTTTTTATGCGTGAATGTGAATGTTATTATGTTCTTTGCAGGAATTGTGGCATGCAATTGGCTGGTGATACTCAGCGTTTGCATCACCCTCATGTGCACCTTTGATCCGACGGGTCGGACTTTTGTCAAACTGAAAGCAACTCGTCGGCGTCAACGAAACCTCACTACGTACACGCTCAGGTACCAACAGCCTCTTATAGACACGGATCACAATGTTTGTACTCTTCCTTTTAAAAAAGAAAGCCCAACAGTGGTTACTGACATAATTATTATTAATAAAAAATAATTCACACTAAAAAAAGTTATGAAGAGTCTGTGAATTTTGATACCCATAAAAAACCATTAAACTAATTTGAACATAGGTGTCTTTAATTTTGAAATCCGTCAGTCTGCCTGTTTAAAGGGTGAAAGGTAGTCACAGTGCTGTTTGGTATCGGGGTGTGTACCACACTGAACATGGATCAAGAAAAGCTAAGGAGGGTTAGAAGAACCTTTGAACAGATGAGACAAAACGAGTTTTATAGAGCAGAAAAGTGCAGTCTGGAGACGGAATCCATCAAACCTGAGACAGCTGGAGCTGTTGGCTCACGAGGACGAGGCATAAATACCTGTCGACAGGTGCAGAAGTCCTTTTGGGTTACAGAAATTTTTGAACAGTTTTAATTAGGGATGCACGATATATCGACGTCAATATTAGTATCGGCCAGTGTTAGTTTTTAACATATCGCTATCGGTCCGATAAGTAAAATTAGGTTGATATTAATGACAGATATTTTTTCTATTAGTTTCCATTTGTGTTTTTGTTTCAGAGTGAGAGGGGTGATGATGCATAATTGTTTAACTCATTAACTGCCAGCCGTTTTCTGATCAGAAAGCCCCTGACTGCCAGCGTTTTTGAGCGTTTTTCCTGTTTTTTGAAGAGTCACAGAACATTGTGCTCTATGATCATGTAAACGCCAAAACTACCAAAAGAAAGAGTAGACTCACTTCTTACATCAGGAAGAATCGCCGTATTTCTAGCGTTATCCGTTCTTTCACAATCTGGTGCCCAACCGTCGCTACAGACGAATTTCCGGTTCGGCGCATCGTTTTTTTCACAGCAGCGGCCCAAAACAAACTCGTAATCCATTGATTTTCCGCTTCCTGATCACGTGATGTGTGACATACACGGATGAAGATCAGCTTTAGACACGTGATGTTTGTTCTCACGGTGCGGAGGCTCACTCCGACGCCCGCCCCGTAAAAAAGCGAAATGACGACTAAAATCGTCTTTGGCAGCCAGCGGTTGGATTTGAAAAGACGACTTTAGTCGTCAATGGCAGGGAATGAGTTAATAGATGGATGGATATAATTCCTATATTTAGGGGTGTATATTGCAGGAATCTGGTGACACAATATATATCAGGATACTAAAAGTCAGACAATACTTGCAATTTTTTAGACTGAACTTAATTGAAAAACTCAAGTCAGATACTTTTAAGATACATTTGGTGTCATCACGAGATCTTATTGTTCCGGTGGTAAAACTTGCTGCCACCTAGCAGTCGGACTTTGAATTTCACCACACAAAAGAAATAAAGTAAATGTTTGAATGTAAAACCTTGGTGAAAAATCAATACACTGCTTTTATATATTGATTCAATATCTGAACATGAAATAATGCGATAGTTCAGTGTATTGTTATTTTCTTTCATCCCTACTTATATTAGTGTAATATTGGTAAATATCAGCTATAGCAGTGATATTAATATCGGATATCGATATTTGGCATACATTTTCACATTGGTGCATCCCTGGTTTTAATTATTGTTACTTTTCTCACTTCCAGTTTATTTCAGTGACCATTGTGGGTTTTTATTTCTTTAATGGAGGGGTACCGGCAATGTTTTCCACGTCTGTGAACATCTATTTATCAGTGTTTTATTTCATCTTGACACTAGCCTCCTGCACGTCTCTTTTTGGTTTTCACACTTCTTCAGTCGTGACAGAATTCTTTGTCTTTTTCTCGCTGTTAGACACAGACTAGAAGAAGGTCAGGCCAGCAGCTGGAGCAGAAGACTGAAGTTTTTTATGTGCTGCACAAGAGCCCAGGATACACAATCAGTGAGTCATGCTACACACCTAGTAAACTCATTTCCTCTTTGTGGTGAAGAAAAAGTTGAAGTGAAAACGGGTGAGACTGTAACCATGCATCTCATTTAAGACTTCATGGGCATTGCAGCTGCGAAATTGATTAAAAGCTGCTCTGATTGGATTATTTGAGTGTTGCATAACAACAGCAGTTCCAGTTTTTGTACAATAATCCCCTGTATTCTGGTAATACTTACGTTTTCTTGCTGTATTGTGAGCTCAGTGAGGACGACTGCAGTAAACCAAGCATGTGGTGGTGTGTCTTTTATTCAGTTACCTTTGATTCCACACTGAGCTCCATCTCTGTTACTTAACTCTGCTAAATTAAATTTGAGGTGGGGTGGATGACTTTCTCCAACCACAGGATCAGGTTTTTGTTTTAGCAGGTGGTCCAAACATTCTTCTATAATGAAACATTTTCCATTTTTTATTTAGTTTAGCTGCTGTTCAGTTCTACCGTCCTGTTTTTGCTCAAAATATTTAAAGCCATACTATGCAACTTTTTCATATTTTTAAATCGTGTTCTTGAGCCAGTTTGTGCTAAAATGACCCTTTACAGGGTTAATGAAACGTCACTCAGACCCCCACCGCCCTCTGTGGCAAGAATACCGCACTTGCAACTTCAGAGTGCCAGTTTGGTCTCTGTTGGAGTGGAGCTGACATGCCTGGTGTTGCAGTCTGCATCCAGCATGCTTCCTGCATATTTTAGATGATGAACACAGCTACTACCACATCCTAATACTTGCTGCTTTGACATCCAGGATGCATATTCAGAAGTGGCCAGCCTTTTTGCAGAGTTCTTTAGAGACCTGGACATCGTGCCCAGTGACATCATTGCTGGTCTGGTACTTCTTCGCCAGAGACAGAGGTCTAAGAGATCATCCATCCTGGACCAGGTATCACTCCCTGTAGGGTTATTTTTTTACTAAACATTAAGTCATACTAAAATAAATATGTCAAATAAATGCTTTGTTTAACTATCTTTTTTTTTAGGCCAACAATGATATTTTAGCATTCTTATCAGGAATCCCCGTCACTCGTAATACTCGATATCTGGACCTGAAGAACTCTGTGAGTGTATCGATGTATTAAAACTCACAAAGTCAGATTTGGATCTGAGCTGAACTCTATATATTTATCAATGTGTGTGTCTGCTTCTCCTTTTCCCTCTCGCAGTCTGAGATGAACATGTACAAAGATGTGTGTTATTACATGCTCTTTGCCCTGGCTGCATATGGTTGGCCCATGTACCTGATGAGGAAGCCCGGCTGTGGGCTGTGCCGCCTCGCCAGCTCCTGCCCGTAAGCACTCGAACATACCCCCGCACATTTTTATCTATTTGATTTCTGTGTCTCCTGAGCCTCTTCAGCGCAGATCAAATTTCACATGCGGCAATATTTGCCAAGTGGTATTCCACTGAGACAATACCACTCCAGCTAGACCCACTCACTGACACAAGCAGCACACTGAATCTATCACACACTCTTACCCAGATGTCCTGCACCGGGATGCTAATTATAGCTCTGTTTTCACCTGTTGTTGCGGTATTTCTCTCTGCTTAATAACCTAACACCGATCATCTCTTTTCCTGTGGCTGTGGTCTTTGTCTTCCTGCCCAGCTGCACCTCGGTGTCTGGCTCTCGGCTGTCTCAGTCCGTGACAGTGGAGGAGGACAACTGCTGCGGCTGCAACGTCCTGGCCATACGCCGACACTTCCTGGACAGGGATCTCAAGCAGGTCCACATTGTCTACACCTCCTGCCACGACGCTGTGAGTAATCCAACACGCAGACCTTATACAGTCATATGTGTTTAAGCTCTAATTCCTTGTCAAATAGAGGATAGGTGTTGTGGAGGCGTTTCACAGCATCAGGCTAATTTGTCTCCACAATGTGCGGTAGGAGGAGAATCACCCATTTAATGATGTTTTAGGTTGATGAACAAAATCAATGATGCTTGAAGTTTTGAAGTTTACTTGCATCTTCTTTGATTCATTATGTTCTCTGAGATGCTTGAAGCTGTGTGAGTGTTATTCACCTTCTTGATAACCAAACTGTTGCTGAGAAAAATTATTTGGTTGCTGAGTTTAGGAATGTCCCGTTCCGATATTGATATCTGAAATAGATCCGATATCTGCCCAAAAAGAACTATATTGGATTATATCGGACTGCATCAAAAATCTCTGAAATAAGCAGTTAGTTCCGCTTTAAATTCTGTTCCAGCAATTCTATATAGCAGCGCCCAGATCCAGCACTCAAAGCCCACGTGATCAGAACAGTGTGTGCTGGAGAAGTAGCAAGGAACAAGAGCGATGTTGGCCATGTGGCAGTATTTTTTGTTAAAGGGACACTTTGCAACTTTTTAATATTTTTAAATCATTTTCTTGAGCCAGTATGTGCTAAAATGACCCTTTACAGGGTCAATGAAAGGCCACCCAGCCCCTGTCGCCCCCTGTGGCCAGAATATTCCACTTGCAACTTCACAGTTGCCGGTCCGGTCTGTTGGGACTTAGAAAAAATTGAGCTTGACATACCTGGTGCTGCAGTCTGGTTCCAGCATGTTTCCTGCATGTTTTAGATCATGAACACAGCTGATTGGTTTGATTTAGTGATGAACCGCTCCTGTAGACACTAATGAAGGCTGAGGAGACATTTCAGCAGTTAGATTAAGGTGTTAAAAAGACAAACACAGCGAGGAGATAAGTTTCACTTTCGCTTTCACCAACGAACACTAGGGGGTGCTAAAAACAAGCCAAAACTGACTAGTGTCCCTTTAAAGCCTGAAAAAACAGTGTGGGTCAGTGCAACACTTGCCATGCACAAGTTTCCTGTGGTAGAACAGAACCAGGGAAGTTTAATACGACCAACCTCTTAGCGCATTTGAAGCAGCATCACAAAACACTGCATGAGGATTTTTGCAACACCACTGAGGTAAAGAACAATCCTCTGGCTACTTCAAACAACCAACGCTGCCTGAAACACTTGCTAAGCGTTACAAATTCCCAAGAGATGGCAAAAAGGCATTAACCTTAACAGAAAAGATATGCCAATTTATTGTGCTCAATGACCAGCCTGTCGATGGTGAGTAATGTCGGGTTTAAACGCTTAATTGAACACCTCGAGCCTTGCTACGTAACACTATTGTGTGTTTTTTATGTCCCTGCCCTCAGCTCTTCCTACCATTTGCTGACAGAAAAAAATAACTGAAGTAACCTTAAATTAGTTTTTTGCACTTTAAAATATATCTTTTTGTTTATTTATTTAATTAAAAATATTTTTCAGGGTCTTTGAATTTATTATTAATTATTTTGTTCATTTGTTATACGTTATGTTTAAAGTTCACATTTATGCAACCAATGGTTAATAAAAAAATGTTTTTTTTTTTTCATATTTACTGTTTCTGACGTTTGTTCTGTTTGAGTAATATCACATGATCAAGCCTTTCATACATTCCACACTATGAAATAGGTAAAAGTGTGTATGATTTGTGCTGATATCGTACCGGATTGATATCAGTATCGGTCAATAATGAAGGCTGCAATATCGGTATCGGAAGTGAAAACCTTGTATCAGGACATCGCTAGCTGAGTTATGTGTTTAAAGCATGACGGATGTTTTTGTGTGATTATTTCACGTCATAAACATGACATCAATGATGACCCTCAAATAATCATAAAAATATCATGTAGTCTCCAAATGACTTTTTTACAATTCTAGTAGATAAATGATCACTTTATATAATTAGCATATTAGCTGCACATTTGGAGTTATAAGTTTTAATATCCTGGAACACTAAATAAAATATACTCATGTAGTTTACTTATTTAAAGATATCTTTTTAATAATAGTTGTACTCAAACGTTGTGCTGTAGCCAGGGATCTGTAAAGTAGAATGCTTCTGTGTTTCCACTTATGAATTCACTGATTTAGGACACCGTGCCAAGATGGAAAAGACTTGAGGATGAAGACTGAGGAGTTGCTTCAATTTCTGGGCTGCCAGTGAAACTGCAGCTTGCACTAGACTGTGGTAGCTTTATTCTCATCTGTGAGAGACATTTAGGGACCGAACTGGGAGGAATTTTTATGTCTTTATGCCAGAAGCAAAGATAGTCACAGAGCTGAGCTGACGTTTGTGCCGATGATTTAATTCTGGAACTGCAGAGTGCTATCCAACAGCACACACTAGGTTTATATGAATCCATTATGCTGCCAATAATCAGCGGTGTAATTAGAGGATCTTCTTAAAGCATGACGTCTGTGTGGAAGTTCCTGACACACAGGCCAGTTTGATCAGATCACTGACGGTAAGCATTCAAAACCAACATCTTCTTTTAGTTACGTCAGATTTTTTCAGTGAATTAGAAATGATGAGTCAATCTGATCATATTTTGGCTTTTAATTTTACAAATGGTTAATTTAAGACTATTTTTCCTGCAGTAACTAAACTTGAAACTGACTCAGAGCCACTTGGTCAGTAAGTTTTTATTGTTTATGTTAATAATTCTCTCTAATATTTGCACTCTGATTCTCTTATGCAACAGGGTCAAGTGTAACGATTATTTTAAAGATCTCATTCACTTGTTTTTTCAATAAATCTGCTGCTGCTCTCTAGTGTAAATGGGTGCGGTGAGTCGTTCACTTGCGTTCCTGTTCCAAGAGGTAGAGGTTTGAGAGAAGAGTGGAGGGCAGAAAATGACAGGATTAACGTGATGTCTCACCTCTGACTGGCTAACAGCAACAAGACTCTTCTGCTGCCTTCTTCGCTCTTCTTTCTTGGGGAAAAAAATGCAATATTGGTGCGTTATCTCCGCAAATAACACAAGCCCGAATGTGTTCCGCCATGATGAGTTGCTAATGCTAATAGTTAGCTTCTGCTAGCTGAGATGAGCTCAGCTTTCTCCTGGCCACAAAATCAACACAGCCAACAAGCCAAGTTGGGCGAGGCCATGAAAGCTAATTTTCTTGTTGACCTAGAAGAGTCTGGCTTTTTCTGACCCGATCGTTTTCCCGTCCATTTCCTTTTTGCGGCTAATTTAGGCGATAGGGGTTGAAGAAAGCTTTCATTTGCAGCAAGTATTACATCGTTTCTCAGTGAAAGAGACCTTTAAGCAGGGTTAGATACTAAAAACGGAACAATAAGTATTTTGGTATACTAGAATTGTTATGTGGTCCTGTCTGCTCAGACTCATGAGGGTTAGATTGTTGCTTGTTCATGTCATCAGTTTTGTGTCAGAGTGTTTTTGAACTTTTTTTTTCTACTCACACATTTCTAAATAACTGCACCTATTGTCATGTTTCAAACAGGTCTACGAGACGCCGTTCTTTGTGGCCGTGGATCATGCTAAGAAGAAAGTTGTCATCAGTATCAGGGGAACCCTTTCACCAAAGGTGATTTACATTCTTCTCCTCAGTCTTTTCCCCTCCACTTCTCTCTAAAACGTTAGTGGAGCCGCTCTCCTCAGCACCTCCCAACGCTAACACCTTCAGAGCAGGTGAACTTCTCATGGTTCAGTTCATTGTTCTCAAACTCCTACGCCCTTTATGCAAAGAACAAGAGCGTGACTGTCCACTCTCAGAGAGATCTGTCCTTTACAACTCTTTTATGTAAGCTTTTGAGAAGATTTCTGTAGTATTTTGGGCTTGAACTGAAGCATCGTGGTTTTACTGCATATTGCTCTAAAAGCACAAAGCATTTAAAGAATTATTTGCAACATATTAATGATATGAATTGTGATTATTGTTGTTGATGTGATGGCCTTATTGTTACTCTAATCATTTGAAAATCTTAATTAGGATTCATTGTGTCTGCATAATTCATGTGTAATGTTTTATCTTTCCAGAATAGTCACATAGCACAGATTCCATGGAGATAGTATATTTTCTACGCTGCATCCATTAAATGAGATGATTTCTCTTGTTTCTTGTTTATGCCGTCTTTGTAGAAGTTTAAACTTGTTTTGTCTGCATCAGGATGCTCTGACTGACCTGACAGGAGACTCTGAGCGTTTGCCTGTGGAGGAGCAGCAGGGCTCCTGGCTCGGCCACAAGGTGAGAGAGACTCGACCGCCCTCCATGCAGCTCATTTCTCCTCTCTCCAGAGTCTCCCCTTTTTTCTTTTTTTAATTTCCTGTTTTCCATGTAAAATATTACCAGTAGAGTTTCTCCTGAGAGATGGATGACTTGCTGTCCTTGTTTCCTTCCCTGCCGTTGCCCTTTTCTCCACTGAATCTCCTCCTCGTTCTCTCCAGGGAATGGTTTACTCAGCAGAATACATTAAGAAGAAATTGGAGCAGGAAATGATCTTGTCACAAGCTTTTGGAAGAGACTTGGTACGTGACTCAGCACACTGAGTAAAGGGCGGCTGGCTTCGGTATGATTGTATTTAAAATTTGCATTGTGATCAACCGCAGCAGTTTAAGGATTTCCCTCGATTTGTAGAATTTCCATCACCTGAAGCTCAGAGTAAAGAAGAAACTGCTCGTGAAAGTGACTGTAATCAGTAGGAGCATTTGTGAGTGTAACGGCTCTGACTGTAATCCCACAGAGTAAAGGTACCATGCACTACGAGCTGGTGATAGTGGGACATTCTCTTGGCGCAGGCACAGCTGCTATTCTGTCCTTCCTGCTCAGACCTCAGTACCCCACACTTCACTGCTACTCTTATTCTCCACCTGGTGGCCTTCTCAGGTAAGTCTGTTGAGCAAAAATTAGACAACAGAGCTTTAAAATGTTGTTTTCTTGTTGAATAGATGAAGAAAGTCATTCCATTTGTTCATAAATCTCATGCATATTTATCTTATATTTGAGTTTTTTTCTCCAAATAGACCCCGATCATGAGACGTGTATTTTCTAACAAATCTCAATATTTCCTTAACCTAGCACGGATTCTTCTTTTTTAAGCTCTTTTAGGCCTTCTGAATTAATAATAACAATGTTTTTGTTTGTTTGTTTTAAATGCTATGTGTAAGTGTTTGCAGAGAACAGTTTTTCTTGGCTCACACCTTTCACACACTTCACACATCCTGTTCACATTCTTCAAGTTTGTCATGATTTTTGTTTTATTTTATAACCCAGCGAGGACGCCATGGAGTACTCCAAAGAGTTTGTAACTGCTGTGGTATTAGGAAAAGACCTAGTGCCCAGGTATTTGTTTTACTGTATCTAGCAAACTATGGATCATCTTGAATTTTTTTATAGTATTACTACAGTAACGTCTGGTTTACTGCAGGCTTGGCCTTTCACAGCTGGAGGGTTTTCGACGACACCTTTTGGAGGTCTTACAGAAAAGTAACAAGCCAAAGGTGGCTGAAAATCTTACTGATTCTTTTTATTTGGTGCATTTTTAAGAATAAATAGTTCTAACACCTTATTTTCTTCAGTGGAGGATTATTGCAGGTGGTACCAAATGCATTCCCAAATCGGAGCTTCCAGTAGAGGACGACGATCCTCAGTCGCAGCCGGCAGCTCCCCCCAGCAGCCGCCTGTGGCTTCACCCCAGTGACCTCAGCATCGCCTTGTCAGCCTCCACACCTCTCTATCCTCCTGGCAGGATCATCCATGTGGTGCACAACCACCCACCAGAGACGTGGTGAGAAAACGGAGTTGTAAAAGTGTGGACATATAATAGCATATTGCACTTTCTGCACATTTTGGGAGAATTTTCAGAAACTGATAGCTCTCATGAATTCAGAGCTGATGATTGTTAAAAATTGGTTTTGACTTCTGTGACATAAAAAAAACCAGCAGCCAAGTGAAGGTAGATGTGAAAGTGCTTACTAAAGGATTGCCAGTGAGACACTCACCTCTCTGGTGCTTTCTGAATACTTTGAGGTCTTGTAATTGTTTTTTAGTGTTGTGTTCCTTCCTCCCGTGTTTTGTACCGAATTGTTGCTTTCTCAGCAAAGAGCTGTCACTGACAGCTTGATTTTTATGCTGAAAAAAGGATTGGAGCAGCTTTTGATAAATAAGTTTGTTTCTAACTAAACCTAAAATAATAAAAATCAAGTGTGACACGTTAGACAAAGCTTCTCTCACAGGTTCTTTGACAGATTTTGTGTCTCTCTTCAGCTGTGGCCAGGAAGAGCCAACCTACTCGGCTCTGTGGGGAGATAACAAGGCATTCAATGAGGTCATCATATCACCCGCCATGCTGAACGAGCACATGCCCCACATGGTGATGAAGGGTCTGAACAAGGTCTGTATTATCCGTGTGCGCTCACAGATATGATGTTTTTGATTCGTTTTGAGGAGAGCTTTTAGAAATAACAGGACTAAAGGGTGTTAAATTAGCTCTAAGTGTAAAAATGCATACACATCATAGCAGGAAAGCACAACAGTAGCCTATCTAGCCATCTAAATGGTGATACCGTTATAGATACTTTTTAAAATCCTTGATGTTTGCATTAATCTTGAATGCAATAAAACAAAAACATAGGTGGTTAATATACATTTATATTCAGCCTTTAAATCAATGCACCACATGACTAAATGCTGAAGCTTTATTTATTAAACCATTCTGTCAAAAAGAAAATCAAATAAGTGCAGATAGGTATGAATTTTAGGATATTAAGAAGTGATTGAAATAACAAAAAAAAGTTTCTGCATGTGACCCATTCCTAACCCACTTTTCACCGTATCTCCTTGTTGCTTCTGTCTCAAAGTGCATGGGAACTGTTGATTTATGGTGGGCTGATGGTTTTCTCTGGTTCTTCTAGGACACTGAACCCCTGTTTTGATAAAGGGCTTTGTGTGTGTGTCTGCATGGGAAGGATCCACTTTGGGGTTTGCACTTTTAGTGGCTGCAGAGTTGTCTGTATATTTTCTGAAGTTCTGTGAGTGTGTGTGTGTGTATTTGTGTGATGTGAGTAGTTAGTAGTGTGATGCCTCTGATGTTTTGACAGGTACTGGACGAAATTGAGCATGAAAACTTGGAACCAGAGGAACTGGGACTGAGTCAGCCAACCTGCAGCATCCCAGTGTTTAAAACTTCACAAAGAGAGCTAAACCCCAGTCCTGCCCCTGATCCCACCCACAAACGCTCGTCTTGCACTGCCCTCTCAGACACTGAGGCTGTCTCAGTCCCTCTGAGGGTTGTTGCGTCTGTTTCTTTTCCAGATGTTTGCTCCGTGTCTCCAGCTCCTCCTCTACCAGGCTGCACCTCTGTCTCTCATCCGTGTTTGGTGTCTGCCTCCTCTCAGTCTAACATCTCTTCACACTCTCACACAGAAGCACTTCCAGCTGAAAATTATTCACACGTTCCAACACGAACCAAATCAGAATCTTGCATCTTTCACTCTGGTGAAGTGGCTGCTCCTTTTTCTGTTGAGTCCAACTTCGCTCAGGTAGAATCGTCACCTCTCAAGATCTCGCACGGGTCCTCGAATAATCATGAAGGCGGTAGTTTTCAGGTGGTGAACAGTTTGTCTGATTCGGTCTTGTAAAGGTAAACGCATAACTTAAAGTTCAAATACAGAAACCCATTGATCAGGTTAAAATCAACCTTTAACAACATCTTTAAAAGTGATCATGGAGGAGATGGAGAGACTTTGCTGTTTCTTTCATTCAGACAAAGCAGCTTGAGTGGTTGATCAGTTTAGGAAAAAGTGCTCAAAGTTCCTCTCTTGCTTCCAACTGGCATAATTGCATTTCCACACGAGTCACTGGGTAAATGCATCAAGTTCCAGTAACTTCATTGAAGACAGTTAAATGTCTCAGGAAAAAGAGGAAGAGATGAAAATGAAATAGCTTATAAAATTTTATTTTATAAAAGCACAAGGTGATGAGGTGAATCTTATTGAATATTAAATTCTGGGTTACAACACCCATTTAAGTGTATGTGATCCAGTCCTACGGAACCTGAGGTTCTGAACCTGAGGAAATGAGGTTTTTAATCTCAATGGGACCTTCCTGGTTAAATAAAGAATAAATAAAATAAATAAAAACCTCATTAGGGTCAAAAGTGTTTTTTTAACCAACCTTTGATCTTTTTTTCAGTCCTTTCTGTGCCACGGCACATTTGGTCACGTGTTTTGGCATGAGATTCCTAACTCTGCTTCTCAACCTAACAACTTTTTTTTTGCATTTGAAATGTTTCCATGGTAACCTGCCATCTTACACATTAACTGCTCTTTCTTCCTGCTTGACTGGGTTTTTCAGTAGCTGCAGATTTTTTTTATTTTCTCTTTCTGCTTTTCAAAAGCCTACATTCATCTACTTCTCGGCGTTAATTCCTCAAAGAAACTGCCAATTATTAGCAGCTGAAGAGGTAACGAGGGAAGAGAATATGGAAATGTGGAATCTGCTGCACTGACGGCTTTAAAAATGTTGAACAAATTATTTTTTGATGTAGCAGAGAGCTGTCAGACCTGTAAACGCTGAAAACTGGAAATATGTTTTTGAATCTACTCAGATTCAAGCACATTGTTACTAACGCCAAACTTCACTTGTGCACCAGTTTTTATTATTTATCATCCTTTTAGACTCATTATGATTTTGGTTACAAAATACTTGACATTGTTACTATAGAATATTTGCTTACTTACAATTATCATGTTCTCATGCACCAAATAGCCTCATCTCACCCATTAACTTGGTTTATTTCTGATCCTTTACCACCTGCATGACAAAAATAATAAACCTTGTTTTTATTTCATTTGAACTTTCTAATGTTCATTAGAGTTTCCGTTTCTGTTTACAACTTTTTATTTTCTTCCAGTAATCCGTGTCACTGTTACATGTATGTGTTTAAGATGTTTATTTGTTCCTTATCAAAGATTTTGTTAATAATGTGCATTTTTCATTCATTAAAATTAAATAAATATTTATAACAGGATCCTGATGGGATCTAGCCTGGCGAGCCATTCTCTATCTGTGAATACAGAGAGGAACAGAAGTATTTGAACATCCAGCGATTTTGCAAGTTCTCCTACTTAGAAATCATGGAGGGGTCTGAAATTCACCTCATAGGTTTATTCTCACGGTGAGAGACGGCATTTAAAAAAATTAATCAGGAAATCCCATTTTATGATTTTTTAAAAGAAATTTGTATTGTATTGCACTGCTGCACATACGTATTTGAACATGTGAGAAAATCAGTGTTAATATTTGGTACAGAAGTCTTTGCAGTTACAGAGGTCAAACACTTACTGTAGTTCTTGACCAGGTTTGCACACACTGCAACAGGGATGTTGGCCTACTCCTCCACACAGGTCTCCTCTAGATCTGTCAGGTTTTGGGGCTGTCGCTGAGCAACACATACAGCGCAGTCATCCTGTCCCCTTGGCAGAAAAGCACTCCCAAAGCATGATGTCCCCCACCCCACCCCCAATGCTTCACAGTTCGGATGCAACTCATCCTTCCTCTTTCTCCAAACACAGCGAGCGGAGTTTAGACCAAAAAGTTCTATTTTGGTCTTATCTGACCACACGACGTTCTCCCATGCCTCCTCTGGATCATCCAGATGATCTGTGGCAAACTTCTGGTGGGCCTGGACAGGTGCTGACTTGAGCAGGGGAACCTTCCATGCAATGCAGGATTTTAAACCATGACAGCATCATGTTCTACAGTGACCTTTGAAACTGTGGCCTCAGCTCTCTTCATGCCATTGACCAGCTCCTCCCCTGTTCTGGGTTGATTCTTCACCTTCAATGATACCCCACCAGGTGAGATCTGGCATGGAGCCCCCATCCGAGGGAGACTGACAGTTGTCTTTAGCCTCTTCCATTTCCTAACAGTTGCTCCAACAGTTGATCTATTTTCACCAAGCTGCTTGGCGATTTCCCCGTAGCTCTTTCCAGCCTTGTGGAGGTCCTCAATTTAGTCTCTGGTGTGTTTGGACAGCTCTTTGGTCTTGCCCATGGTAGTAGTTTTAGTCTGACTGTGGGGAGGACAGGTGTCTAACGAGCTCAGACAGGTGCTACTGATTTAGATTAATAAGTAAAGTACAGGTGGACTTAGGTCTTTCAAAGCCAGAATTCTTGCTGATTGCCAGGCGTTCAAATACTTATGTGCAGCAGTGCAATACAAATAAATTCTTTAAAAATCATACAATGTGATTTCCTGATTTTTTTAAAATGTCATCCATCACAGTGGGAATGCACCTACACCGTGAATTTTAGACCCCTCCATGATTTAGGAGAACTTGTAGGAGAACTTGCAAAACTGCAGGGTGTTCAAATACTTATATTTCTCACTGTATTTATTCTGTCCATGACCCATTGAAACAACCCAGTCGTGGGGCAGAATCTACGGTTGTCTTTCAAACTGTACACTCCGCATGCAATTGGACATCGCTAGGACCAATCAGAGCAAAGGACAACGTGACACATTCATCGCTACGGCAATCGGTCAACGTGGCAGTACACCATACAGTCAAAGAAGAAGCAAAAACATCCTTTTTTTGAAATAAGTGGCTTAAGTACCTCTTTCTGGTCATGTCTCAAAGAAAAGCCCAAGTCTAAATAGTCCAAAGTTGATGCCAAAGCCGTTTCAAACGAGACCCGTTCCTGAGCCAACACCATCTTTGTAATTTTTCTCTTTTGCAACTTCAGTGCAAAGCCTGCTCAAAAAACGTAGAGTGCTAATTGACAAGACACAAAACTGTTTGGGCCAATGGTAGACCTGCTGAAGCTATAATGGAGCGTGGCTAGACAGACCTGCAGAGCAAACTCTTTTGCTACTGCTACGGTTTGTCTAGATTTGTAGGCTAGAAGTGATCTGTTACTATATCAGTTAACACACTTTAGATTTTTTTTATTAAAAAGGGTTTTCTTGAGCATTCTAAGCAGATATAGTTGTCAGGTTGTTTGTAATCGTATGATGTAGGTCTAGTTCTTTATCAAGCATCCTAACTCTGTTGTGGGTGTTTAATGTCAGAGTAGGTGTAAACTCAATTATTCAGTTGCATTTACTGTTTTGTGCTATTGCTGTTAAAACGCATTTAATATTGAGTTTGATTCAAAATTATGTCTAGAAACTTAGAAGCTTTTATTTTCTTATTCTCCTACCTCATAAACGCCTAACACCACTTTTGATGGCTGAAAAATACACGGTGATGATGCATTCCCAAACTGCTAACCTGATTTTAGCTGTCAATGTGTAAAATGTGGGTTTGTTTTGTTTTTTGAGAAAAACATGTCCCTGTATTTCTTTTTTACAGCTACAACAAGATGAACCAGTGTCTAGTTTTCTCAGATGTCTTAAAAAAGAAACAAAAGTCTTTTTGCATCATTTTATTGCTACCGTTGGTTTAAAAGAGTTTGAACCTATTTCACTGGATCAACTTATTTTTCCCTCCAGTTAGAACTGATCCCACCTTTCCATTTGTATTCAACTGCTCAGTCGATTTTCAAAACCGGTGCACTTCCACGGTGGTGCCCTCAGGTGTCTGCCACTTTTTTTTTTATCTCTGAAGTCATGTGCTTGAGTATACCTTTGTGCTTGTGACAGGTGCTGGAGAACTACAATAAAGGGAAAACGGCTTTGTTGTCAGCAGCCAAGATCATGGTGAGCCCAACAGAGGTAGACCTGAACCCTGAGAGTCTGTTTGTGGATGCATCAACAGCCTCTCAGCAGCCGACACCCGCAACCCACCATCGCAGGAACAGCAGTGTTCGGTTAGTACGCCTGGCACTGCCGCGGGTGTGTTTGAGCCTTCAGAGATATATGAAACAGTGTGATCTTGTGTTTAGTCAGTTTCCACTCTTAACTTGGTATGTAATGACTGAAGCATCGTCCGAGACTAGGTTTAACCTTTATTTAATTTAAACGCAAAGTCCATAGACTGCTACTAACTGTTACTCTATTGTTTTCTCAAAATCACTGTTTGTCTGTTCTGATTTGTTTTGACAAATAAAAAAAGACAAAAAAGCTTGTTACGGTAAGCAAAGCATGCCAGTACTAATTTTGCATAATATGATCCCTTCTCTTATGCACGCCTGCACGCTGTCTAACCACAGAGCAGTTGTAACGTATGGTAGTATTCAATTCTCACCTCGTCCTCTCTGGTCTAGCTCTTGTGCAAAGTTGATGTGAAGTCCTCGTTAAATAATGATGTTACCCCTTCTGTTTTAGATGCTAAAACCAGAGCATACATTCACTACTGGGTTAAACTCCATGGGTGTGTCTCATTATGCTAACGTGCCTACTTGTTCACCTCACTCCAAGCAAGGAGGTGAGGAAGAATTGTGAGGAAGGGTAAAGTTTTCCTCCCTTCAAGATGTTCCACAATCCACCTTGGCTCATCTGAATGCATTTAAGGAGTTGGTATTAGGAGATCTAGTCATTGATGACTGGAAGATCACTCATGAGCGTACATGTAGAAGCACGAGTTAGCAAAATGATCAGCATCCTCGCCCCTTAGTCCCTAATCTCTACTCTTTCTTTCTTCTTTGTAAAATATTGCAATGATCACGTAGTTTGCAGTATCTAGATGTAGTTTCTATACTAACACTTACCCCCTTTTTTCCTTCTTTGACCCTCCGTAAGTTTTGACCCAATTTTCATGTCTGTCTTGTGTTTTTGAACCCCCCTCTCCCCTTCTTTTTTCCTGTCGTTACTTTCCAACCCACTCTTCTCCTCTCCTGTAGTTCCTGTGCCCAGTCTGAAATATCTCTGGATGGTTTCTCTGAGTGCCCTCCTCCCCCAGTGCCTGTAGTGCTGCGTGGAGCACGGGAGCGCCTGGCAGTGGAGCTGAGGGACCGCAAGGCACCACTGGCCGTAATGGAGAGCCTCTCAGACGCAGAGTCTCTCTATAGTCTGGATTCCCGACGCTCCTCAGCTGCGTTGAGGGGTTCACCAATGCTGGGTAGCCTACCGTTCCCATTAGATGCCCCTATACCAGAGGAAAACCCATCTCTCAGCTCTCGCACTGAATTATTGGCTGCAGACTGCCTCTGCCCCGAAACACCAGAGCACCTGGGGGAGGTCGGGCCCTTCTTAACCCCACTTGAGTCCAGATCCACTCCAGATTATCCCATGAGGCTGTCTCCTGCCACACCTCGCTACAGTGGACACCATTCCCCAGCTTTTCTGACCCAGAGTGTCTTGGCTCGTCCTTTCAAAGCAGAGTCCAACCCCTTGTCAACAATGCTTCATGATGGGGACCAGATTCCTGGTGTCTACAGCCCTGGGAGCTCTCCTAATGCTCCATTGAGTCCACAAGTAGGCTCAAGACTACTGGACAGAGGAAAAGATGACCGTGAGACACGGTTAGGTGCAGAAACCACACTGGCAACTTCAAATCTTCCACCCCAGCTATCCAACGGGAACCCCAGCCAAGCGGTACTAGAGTTTGCTCAGTATTTAGACTCTCTGTTCAGACTGGATGGCAGCAGCTCACCACCCCTGGACCTGTCTGACGGGGAGTCTGAGTCTGGCAGGGGCTCTTTTGGGCAGGGTGAGTGTCTTGGAGATGGACAGCAGTTGGAAGACTCGCAGCTACTAGCCAGAGCAACGCTGGAGCCCAACCTCGTGCCCAAGCCCCCACGCACTTTTGCTGGGTCTGCTGACCCCTCATCAGGCATATCCTTGTCACCCTCTTTCCCTCTCTCGTCATCTGAGGAGCTCAATGACCTTTCCCCAAGTGATGGTGCCCCACCAGCCATTCACTCTCTACGAACATCAATTCCTTGTCACTGTCCTGAAGAGAACACACTATCGTCATTAGTGTAACACGCGCTGAAGACCTCTTCGTCAAGTAGAGAGGTGCAGTTATCCAAATGTTGAAACATATCACAAAACATGCATGCAGTGGAATGCAGTCACTCATTAGAAAACCTGTGAAAGGAACTTGACGGACCAACACGCAAATTATATCCATTCTTCAGGTGTCTCCTTTGAACTTTACGATGTTTTACACAACTGCAATGATGAAAAAGTTACCTCTCTCTGCATGCCAGGGGGCTGTGCTGCTTTAGAGTGTATATAAACAACTGTAGCTTCACAATGCCAGTTCAAAACAACAACGTCTCACCCACACGGAGACACTTTTACAAATCATGACCTTAAAATCTAAGGGGAGACTACTCGCCTGAGCAGGAAATCAGAAACGTACACTGTAGAAACGGTTAGAATAGGCACATCATCTGAGCTGGTGGTGTTGTACGACTTCCTGCATCTTCAGCAGCTCTGGAAACTTGTACAGCTTTGATTTTAATTTATTTTTTACATTGCGAATGTGAAGATGGACATATTTGTTTATAAACCGAAGTAAGAAGACAATAAGAGATGTTCCTCAGGTCTACAAAGAACTGACTTTGAGAAAGAGAGTAAGTGTGTGATGTTGGTGAGAATACACGTGTCTTAAACTTTTAGTGATTGTGAAAAGTTATTACAGATGCCTATGGATGTTTTTGGAGTCTTTTGGTTACACTTTATAATGCATGAAGACTTTCTTTTTTTTAATTAATTTATTCTTGAGGAGAACTTGTCACCAAGCCACTCAGATTTACATTTTGTTACTCTTGCACACATTATATTGCTCAGTTTACCCCCCCTTTGCCAAAAAGTAACATATTGTCTTGCCAAATGTATTTATAAGATGTGATTTTGTATATGTATATTGCTTTATTTAAACACAGGCTCAGTTCAGTGTTTTCATTCTAGTTATTCAGTCAGTTCTCATGCAGACTGTTACACAGCAACAACACGGATAAAATGTCATCCTGACATTTAAAAGCCGCCGTGGCTTTCTTTTCAGAAACACAACTTCTGCACGTTGGGCGGGAACAAACAAGAAACTTGCTGATATCCTCCTAAATGCTGTACATTTCTCTTAGAAGAGCTCTTGGCAACGTGCCCAGGTCACAGTCTGCATGCTTTATGAATTTCAAAGTATAGCATGGCTGATGTAGAACAAGTCTTGTCATCAAGTCACAGTAAATCTGCTCTAACATCCAGAAATGGTCATAAAAACATAAACTCAAGCTTTTTTAGAGGTTAATAAGATGCCCTTGTTGCCGCAGAACCAAATTGTTTATTCTAAAAGTGTCTCAGGATGTTTTTTCTTTGATTCTGAAGGTGCTCTCAGTAAGTTTGGACATGAAGGTGTTTTTCTTCCCTTTAATCTGGCTCACCAGGACTGAATGCACAGATGGGCTTGAACGTAATGCCGATTTTTCAATACTCTTATGTGGAATTCAATCTTCCATATTGCTCCGGGTGTAACAGGTTGCTCATATTTTGCATTATTTAGTACAGTAAATGTTTTTATCACTTTTAAAGCTATATTTGATGGTATTATTATCCTTCTTGCTTCTGCAACGGATTGGTTTGATGTCAATGTTGTTTTATCTCAGTTTTTAGAACAGTATGGGGATTTTTTTTTTCTTTTTTACTTTCCCAAATGCAAGAAGATTTGAGCTTTTTTTTCTGTCCGAGTGGTATTTACCATAGCATAGTGATGGTATACCTTTTCCTTACAAATTTGTCCAAGTGGCGATATGTGCTGCACAGTTCCAGCCTTTTCACGGTGACCTTAGGTGCACCACCACCATTACGCCTAGAGTCATGGGTTTTTGCACTGCCTCTCTAATTGGAATACGATTTTCCAGCCAGTTTGCAGTCTGACACTTCATAGATCATGCTGCCAGTTCTCGAATGCTTGACCAGCAGTTTTTCCTACCTTCAGTAGCTTTGCTTGCAGCTGGTCTCACACCAAACTGCAGAAAGAAAGCTCAGATTTTTTTTCCTACCATGATGTGTACAGCACTGTCTTTTATGTGTGATTATTTATGCAGATGTCTATGAAAAGATGAATTCCAAAAGGATCGTGTAGACAACTATAGAAGACAATATCTTTAAGATAAAAATGCTTACATGTAGACAAAAGTTATTTAATAAAACTACTGGGAGATTTACAAATTGGTCAATACTGAAAGGAATAATTCAACTATGTCTTGTCCATGTTTACCTGGTTTGCATCCCTTCCTTTCCTGCCCCACAGCGAGAATGTATTTGATTCCTCTCCCTCACTGCCCTGCCTGTAATGAAATAAAATACAAATTATAAGAGAAAAGTACAAGTTTCTGTCATTTCAGTTTTTTTTTTGTTGACTTTTTTATTTTGATTTCTTCCTAAAGAGTTCTCCCATTTAGGAAAAGGATTTTTAGTGCCAAGTAGGCAGTACTCCTTTACAAAAGAAACATTCGCCCTGGAAAAGTTGGTGCTTCAGTTGATGTAATGAAGTGCGTCATCAGTTTTAGAGGAGCCAAGTGCAGATATATTTTGAGTAAATGATGTCATGGGTTGTTGAGGCTTTTTTTAAGCTCAAGTGTAGGTGTGGTGTGCACTAAAGCTGACTGTTGAGCAAAAGATGCAGCATAGATGTGCAGATTCTGTTTGATCAGTGATGTAACTAGGATTGCACCTATCAGAGTAAATTTACCAAAGTATCCACTGCAAAAAAAGTTTGGCTAGAAATAAAAGAAATAACTCTAGTTTAACTCCCCAGGAAGCCTTCTTGTAGCCTGCAGCATTTTGTTTTATAAAGTTGTTTATAGTTCAGTGTTGCATTTAACTAGTCTTTACTGACAAAAGGCTGATTGTGAATTGATCACCGCCCAACTGGAGACAAAGCTGCACAGTTTGATGTCTGTTTTCACTTAAATCATGCTCACTGCTACACCATGAAAAGCTGGCACAAAAAATACTTCATTTTTTACTGCAAATAATTTAAACCATAAACTGTCTAATTAATACACAGCAGGCCACATTTAAATAGATTTGGAGTACAGTATTTGGAGAATAAGCCATTAACGTTTGCCATTGAAACTTTATCTTCCTTAATACTGGACCAAAAAAAACAATTATTTAGCATATTTAAGAAGTGGAAAATACAGCAATTCCACACAATGGCTCGGTTGGATTTGTGTGTATTCAAGTGCCCATTTGTGTGACTCACTTATGTAGCAAAAGATTTAACTGTTTGTTTTAGTGTTCTCTTTAAAGTTTCCTGTGTTGGACACATTATTCGACTTGCATGTAAAACTGCAACTATGGATATTATGACGCAAGCCAAGAACAGAGAAGATTAGGTTTCAAAGAAGTGAGCAATAAATCTGCACAGGTCTGCAGAGATGGACTTAAAATCAGATGATTTGTATGTATTGAATTGTCACCTGGACAGTGTTGTCCTACAATGTATTTGTCTGTGTAGTTATATGTCTTCAAAAAAAATTTATTTATTATAACAGATTAACTAATAGAATTTTTTTTATTTTAGGTTCCTTGACTTAATTTTTTTGTTTGTTCTTTCTTTAACAGTGTCAAGTTTGGGTGGAGATGACTGAAAATAATTATTGAGAAAACCCATAAATAAAAAAATATGTAATATTCTCTTTGAGAGACTCAATAAACTAATTTTTGATGCAAATAATTTCATAAAGAGCATTCGTGCCTGCTCAGTCTGAAATCTGGATCTCTTAAAATGGATTAAAACTCGTTAAATCTTTATTTAGAGAAAACTACCATGAAACACAATAATGTCCATATCTCAATATGTAGAACGTTTAATAGTTAATGACACAAAATAATAGAATAAAACTCATTATTTTAACATTTTTAACCAGAGGGAAGCATTTATCTCCAGGGTTGTGAACGCACCTTTTAGAAACGTAGAAGAAGAACTTCCGTAAATCTCAGAAAGGCTTCCTAGAGGACGCTAGCTCGAAGCTAGCTTAGCATTATTACAGTATTTATTATTGTACGCCGTTCACTCACCGTGGCAATGATTCGGGACTGAGTCGATTGTTTTGTTAAACATCTCGGTATGTCAAATGATTTAAATCATCTTTCAACAATTGACCTATTTTCAATCATTTTACGACAGTTATTAAGCTCTGGGTGTTTACACAGCTGGTTTAGCTAACCGCTAACTGCTATAAGTAAAGTTAGGTTTTTTGTTACTTTTACCTCTCTAGTCTGCAAAGTTACTATTCATTTAAGTCGCTGTTTAAATTACTTTTTCTTTGGGTATCAGTTGCGTGATGTGTTTTTCACATTTTATTTATCTGGCCAGGCAAAAAGAAAGAAAGTTATTGTAGCGTAAGCATTAGCAACATTTCGTAATAGCCGAACATCAATTTTAGAGTAGTTTATGATTAGATATTGAACATAAGTCTTTCCTTACAGCGGCTGGTCAGAGGGAGAGGTGTCAGTCATGTGCGCCGCGGGGAAATACAGCTCCCGGGGCCCTGCTCTAATCCCTCGCATGAAAACCAAGCACCGAATATACTACATCACCCTCTTCACCGTGGTGCTGCTTGGACTGATCGCCACCGGGATGTTTCAGTTTTGGCCCCACTCCATAGAGTCCACAGCTGAATGGACCCTCGAAAAGGGCAGTGTTCATGACGCACCTCTAATCCGACTGCCTGTATCCAGTCCCATACCTGAGAGAGGTGACCTAAGCTGTCGGATGCACACCTGTTTTGATGTATACAGATGTGGCTACAATCCTAAAAACAGAATTAAGGTAACTCTCATATCAGTGAACTTGGGTGTTTATTTATGTTCAGCCCTGATTTATGATCCAATCTGCTTATTTAGGTCTACATCTACCCTCTTCAGAGGTTTGTGGATGAACTGGGGGTTCCCATCAGCAGCACTGGATTATCAAGAGAGTACAATGAATTGCTCAGCTCGATCTCTGACAGTGACTTTTACACAGATGATGTTACCAGGGCTTGTCTTTTTATCCCATCTATTGACGTGCTGAATCAAAATTCCCTTCGTATCAGAGAGACGGCCCAAGCTCTGGCAATGCTACCCAGGTAAAAGAGAGAAAAAAACAGACACGTCATTATTAGATCATTATTTTGTACCACAAATATTTTTTTAAAGAACTTTAGTGTTTTTGAATAAAAAACACTATATTTAATCCCTTTTATTTGGACAATCTTTTTATTTTCCCCCGTGTTTATCTTGTTTCTGTTTCGGTAGATGGGACAAAGGAATGAACCATCTACTCTTCAACATGTTACCTGGAGGTCCTCCTGACTACAACACTGCTTTGGATGTGCCAAGGGACAGGTAGCTAAATACGTACTATATAAAGATGTGATGTTTATAATATAAGTTCAGCAACCTTCAAAATTACGATTTCAGTTTTACTTCTTGACAGCATATAATTGCAAACATGCTATAATTAGATGTACTTCGGTCAAATTTAAAATCTACATGTCTGAGTGATGGTGCCCTTTAATGGGGGGGGGGCCCTTTTGCGTAAAAAAGCATCATGGCTCATGTTTTAGTCTAGTTTAAGTCAATAATCCCCCCCACACACGCACACACATTTCTTGTTTTATCACATGTAAAGTCATTTTTTCCAGTCCATTTAGAATGTCATTGACCTACTTTGGTCTGTTCCTTGTTGAGTGGGTTTGTTTGTTTTAAGTTATTGATGAAAACACTGCTGTTTGTCATTTAAAGAATGTCATAATTGTCAATTATCTGCTAAAAAGCTTTAGTGTTGCATTTCCATAAAAGTTCATGAAATTCTTGTATTCATTCTTTAAACAATATATTAGATATTTTGTCAGATTGGTTGTACTAAAGGAAGCATGATCACTGTCATGGTAAATGGCCTGTATTTGTATAGCACCTTCTTAGGGTTCTACAACCCCCCAAGGCAATTCACAACACAATCAGTCATTCACCCATTCACACACTGGTGATGATGAGCTACAATGTAGCCACAGCTGCCCTGACATCTGAGACAGCTGCCCTAGGGCCCACTGACAGAAACGAGACTGCCAAACACTGACACCACCGGTCCCTCCGACCACCACCAGCAGGCAAGGCGGGTTAAGTGTCTTGCACAAGGACACATCGACAGCATTCTCTGGCAGGAGCCAGGATCGAACCTGCAACCTTCTGATTACTGGACAACCTGCTCTACCTCCTTAGCTAATGTTGCCCCTAATGTAGCAAAATGCTTCATGCTTCAAAGAAAAGATGCTGCTTTGCTCATCTTCATCATCTTCCGGCTGTCAAATCAAAGCAAACCTGACAAAATAACCTAAATTAGGAGGGCAGTGTACTTAAGGACCCCTAATGCCTTCCGTCCATTTTTGCACATCAACCTTATCTTCAGCTTTATGATTTTTGGGGGTGGCTTACAGAGCTGGACTCCATTATCATGTGTCGGGATATAAAGACCACTAAAAACCTTATTTGATGTTATTTCTTGTTGCCCTAAAGTACTAGCCTGGCCAGCCATCCTATATATGTGAATATATAGACTGGCCACGAACCATTGACGGCCCTCAGTCGTGAGGCGAGATCTACGGTTGTCTTTCAAAATGTCAGCACGCAATTGGATAGCGCTAGGACCAATCAGAGTAACGAACATTGTGACGTAATCACAGCGACGGAAAAGCGGGAGGCTTTAATAGCGTCTAACATCAATGATTTCTGTCGTTTTTGTATGAAAAACATGCAAATATCAGGTGTACTGGGACATTGCACTACTTTGATAAAAATAAGAAGCCGCTAAGTATAGTCGACAGACTTACGCACGTTGGAGTCTAAATAATCCAATGTTGATGACAAAGCCGTTTCAAACGAACGTGGTTCCTGCGTTGCCGCTATGTTGTTTGTGTTCGCGGCCGCAGCGCTGACGTCATCGGCTACTCCCGCTCTGTGATTGGCCCAAATTATAGAGCGCTGTGATTGGCCCAACCAAAACTATAGTGAGCTGTGATTGGACAGCCACAGCAGTGGATCAGGCTGCGAGGTTTCCAATGAAGCGTGCCTAGACCAAACTCTGCAAAGCAAGAATTTGGTCTAGTTCTCTAGGCTACTAAAGTACCCCATTGATGTAAAAGTTTTAAATAAAAGGTTTTGTTCTTTTTTCTGATGCTTTTTGAGACATATTATGTGACGGCTTATTATTTTGTTTCAGAGCACTTTTGGCTGGAGGTGGTTTCTCCACTTGGACCTACAGACAAGGTTATGATGTTAGCATCCCGGTATACAGTCCCCTTTCTGCAGATGTTGTCCTGTCGGAGAGACAACCTGGGTATGCAGAGGCCACACTGCAACCGTCACCATCTTCAGTATTATCTCATGACCAAATACCATGTTCTTACACATTGTTTGTGACTGACCTATAGTTAAAATGAAAGTTGAGTTTGTTGACATTCTTAAGGCCTATTTTGATTGAAGCAATACTTTTAGTCCTTGTTGTACCAGACATTATTTAATAACTAGTTGCATACCTTTTGTGTATTTGCCCCCAGGCCACGCCACTACTTCATTTTGTCCTCCCAAACGGCGATTCACCGAGAGTACCGGGCTGAGTTGGAGCGTTTGAAGGAAGAAAATGGGGAAGCGCTGCTTCTGCTGGACAAGTGTAGCAACCTCTCCCAGGGAGCTGCTATTGCCCGAAAGCGCTGTTACAAAGGGCAGGTGTACGAGTACCCAGAGATTCTACAGGTGGGAAACCCAAAGACAAAAAAAGAAAATGGAGTGTAATGACATGGAGTAGGAGTAGATCGATCTATTGGTCGGCTGATATTTGACATTTTTTTATGCATCGGTCGATATGTCTCCTTAGTAGAGCTGATTTAAAGTCAGGCACATCCCTGGGCAAACCAGTGCTGCTGCAGAATTTATTTCAAATGTATATTTACGTTCCTGAATAACATCTGTGTATTAAAAGCTCTCAAAATTATTTTCAACTAAAATTTCTATTTATATACCAGTTTTGGATATTTATTTTTGGCCATTTAATTGATTTGTTTGATTAACTAGTTAGTTGTCTGACTTTAACACTGAACAGTGCACAAAATTAAGATTTAACAGTTGGTTAAATTCTGAGTTCAAAAACTGATTCAGCTTCAAACATTTTGTGCATCAGCTGTTGTTATTAGTGACATTAAGGCATGAAAATAAGGTGGGAAACATCTAGATATCGACCATGATAATTGGTCCAAAATATCGTCGGCACATATCAGCCATCGGCTGACCGTGACCTCTACATATCGGCATCGGTATCTGCAAAAAAAGAACCAATATCGGTTGACCCCTAATATGGAGTCTGGATCTCTGATCTCTGCTGAGTTTTTAAAAGTATAAATATTCTAAATTTTCCCAATCAGCTGATCTTTGCCTCTTTAAAAGCGCAAAACATGTGGTAGAAGTATGTTTTTAGCTTTTTCAATGTAGTTTGGTTGAAATACACCTGCTGGACAACTAGAAACTAAACTGTCACCTCTTTTAGTTAAAAGTCATTTTAAATTGTCCATAGAGTGAGTTTTGCCTTTGACAAAAGCAAATGAACATCCATCCTCTCTTCAGGAGTCCTCTTTCTGCGTGGTTCTGCGAGGGGCACGCTTGGGTCAAGCTGCCCTCAGTGATGTCCTGCAGGCTGGCTGTGTCCCCGTCATCCTGGCTGACTCCTACATTCTGCCGTTCTCTGAAGTTCTTGACTGGAAACGGTCTGCCTACATCTTAGAGCGATCAGAAGCCAAGACAGTCATTTAGTCTTTTTTCTGTTCTAACTGAATGTTTGTTTTTGTTTTGATTCCTTTACAGGGCATCAGTGGTTATTCCAGAAGAGAAGTTATCTGAGATGTACACCATCCTGAAGAGCATTCCTCACAGACAAGTTGAAGAGATGCAGAGACAGGTAATAGTCACAATGTTTAACTGAAAAAGAAAAGGTTTAATGTTAATTTATGTTGAACTTTAGATTTAAAAACAGCGTTTAACTGTCACAATGGTTATAGATGCTCTCGCTTTGTTTTGGAGGCTTTTCAAATCTTGTCTCAGATGTCTTCCCGATCAGTTCTGTTTTTGGAAGCCAAAACAGATTTTATGTGATGTGCAAAAGACAGGAGTTTGTATTTGAGCCTCACCTTTTGAATTTCCTCCTGTTCTGTTCAGACTTATACAGTCTCATAGAAGATTCAGCTTTGTTTATTTAAGCCTGAGTGAAGTGCAGGAAAGACAGCTCACTCTCTTTTTATTTCATATTTGCATCGAGCCACAATAAACAGAAGTGAAAGCAGCCATGAGAGTAGTGCACCAGCTCAGCTGCTCTTCATTCTCTTGTATCAACTCTTGTCCATTTACCAGTTACACCGGCCAAACAGACGCTTAGACTACAGCAGACAAGCTCAGACTCGTGGCTTTCGTTGTTCATGAGGTTGTAAAGGTTTGTGTGTGTGCTGTCCTATTAATCATTCATTCAAAACAATGTATGTTTTAAACTGATTTTTAACTTAGTGACAGTAAAAAATGCATTTTTAAAATAAAGAAAATAAAACACAATTCTCTCAAAATATTTTAAACGCAGCACAAATCAGTTAAAAAAATACTAAATATGTACGAAGTGGCAAAAATGCATTTATACAGTACTACTGTAAACATTTATACAAACACGGCGACGCAAACATTCAAACAAAACTTAATTTTTTCATTTACAAACAGATGCAGTTCATTAGTTTTCCAGCAGGGGGCTTACAGCCTTTGCTTTAAAATCCTTGTCTTCCCATGAGCTCAGACTTGAATGACACAGGCTAAACTCAACAACTGATTCTTCTTTTGTTGACATACATTAGAGTTGGTAGTCAGTAATATACCTGGTAGATCACAGTCAAGTCAAGTAGCCTTTATTCCAGACTCTTAGTTCAATTCACAAGAAGTACAAAGACATTGTAAAATAAAATGAGCACAGTGTGACGTGCTAAAGCATAAGAGACAAAATAATCATGAGAACAAAATCAAGAGACAATAATAACAGTAATGTGAAAATAAAGTATACATTTTTGTAACTCTGTAATCTAAAAAAGAAAGACTGTTATACCAGTGTTGCCACATCTTGTGTTGGTTATATTCAAAACAATCACATTTTTAGAATTGTTCAGCCTACAGATACATTTATAAATAAAATTTCTTAAGATGGTAAAGTTTCAACAAAGAAATGTTAGTGAAGTCTTTGTAGGGAGACGAAACCCAACCGAAGGGAACACATTTGAGCTTTTTAGGTTTAAAACAAATTCTTAAATTTGTGTTTATTGTTATTTATCAACCGCCTCTCTGTTGATTTAGGGATAGTCTCATTTCTATCAACTATTATTGTCTGATAAATGTGATTTTTTTTTATTTTTAGATTTGATGAGCGATATTTAAATGTATTATGATGTAACAGAGTCCAAAGACTAGCTAAATCAGTGAAATTGATTAAAATAGATCAGATTAGGGGTACAGTTTGACACTGAGCTTCATAACCCTCAAACATTATCCTCCAGTCTTTAGGTTGAACTCTTTCATGCATGTCTCCTCCTCATAAACTGTAAATTGTCTGCAGCTAATTTTCTTTTATATAGAAATTCAGGTCATTTTTCTCATGTTTGCAAATATTCTGTCAACTTCACCATCCCAGTCTTTCTCTTACATGCAGTCATAATATAAACACTCATCTGTTCCTGTTGTCTTCCTTTAAAGTAACAAACTTTATCAGAACTTTCCAAACCAGAGCTCAGTGTGAGATCTGAGGCGTGAAAGCTGACCACAGGAGGACTCTGTACCGTCAGAGGTGCTCCTCCCTCTGTTGGAGAGTCAGTTTTTCACTCCGTTCAGACACTGGTGATTTATTCACATGCTTATAAAGGTCAGTCTCATTAGCTAAAATAACATGCGCATATTCCCGTCGGAACAAAATATATAAATACACTTCAGCTGTCAGCCGTCTGTGGATCTTTGTTCCTTTATTAACTCGTTTTGTCCTCTCGCTACTGGCCACCGCGTTTTCTGCAAAGCCAGAGTTTATGTGGAATCCACAGGTATTATTTCACATTCCTGTAGTCCAGCATCCTGTGTGATAACGCTGAGATACGGGTTAAGAGTTCACTCATCAGAAAGTCTGTTGTTCAAACAGAGATCCGCTTGAAGTAAAACAGAGACAGACGAAGGAGATTTCATAGGGCTTCGGAAGAGTTGTTGAAGGATAAGAAGCTGGAAAGGGCTGCAGAATATTCTTCATAGATGCGGCCCGTTGGGGAATATCAGGATTTGACATTTTAGTGTGTACACACACACCGGTGTTAAGAGCTGCGCCTTAAAGAGTAAGAACTAAAACATGTATGATAATAAAGCAATTACACAATACTAACAATTAAATTACTGTGGTGTTTTGGTAAGATTTACGACACTTGTTCAATCATATTTTTATTTTATTTTATAAACTAACTGACAGATTTAGTGTCTGAAACAAAAATACCAAGAACTGACATCTGAGGATGTGGGAGAACTTTTTACCTGTCTTGTCAAGTCATCAAACCAGAGAACCAAACATCACTTAACACAAGTAAAATAATTCAATCTTATTTTTTTCTGTCACATTTTTCTTTTATCTGAAAATATTTAAAATCTCCATTTTTTTTTCCGTCTTAGGCACGCTGGTTCTGGGAGGCCTACTTCAGCTCCATGAAGGCTATCGGCTTGACGACTCTACAGATCATCAACGACCGCATCTACCCCTATGCTGCACGCACCTATGAGCAGTGGAATAACCCACCTGTTGTGGTTTGTAACTTTTTATGTTTACATTCTCTCAGAATTGTTCTATTATCTTTGAATATTTTCCAGTGTCTGTCAGCTGTGTTCAGTGTTGCCAACTCGGCATAGACCGATGTCTCAGGCCTATATTTACAATTTTTTATGTTTATATGTCAGCATCGGCAGATTTACCTCTTTTTTATCTAATTTCAAGTCAGGCACATCTGTTAGCAGCCTGGAGCTGCTGCAACTTTACTCATTTTTAATACATTTGCAGCGGTCTATAAATGAACGCCTTGTAGGTTGTTCTCTGAAGGAAAAAGCTTTGACCCTAATGGCCATCCATTGCTAAGGTCTAACTTGTACACAAAAGTACTGCTTGCTTGCAATGATTTAGGTATGTACTGCCCCTTATCGCCAGGGAAAATACACACAGTCACTTTAAATTCAAATGTATCAGGTTCAGAAATATTGTGCATCCACTGTGGTATTGGTGTGACATTTTAGCAGGGAAATAAGGCAGAAAGCATGTAGATATGTCCCTGAAAATCAGCCATCTGATCAACCAGCTGATCATGACCTCTACACATCTGCATTGGTATCTGTATTAAAAAACCCATATCAGTTGATCTTGAATCTGTACTATCTTGTGCTCGACCAAGCAGAATCTTTTTATTTATATTCTTAGAAGTGTTTTTATGGCACACGTCAAGAATGAGCCTTCCGTCATGCAGACGCTCACGGTGCCACATAAGCCTCGCTCCTCTCCTGTGCCTTATAAATCAAACCCTCTATAGTTCAGTGGCAGTAGATGCTGTCTTTCCTTCTGAGGCACCACACATGCAGAGCTTTCCAGTTTGGTATCCAACCAGTTAGCGCTGGAGCAGCCAGTTTGTGTCAGCAGTTCTGCACTAGGCGGATGCCTCTTCTGTGGTGAAGATGAAGTTCCTGTGCATCTTCGTCATTGTGTTTTGTAAAGAGTTGAAGAATGGCTCGTGTGTGTGTGTTCAGCGCCGCTTTGGTTGTGCAGACACGTTGGCTCGGCAACCATCTCCCCGGAGTTGTTAATCAGCCCGGTTTCATCTCAAGACTCCTTCAAGCTGTGTCTGTGGGATAAAGGAGTGTGCATGTCAGCATGTGTGTCGATGCACAGTGATGCCTTTGAATCCATCACATGTTGACAAGCGTTGCAATTTATGGGAATCTGCTAAATGTTGGGATTTTGGAAACGTGTAGATGTTTGAATGTGAGATGTGCTTAGCTTTTCTTACATTTTGTTAAGCTAGCTGCTAAATCTTGACCACGCAGAGTGTAGCTCACATTCAGCAGTTACACGTGACTTTGTCAGAGTGTTTTAACCTCCGATTCAATCCGTCAGCATTATCCGAGTCACACAAAACGTTTTTCCAGTCTCAGACGAGGTCAAACGCGTCAGGCTAGCTAGAGACGTTTCTGCCATTCCTTCCTGAGATAGGAGAAGTGTTTTCTCTACGGATTCAGCGAGTGGACGGTGAGAAGATTGCATACAACACTAAATAAATCAGGCAGACATTTTTCCGCCTCTCCTCCTGAAGACTTTAGGGTCGTAATTGAAAGCACATGGCCCTGGACTGCGGGTGCCTTTAAAGAGAGGGCTCTCAGAACGAGGGACAAGCTGCTTTTTGTTTGTGTTTTTTTATTTTTTTATTTTCAGGAAGGGGGGCACACATGCAACATTTGTTCATAAACAGGCATTTTACACTTGAAAACCTTTTTTAGTGATTATGTGAATCTTGTTTAAAGCTAATAATCCTTTTAAGAAGATTAAAAGACTTTCTTCGAAGACGTTTGGTTTCTCTTCAGAGGAGCAATGTTATGCAGATCTGGAGTTTAAGATTTGAAATGAAAGGTTCTAAGAGTATTTCAGTTTCATTTCACCTTTTGACACATTAAACAACTCTTCTCATGTAGAAAGAAAAGTTTATTTTTCCTACTGTAACCTTAAAGGGATATGCCACCCAAAATTGAAATTTTGTCTGTTGACATATTTCCCAGAGTTAGATAAGTGGGGAAAAGCATTTTGTAACCAGTGCAGTAATTCTCTAGCCTGGCAAGCCATCCTATATATGTGAATATATAGTCTGGCCACGAACCATTGACGGCTCTCAGTCGTGAGGCGGGATCTACGGTTCCATCCATCCATCCATTGTCTTCCGCTTATCCGGAGTCGGGTCGCGGGGGCAGCAGCCTAAGGAGGGAAGCCCAGACCTCCCTCTCCCCAGCCACTTGGGCCAGCTCCTCCGGGGGAATCCCAAGGCGTTCCCAGGCCAGCCGAGAGACATAATCTCTCCAGCGTGTCCTGGGTCTTCCTTTGGGTCTCCTCCCGGTTGGACGTGCCCGGAAAACCTCACCAGGGAGGCGTCCAGGAGGCATCCTAATCAGATGCCCGAGCCACCTCAACTGGCTCCTCTCGATGTGGAGGAGCAGCGGGTCTACTCTGAGCCCCTCCCGGATGACCGAGCTTCTCACCCTCTCTCTAAGGGAGAGCCTAGACACCCTGCGAAGAAAACTCATTTCGGCCGCTTGTATCCGCGATCTCGTTCTTTCGGTCACTACCCACAGCTCGTGACCATAGGTGAGGGTAGGAACGTAGATCGACCGGTAAATTGAGAGCTTCGCCTTTCGGCTCAGCTCCCTCTTCACCACAACAGACCGGCACAACGCCCGCATCACTGCAGACGCAGCACCAATCCGCCTGTCGATCTCACGCTCCACCCTTCCCTCACTCGTGAACAAGACCCCGAGATACTTGAATTCCTCCACTTGGGGCAGGACCTCGTCCCTGACCTGGAGAAGGCATTCTACCCTTTTCCGACTCAAGACCATGGTCTCGGATTTAGAGGAGCTGATTTTCATCCCAGCTGCTTCACACCCGGCTGCGAACTGCTCCAGTGAAAGCCGGAGATCACGTTCTGATGAAGCCAACAGGACCACATCATCTGCAAAAAGCAGAGACCTGATCCTTAGGTCACCAAAACGGATCCCCTCACCACCTTGGCTGCACCTAGAAATTCTGTCCATAAAAGTTATGAACAGAATCGGTGACAAAGGGCAGCCTTGGCGGAGTCCAACTCTCACCGGAAACAAGCCCGACTTACTGCCGGCAATGCGGACCAAGCTCTGACACTGGTTGTACAGGGACCTAACAGCCCGTATCAAGGGGCCTGGTACCCCATACTCCCAGAGTACCCCCCACAGGGCCCCCCGAGGGACGCGGTCGAACGCCTTCTCCAAATCCACAAAACACATGTAGATTGGTTGGGCGAACTCCCACGCACCCTCCAGGACCCCCCCAAGGGTATAGAGCTGGTCCAGTGTTCCACGGCCAGGACGAAAACCACATTGCTCCTCCTGAATCCGAGGTTCGACTATCCGACGGACCCTCCTCTCCAGAACCCCTGAATAGACCTTACCAGGGAGGCTCAGGAGTGTGATCCCCCTGTAGTTGGAACACACCCTGCGGTCCCCCTTTTTAAATAGGGGGACCACCACCCCGGTCTGCCAATCCAGTGGAACTGCCCCCGATGTCCACGCGATATTGCAGAGCCGCGTCAACCAACACAGCCCCACA